>JAQMYF010000004.1:26818187-26833346 GCA_030014195.1 Neosilurus mollespiculum
TGGCGGAACATACACCGCTGTCATGACAACCGCTGTAAACTCCCGCGGCAGGTAAAAAGGCCGGCATCTGATCATGATCATAAAAACGAATAAAGAGCAAAATAAAGAAAGAAAAGCAAATTTGAGTGGAGCTCAAGACACAGCAGCCATGCTCGGCGCCATTTTGGTAACAATTTGGTTATTATAGGAATAGTGTCTTTGATACTGATTGCGTTGGGTGAAACAAACTTCATGTGGACAAGAGTCTGTTTACTCCCACTATTAAATAAGGCCTTGAGAGTTGCACTCATATGTAATTTTAATATTTAATTGTGACACTTCACCTGTTTAGGAGGCTGAAGACATGCAGACAAGAGGGATAACTTATCTAAAGTTTATTCACCTTCACTTTGAACATGCACTTTACAGCAGCTTTATTTTATTGCAGTCTTACTCAGAAACATGCATATAGCAAGTCACAAAAACTTAAAGCATACACAGTTTCCAAACTTAATTCAGAGTGGTGATGTGGCTTTCACCAGGTTGTGGTCACTGAACTGCTGGCTGGTGCTCTGAAAGTAACTGGAGCTTTACAGATAATTGGAGTATTTTTGAGAGCAATGCTGAGAGGATGCGATATATCAGTCCCACTTGGTAAAATACTGCTTTCATTTCTTGCAGCATAGCCCAAGGTCTTCGAACAGAACAAGAATTTTTTTGTGCAATTCAGATGCAAGGCCATGGAGCAGACAAATCAGTTAAACTGACCATCTGCGAGTTTACAGAGCTGTCAATCAAGTTCAACACTATCAATATTGTGTGTTTTTAAGTATAAACATTGTCATGCTTTAGAACTGTAAAAAGTAAACCATAAAAATCTCTCTCTATTTTTTTTTTTTGGTGTATCTATCGCCTGACTTGTGCCAGGTTTTCCAGTGAAAGTAAACTAAAGGCTTATACTTTTGACTGGTTCCTTTTGGCAAGGCGCTGTTCTAGTCTGTTGTCATCCTTTGACTTTTTTATAAAGGAATTTCATCAGATCAACATCTGGTTTAGATGTAAAAGCTTGGACTTTGTGCCAAGTAGTTCTGTTTGAAGGTCACACCGATAGTAGGTTGGCTTGAAGTGGTCTTCGCAGACTACTGAATTGCATCCGAAAGGAAACGTTTTTAGAGTATGACCTGTGCCAGTGTTATGTTATGTTTTCTATGATTTCTGCATTTGTTGTTTGTGCGGTCATTTTCCTGGTGACACAGCTCAGCACTGGCCGATAACGTGTTATCTTAGCCTGGTGTCTGTTACATGGGGTCAGTGACCAGTCCATTGCAGCCCAGCCAACATGAAAAAAACAATGAGTTTGCATCACTACCAGGGCTGGAACAGCCAATGAAGAAGGCAACATGTCACTGGGCATGCCTAGTAGTGATAGTAATGAGGCAGCACTTGTGCTTACTTCACAAGGGGCAAGGACTTATGTTGCCTGATGGAACTGCTGATGTCATACGTGATCGTTTTAAGGAGCCAGTAATACAGGTACCCATTAACAGTGTCAATGTAGCTTGTCACATTCTTTTTCCTTGGGGAAGTATAGTTTTAGTTACATTAGACGTGTTAGCAAGGCTAAAGGATGCATGGGTAATTGATAGAATATAAATACTGGGAAACAAGTTGGAGCCTAATTCCTGGCTTGTTGGTGTGTTATGTTGAAATACCCAAAACAACCAATGATTTCATTTTGCTTGCCATATGACCTATGGTTATAAAAAAAAAGTAGTTTTACACCACCAAATTTCTTCCAAAACAAGCCCAGTGTAGCATAAATTCTATGATCTTGGCAAACCTGCTCATAGGAAAAAGATTGTGTTCATTATAAGTATGATGTTTTAATTGCACAAATTATGTTTTTTTAATTGTCAGAGTGGGCAGCACAGTGGCGCAGTGGTTAGCACATCTGCCTCACAGCAAGAAGATCTTGGGTTTGAGTCCCAGGCTCAGGCGTTTCTTTGTGGAGTTTGCATGTTCTCACCATGCTTGCGTGGGTTTCCTCCAGGTACTCCAGTTTCCTCCTATACTCCAAGAACATGCACATCAGACTAATTGGCTGTTCCACATTTGCCCATCTGTGTGAATGTGAGTGGTTGCGTGTGTGTTGGCCCTATAATGGTCTCGTGAGATGTTCAGGGTAAAACCTCTGTTTGCCAAGTGTTGGCTGAGATAGGCTCAAGTCTCCCCGTAAGCCTAATGAGATTAAGTGGTTCGGCAAATGAGTGACAGCAATGTCCTTGGTTTTAGTCTCGGGGTTGCACATTTTCATGTTGCTTTCATGTTCATGTTCCCTGTGCTTGCATGCTTTCATGTTCCCTGTGCTTGCGTGCGTTTCCTGTGGGTACTCTGGTTTCCTCCCACAGTCCAAAGACATGCACATCAGTCTAACTGGCTGTTCCAAATTGTGAGCGTGAATGGTTGTGTGTGTGATGGCGACAGCCTTTGCCCACTGTCCCTGCGACCTTAGTAATAGGATTATGCGGTTTGGCAGTGAGTGAATGAGTGAGTGGCGTGTATGAAAATGTAAAAAAATAGACTATCAGGTTCAAATCCCAGGTCCGAATTGATGCCACAGCAATCTGAGACCGGGAGTCCATTCATTCATTCATTTTCTGAACCGCTAAATCGTAATTAGGGTTGCGGGGAGGCTGGCGCCCATTTCAGACTCTGGGCGAGGGCAGGGTACACCCTGGACAGCTTACCAGGCCATCAACACGCTGACGGCTATGCAGCCTACTCTTGACGAAAATCAGCAATGGTTCTTTTACATGCCTCTCACCACAGACAGTGAGAGACATGGCCGGCATTTGATAACCGAGTTAGCATCACTGGGGGGGACAGCAGTGACAACCCGTTGATAGTGGGGCTTGAACCCCCGACCGTGGGAGCAGTAATCCAGCACCCTACCACCACTGCCCCCAGACCATGGGAGCTAATTGGCCAAGTTCTCACGGGGTGGCAGCATATGCTCACTTCCCAGTCACTCACCAGCCTATTATGGGTGTCTGTGAGCTCATTTATTGAAGGGATCGTGCTTTCCATCTGAGTGTGTTAAGCCACCACTAAATACTTGTAGAGCAGTTAGTAAAGAGGCGGGTGGCAGCACTGCATGTGCATGCAAGGTTGGAGGTGTCCTGTGAAAGGGAGATAATAAATACTTGACAGGTGGGAATTGGATACGACTTAATTAGGAGAAAAAAATTGGGGAAAATAAAAATGAATTTGGAAAGTCTTAAAAGGGTAATGTAATATTTTTGTTAATCCAAATAGAGATGAGAGATAAAATTAAAAAAACAATAATAATAACAACTGCGTCACTGTCCAAATACTTAAGGACCTGATTGGATATCTTCATACCGGTATATCGTTACATCCGTGGTGGTGACGTCATACGTGCCGTGGTGCTGTGTAGATAACCAGCTCGGGCGCTGCGAGAAAGGACAGCTCGTGTGGTTCCTATCATACAGATTGGCGTGTATACATAACCTGTGTTTGTTTTTATTTATTTTCCCCATTTCTCTTTTTTTGGTCAAAAAAATCTCCAAAGCTGAAGTTGCCTCGGTAAAGGTAAGCGTGGAGTGTAGGTAAATCTTTCAAAATGGCTGCTAGCCGAATTTGAGTCCCCGGCGCTGGCTTTGAGCAGCATTAGCCCATTGAGAAAATAACGCAGTTAGCCGCTAGCTGCCTGTAAAATGGTGTCGTGTTTGTAATACGTTCGATGGTTATGCTAATATCTGTAGCCAAGCTATTCAATCTGTAATCATTTAAATAATATATGCCATTTAGTTCGAGATTTTGGCTGGTAGGTGGAGGGGGAACCGCAATTATCGGTTAGCCGGAGCTAGCTTAGCCTAGCTTAGCCTAGCCGTGGTGTATGGTGAAAATGCGCAGTTATAAAATGCGACATATTAAATCGAGTACGTGAACATTGTTGGCAATTATAATTTTTTCGAGATAATACTGCTTAAACGGCTCTTTTTCAGCAATTTATTCAGTCGCATTTCACTCATATTTTACCAAATTGTTATCTTTTCGGATTTTCGGTTGAAAATATCCTGTAGGCCGAAGATGCTAAAGAATCTTTTGCTTGTTAAAATCCTGGCCTTTGCGACAGGGTGAAACCTCGAGAAGGGTATGTTAGTGTGTCATTACTGGCTCATATATCGAGGATCTGGTTATATTGATCACTGGTTTAATAGGTGGATTAAATATCATGGTCCCCTGCAGTCCCTTCATGGTGTTTATGCTTGTGTGCTGCAGCTCGGTCTTTCCTCCACCCCACCCTTTCTTCATTATTCTTTGGAAGATTCATCGATATCAAGCCGCCAAAGTGGAGAGTGTGATCGCAGAAGGGGGTTCTTCTCGTTTCAGGTGTGTGATCTCTATATTTTTCAACTCACCTTTAATCACTGCATTGATCATGTGTTTATGTAGCATATGTAGAGTCATGCAAGGTTTTTGTTCTCTTTTGTCCCAGTGCTTCTTCGGGCGAAGGAGGAGGTAGGGGTGCACCTGAGCACGATCCCAAGACTGCTGGAAACAGGTGAGTTGTTGTTGTTGTTATTATTATTATTATTATTATTATTATTATGATGGTTGTTTTTGAAGTAATACCGATCTTGGCCATGCTCCCACTCATTTGCCAAATCGCTTAATCCTACGCGGAGGGGTACACCCCCGAACAGCCTGCCAGACCATTGCACGGCCAACAGGCACACAACCATTCACAAAGTCAATGACTGAAATTTGGGACAGGCAATTTGTCTAATGTGCATGTCTTTTGTGCTGTGGGAGGTAACCGGAGTACCCAGAGGAAACCCATGCAAGCATGGAGAGAGCATTCAAATTCCACACAGAAATGAGTGAACCCAGGACTTTCTCGCTGTGAGGCGGACATGTTCATCACTGCGCCACCGTGCTGCCCTGCGGCACTGGCCGTTTTGGCATTCTTAAAACGCCCGAGTTTGTAAGCCTTTTGAAAATTCACGTCATTATATACATTTTAATTAAAATCCCAGGCATCCTGGATTCATTCTAGTTCCGTGATTTGAGTAGAATTCCACCGTGATGTATTTTTATATTTAATTCATTAAAACAAGGTCACACAGTTAAATATTAACTTTGTCTTATGGACTGGATATCTAACATGCTTAAGAAAATATCTAACATGCCTAAGTGAAAATAATAAGTATACTGGTAAGCTGCATTCAGACAGGTAGTCACTGTTGGTAGGTTTCTGCTGAACCGCACGCGAAATTGTCCATTTGACACAGTCTATGTAAGCGAATAGGAAGTTTTTGGGGAACTCTGTGTTTGGCGGCATTTGTCAATTAACAGTATCTTTTAGCACTGATTGGTAATCACCCACATGAAAGCTCAGCTCATGTTCCACTGCATGGTCACTTGTCACTTTTTGTGTGAATTTAGCATAACTTAGTATTATTTAAATAGGGCATTTGTGCATCGGGAGACTGGAGCTTATCTCAGCCAACACTGGGTGAAGGTGGAGTACACCCTAAACAGCTCACCAGACCTTTACAGGGCCAACACACACAACAATTTACACTAACATCCACACCTAGGGGCAATTTAAAACAGCCAATTAGCTTACTATGCATGTATTTAAACTGTGGGAGGGAATGAGTACCCAGAGGAAACTCAAGAAAGCATGAGGAGAGCATGCAGTCTCTGCACAGAAACTCCCGGTTGGGGCTCAAACCCAGGAACTTCTTGCTGCTGCTAACCACTATGCCGGTCTAAAGGCACACTGAGTAATCGAAATTCAGTTTGACATTCTACACGGTTTGACAATAACACATCAGTTTTTGTGATTTTGTGCTTTATTGAATGGCTGAAATTCACCAACACCTATATCACCCATGTGAAAGGTAATTACCCCTAGACTCAATACTTGGTTATGGCAATATTTGCCACCTTTAGTAGCAACATTTTCAATCAGAAATAAAAGCTTCCAGCAATATGAGATGCTGGCCTGCTCATATCTACTTTTTATATAAGGCCTTTTTTTTTAATTTCTTAATTGTTCAACACCTCAAAGTTCAATTTACTCACAATTTATGCTGTACACATTATGCTGTAAGGACAACCAGTATTGGTACTCTTTAAAGAAGCCTAAACCAGTGCTTTGATTGAAACATTTAATAATTTAAATACAATGGTCAGTCCTGAGCTGATGGTGTGCATGTATTACTTTTCATACTCTGTATATTCTGTTGAAACTACTGCTTTAAACAGACCAGTGACACATACTGTCACTGTCAAGGTTGCCTTAAAAATACTTTCATAGACCTTTTCATTCCCCTTTCTCCTCGTCTTTGAGGGTGGCATTAAGTGACTGGACCCCCAGGTAGCTTTTGATGTTACTGCCATCAGATCAGGATGGAGAAGGTCTGCATGTAGAGTAAAATCTGAAGTCTCTACTTTCAAAAATGGAACAAAACAAAAAACCTATATTGACCAGTTCTGTCACACATGTTGATAGCATCACTTCCTATAGTCTTGTGCAACATTCGTTTGTACATGCACACACACTGAAGATTTATACACTGTCTTTGCACATACCACTGAGAAATTTGCTCTCTCTTTCTGTGTGTATATAGTGTGTGTATGTATATAAATTTATTAAAAAATTAATTTATACTTTTACAGCTAATAAAAGTCGAACATATCCGTTCTAGGCTGGGCAAAAGACTTGTTGCAATCATGTAACATCAAAGTAATTAGTAAAATATAATTAGTAAAAAATAATGGAAAGTGCTTGATTAACTAAATATACATAAAATTCAGGTATTAAAGCAGCTTTCAGGAAATTTGTAAAATCTTTTTGCAAAAACTTTAGAAACCTTCAAGATCTCCTAAAAGCAAATGAAAATAATTTGTAAGAAATTTCAGACACCCTTGGTACACATGGGTAGGCTGGGTCATGCAAGATCTTTAATTTAATGTCATTATATGTAAATATAAAGTATATGTTCTACACCATTCCATAGGAGTGTGTATGTGTAATATATAAACTAACTGGGCTATCAAAAGCCAGTCATGTCTTTCTCTGTCTATGGTGAAGAGGCATGAGAAAGGACCAAAAAAATGATTGGATCCACAACAGTGGGGAGCAGAGCAATCATATAAAGAGGCTCAAGCTATTGTACTTTCCCTGCGAGTGACAAATGATCTGGCAGAAAGAGCAGTGGCTCTCATGCAGTCTTTCAATGAGTCTCTGGCCCTCAATGAAGAACAGAAACAGTTTATTTTGCAATTGGTTGAGCAACATCAAAGTAAATTCCCAAAAGCAGTAAAGGTGTTTTCGTTATCATGTAATTTTTACAAATAAAAGCTTTATTTTAGGCAGTATGTTGCATATGCTGTAACTATTTGTGCTTTGAGCAAGTTCTAAATCCACTCCAATTTTTGTGAAATTTACCATGTAGCATGTTTCTCCCATATGGCACACAATGAAAACGTGGCCAGCATTAATTTCAAAACTTTGAAATTTAGGCAAACCCTACTCTGCATTTAACCCATCCAAAGTGAGCACACACACACAAAAACAGTGTGCATACACATACTCGGAGCAGTGCACTGCCACACGTTGCGTTGCCCGGGGAGCAGTTGAGGGTTAGGTGCCTTGTTCAAGGGCACTTCAGCCATGAAGGTGGAGGAAGGGAAGGTGCAGCTCACTCCCCCATCGCCACGCATTTTTCTGCTGGTTCAGGAATCGACACAGCGACCTTTAGGTCCCAAACCCGCTTCTCTCACCATAATATCTGTGCATATAGAGATATTTAACCAACAAACACACACACTGCCATGGTGAGTTTGTTTACGAGTGGGACTGTATTAGGCATACATGGAGTACTTACATAGGGCGCAAGAAGTGATGGAGAACCTGATAAGAACTGTAATGATGCACTGAATATTTTGATCAGATGAGCATGATCATACAACCCTAATATTCACCAATACGAAAAGAAACCTGGGCTATACTAGAAAATCTTGAGTTGCCGACAAGCTATGTGATGCATACTACCGACGTCGTCTTAACAATAAAACTTTCAGCAATCTGCAGGCAATCAATGTTGTACTGAAAGTGTTCATCGTTCATTTATTTTCTTAGGCCGCTTAATCCTAAATAGGGTCGCGGGGTGGCTGACTCTGGGCAAGAGCGTGGTATACCCTGGACAGCTGTTCAAGCAATCGTAGGGCAACACATAACCATTCACACTCGATTTGGGTGATTTGGAACAGCCAATTAGCCTACAGTGCATAATTTGGAACTGCAGAAGGAAACCGGAGTACCCGGAGGTAACCCCCACAAGCATGGGGAGAACATGCAAACTCCACACACAAACGCCCGAGCTTGGGAATCGAGCCCCTGAAAGTGTTCAGTATTCAGTCTTTTTTTTTTGTTTGTTTGTTTTTTGGTGGTTGTTTTTTTTTTTTTTTTTTTTTGTACCAAAGCATGAATCCTTGTTCTTAAGCATTCAGTGGTCTGTGTTTGATCACATTTTACTTGACAAAATAAAAGTGCTATTTTTTTTTTTTCCTCTCTTCTTTGCCTGGAAATAAAACAGATGCTTATAAATGAGTTACAGCAGTACTATTTTCAATACAGGAGCAGCTAGTTATTAAGACACAACTATCAAGACGCTTCGAAAAATACAAGTTGCTTAATCGTGAATTTTTTTTTATTATGGTATACATATTTGTACTTTCTACCCGGTATATTTTTATAATCCTAAACTTGATCCTTTTTTCATTGCAGTACAGTCTAGAAAATAAAGGTGAAACCAGTAACGTGGTTTTTCAGGTGTTTCCTTTTTACCATAGCAAAAATCATAAATACTATATATGCAGATTCTGACCTAACCGTGAATATGCTTCCTTAGCGAGTACCTGGGGAAAACCCCAGGGCCTAGCGTTCAGAAATGGGTTCCTTCACGAAGCACTAGACGAGATGTCAACTCCACTGATGAAAAAGAGCATCAGGATGCAATATTTAGAAAAGTAAGAGGGTAAGTATCGCTGTTTCTTGAGTCTGGTGAGATTAATGAGACTTTCAGTGCCTGGATATTTGCAGATATGTTTAATAAAAATAATTTTTTTCTTTTTGGATAGGATACTTAATAAACTGACCCCTGAGAAGTTTGACAAGCTATGCCTTGAGCTCCTCAATGTGGGTGTCGATTCTAAGCTCGTCCTCAAAGGAGTCATCTTGCTGGTAGGTGAAAGTAAAAAGAAACATGTACAGCTGCAGAAAAAAATTTGATCTCTGCAAAATTACTAGTTTTCAGGCATTATTATTATAGGTTTGAGGAACAATTTTGTTCCATAAAATACTGACATTTCTTCCAAATTCCACGTAAACTCAGATGATGACTTAAATTTAAACCCCCAAAGACAAATTCTTATGTTTTTAGCTATCTGCCTGGCACACCATGCTGGTCTTTCTGATTAACTGGCCTCCCCCCCACTGCCTCCAAGCACACTAAAAGCCACCCTGCTTCAGAATGGCAGTCAGTCAGAACAGAGTAGGCACAGAGAGCGGAAAGCCCATTAATGGAGGAAGAAGCCAAACAGGATGTCCAGCACGCATACTCAAAATGTATGGAAAGGGGAAGCAGCTTTCTTAAAAAAAAAAAAAAAAAAAAGAATTAGGTATTGAGCTTTGGTTTCCCACTAGTGTCCAAAATTAAGGTTTGAAAAGGGTATACTATCTGACCTTTAAATAACAGTTTATTACAGTATTCCGGTTACGTTCCATGTGTCTTCGATCTTTCTTGGCAGATCGTCGACAAAGCCCTAGAAGAGCCAAAATACAGCTCACTCTATGCTCAGCTATGTCTGCGTTTGGCGGAGGATGCACCCAACTTTGATGGCCCAGGATCTGAGATTCAAACCACACAAAAACAGAGTACAGTAAGTTCGCAGGGCAGTGAATAGTTTTATCCTCTATGTGAAGATTTTTCCCCCCACACTAGTTATTGACTAAATCCTGCTGCCTTGTTCCGTTTTTTACAGACTTTCAGAAGACTTCTAATTTCTAAACTTCAAGATGAATTTGAGAACCGCACCAAAAATGTTGAAAGTGAGTGTTGCCTGTTTCCTTCCCTTTGTTTTTGGTTGTGAATTGGATTTTGTTGCTCAGCTTATACTTTTCAATCTCCATCTTGTAGTCTATGACAAAAAAGACAGCCCTCTCACTTCAGAAGAGGAGGAACAGCGTACCATTGCCAAGCTCAAGATGCTTGGTAACATTAAATTCATTGGGGAACTTGGCAAACTTGATCTCATCCATGAATCTATCCTTCATAAGTGCATCAAAACAGTGAGTAGTATGTGGTGTTTTTATATTTTCTTTTAACTTTATAGTTAAATCTACATACTGGGGTTTTTTTTTTTCCCTTCATTCCCACAAGCTTTTGGAAAAGAAGAAGAGGATCCAGCTTAAGGATATGGGGGAGGATCTGGAGTGCCTCTGTCAGATAATGAGAACTGTGGGTCCTAGACTTGATCATGAAAAAGCCAAGGTAAATGGGCTGGGCTTGAGGGATATTGGTTCTGCCATGTAATTTAGCAATAATCAGATTTATGGTAATCATGAAAAATGTTTCTGGACCCACAGTCTTTGATGGATCAGTACTTTGGCCGCATGCGATCCTTAATGAACAACAAGGACATGCCAGCCAGGATTCGTTTCCTATTGCAAGACACGCTGGAGCTACGGGAGAACAATTGGGTTCCTCGCAAAGCTTTTATTGACAACGGACCAAAGACGATTAATCAGATTCATCAGGAAGCAGTGAAGGTGTGCTGCTGCTTTGTCTCCCAATCGTTTGTTAATTTAATGAACTCTCCAGTACTTTGCTGTAATTAAATGTTGTCTTTTGTTCAGGAATTGGGTGTCTTCATTCCACCCATGAACCATGGATTTAGGATGGATTTCTTTCTGGAAGGGCCCTTCATGCCATTCAAGATGAAATTGGATAGAGAAACTCTGGGTGGTTTGGCTGACATGTTTGGACAAATGCCAGGTGAGTTTGGCGTTAACAGTGAACATGATATGCGTTTATTGTTAGAGTACGCTTTCTCAAGGTATGTGTTATATGTATCTCGTGTTTTTGCATAGGTAGTGGAATAGGAACTGGTCCAGGAGTAATCCAGGACCGATTCTCACCCACACTGGGGCGTCATCGCACAAACCCGCTTTTCAATGGCCACATGGCTTTTGCACAGCCATCTCAGTTTGACTTGGCTATGAACCCCTTTATGAAATCTAATCAGGTAGGTCACTGGAGCTCCAGTGGCAACAAAGTCTTTCTACCAAAATGTATTGTTTTTATTACATTGTTTGAGTTGAATATGAAATGAGAAGATGAGAACTTCCCCCATCCTTAGGGACAGAATCAGCATTTCCAGATCCATTCCGCCCAGCAAGTTCAGTCCAAGGACATGCACCCACGCTTCACGAAAGGGCAGCTCAATGCAGATGAGGTAAACCACAATGAGCCTAATCGGTTTCTGCTTTGTGCACCCAGTGATTATAAAAAGACGCGTTATTCTGAGGGTTTTTGCTAGATGTCAGCTTTTCTATCTTTTCTCCTCACTGTTAGTTCTCCCTTTCTCTTCTCTGAAGCTGACAACTGGTCCATTGACTGTGATTATGAGAGATGAGGGTGCAGATATTTTAAAATATAACCTGATCACAGTGAAACCTTAAATTCAACCTGATTTAACCATCTTTATGTCCTGTAGATCAGTCTGAGACCAGCACAGTCATTCATGTTGAATAAGAACCAAGTATCAAAGCTTCAGCCTCAGATTCCCATCATGATCCCACCCAGTGCTCAGACACCACCACTTGGACAGGTGGCACACCTTTTTAAATACTTTAGATTTTTAGTGATTCAGCTGGCTGTGTCTCCTTGAAATCCTAATTGATTTTATTATTTTTTTTTTGGTCCGTCATTCTGAAGCCTCCACAGCTTGGTCTAAAAACAAATCCTCCTTTGATCCAAGAAAAACCTCAGAAGACCAGTAAGAAGCCTGCCCCTACCAAGGAGGAGTTGCTCAAGATGACTGTATGTATTCAGGTTTCCAGTTCTCTGATACATGTTCTTCTGTAGACGTGTACCTAAATTATTATTCAGTGTAGTAAGGTTCTTCACTTGTAATAACGATATTGATGTGCACCCTTAGGAAACCTTAATAGCGGACTTCCTGAAGAGTAAGAATGTGGAGGATGCGGTAAATAGTGTAAGAGAGATGAAGGCTCCAAGACATTTCCTGCCGGAATTGTTGAGTAAGATTATTCTGTGTTCTCTGGAGTGGTCTGATGAGGATAAGGAACATGTTGGCACGCTGATTCATGCCCTACGCACAGAAGGAATTGTTACAGGAGAAAATTTCATGCAGGTAAAATTCCATATGTATATTTTGAATAGCTGCATGAGATCGTTTAAATATTTTAGAGCAACCTTCATTTCCATATTTTTCTATTGTGTGTGTGTGTGTGTGTATTGTATGCCGGATATTTTCATTTTCTGCAGGCTCTGATGAATGTGCTGGATCAATGTCCTAAGATTGAGACAGACATCCCTTTGGTGAAGTCTTACCTGGCTCAGTTTGCAGCGCGTGCTGTCATCGCTGAGCTAGTCAGCATTGCAGAATTGGCCCACCCTCTTGAGAACGGCACCCACTTTCCCATTTTCTTGCTGTGCCTACAGCAGGCATCCAAACTGAAGGACCGTGACTGGCTCACTGAACACTTCCAGCAGAGCAAGGTTAACATGCAGAAAATGCTCCCAGGTATGTACTTCCCATTGATATGCATGGTGGTTGGCTGAAGTGGTGTGGGGTTTTATTGGTTTTGTTTTTTGATGATTATGAAACTGGAACTGTTGTATCAGATGAATCTGTTAAAGCAAATGAATGATAAATGAAACTTTCTGTTGATCAAGATTCTGGGTGTTTTTGCCCCCCCCCTGTAGAAATTGACCAGAATAAGGACCGTATGGTGGAGATTCTTGAAGGGAAGGGCCTGAGCTTTCTTTTTCCCTTGATGAAACTCGAGAAAGAACTCCTGAAGCAGATCAAAGCAGACCCTGCTCCCCAGGGCATTTACAAATGGATCAAAGACAACATCTCACCAAAACTTCACACCGACAAGGGCTTCATTAACATTCTCATGACCAGGTATGGAGACCAAAACATTTCAGTATTACATTAGAATAAAGGGTTTACTCCACTAATGTATCCACAGTGTTGCAAGTCGTATTGTGGTAGTGCCTGATTTCCCCACCCCCTTTGTTTTTCAGTTTCCTGCAGTACATCTCAGCTGAGCTGTGCCTGTCTGAGGGTGATGACCACCTGGGTGCCCCCACTAAAGAGCAATTGGAGCAGGAAAAGCAGCTGCTTCTATCTTTCAAGCCGGTTATGCAGAAGTTCCTCCACGACCACACTGACCTACAAGTAAGTGCCCTGTATGCTCTACAGGTGCACTGCAACATGTATGCTTTTCCCAAAGGTAAGCTACTTGTAGTTACTGCTTCCACACAATGTTAACACAATCATCTGAGGATTCAGAAACTTTATAAATTTGTGGCTTCTTCTCTTTAGGCATGTTACTTCGTTACTTTGTTCACTTCTATGACATGGAGATCATTGAAGAAGATGCCTTCCTTGCCTGGAAAGAAGATATTACCCAGGAGTTCCCAGGAAAAGGAAAAGCCTTATTCCAGGTAATTGTTCTTTAAAGCCTGGTTTAGCTATTACCATAGGAGGCTCTCACACCCCTCCTAGTCTCCTGTTTTTGGGAGGCAAACACTGTTGTGGTGTAACTCAAACTGAAACTCCAGAAGAAGTTGTGCTTATAAAACTAGGAACAGGGTTCTGGTTTGAAGTACTTTGAGAGCCTGAGTGGAAGAATCTTGTTGTGGAGTGTTTTTTTTTTTTTTTTTTTGCTGCACCATAAAGCCTCATCACCAGCTCTCTGCAAATAATGGTAAAAGATGACTTTGGGGATTTTAGTTAGTATAGGCTAGTTTCATTTTGCTCCCCATTGTTTCGTGGGACCCCTACATTGTGGCACTTCCCAAGAAATCAAGTTCAGTGAGACCCTCCGTCCTGTTTGGAGGTCGTAGGGTTGTGTATTAACATAATGTGCCACAATGTCTTCAGCATTCCATAGTCACTGCTGCTGTTCTCATAAGAGACGATGGATTTCAGGTAGGGGCGTGTCTCTCCCCTGGCAGTAGAAATATGGTTTCGCCATACCCAGGCCTTATGGCTTCACTGTTAGCCACTAGATTTAGCAAAGGGGGTCTTGATGGACGTGTGGAGGTTGATGTGTTCCTGCTCTTTGTCCTCAACCCAGACACTGACCATGCTAGGAGCCTTCGCAGTGTTGTGGCTCTGGTTCCAAAGTGTTGCTTCTGGGTGTGTTGGAGCTACGGCATCAACTAAGTGAACCAGGCTGCCCTTCTCTTTATCCTTCTCAGCTAGTTTAAGCACTCGGTAGACAAATTGGATGGAGGGGCCACAAGTAGCATGTCTGTGAGGGCACCTGAGATCAGTCTCATTGTGTTGTAGAAAACTACCTCAGTAGCCTTGGTGTGAATGTTGTGGCCAGGCAGCGACCGAGTATTCTGCTGTATCCTACTTGAGTGCTGAAGTATGTTTCGTGAAGTTGGCATCCTACTCAGCTGTGACGAGTGTCCTGATGTTGGAGGCCTTTCTTCACTCTTATTACTAAAGTCCTCAACCAGTGAAACGAAGAATCTCATGGGTGCTCAAGGTACTTTGATGCACATGGGGAGCGAAGGCTAGTTCATCTAGAAGAGAATACTGTAGCTTAAACTGCTGAAACGGTTAATGCTGGCTATGATGGAAAGGAGCCAGAACACAGTGCATTGCAAACTGCTGCATATGGAGCTGCCTATCTGCAAACCAGTCAGGTGGTGTAAACATCATGGCTGATCTGGACAGTAGTGGCTAAGGCAATGGGTTACTGATCCGAAGGTTGGGGATTCAATCCCCAGTCCCACCACTGTTGGGCCCATGAGCAAGAGCAAGAGTGTCTGTCAAATGCCACAACTACAGTTGTGGCAGTGTATATAT
>JAQMYF010000004.1:26874010-26889675 GCA_030014195.1 Neosilurus mollespiculum
TTGTGGTTCAGCATGGCAATGGTTTGCTTCCTACCTGGAAGGTCGCTCATATCAGGTTACATGGAGGGGATCCACATATTCTCCACCCCGACTTTCCACAGGCATTCCCCAGGGCTCAGTTCTTGGTCTCATCCCCACATCAAGATCTTGCAATCTCTCTGGACAACTCTGTGATCTCTCCTTCAGTCACTGCATGAAGCCTTGGAATAACCATTCACAATTGCCTGTGCTCTTCTCATATCACTAATCTTTCTCGATCATGTCGATTTCTCCTCTATAACATCTGAAGGAATCGTCCATTTCTTTCCACTGAGGCCACTCAGATGCTCATTCAGTCCCTTGTCATCTCAAGACTAGACTACAGAAACTCACTTCTGGCAGGTCTATCTTTGAGTGCAATACGACCTCTGCAACTGATCCAGAATGCAGCTGCACGGCTTGTTTTCAACCTTACGAAATTTTCCCACTCCACTCCACTGCTATGATCTCTCCTTTGGCTTCCTGTAGCTGCTTGCATTAGATTTAAAACACTAATGCTTGCCTATAAAGCCAAAAATGTACCTGCACCCTCCTACCTCAAAGCACTTATCACACCCCGCACTGCATTGTGTTCTCTCAGATCCTCTAGCACTGCTAGACTGGTCCCTCCTTCTACCAAAGGACAAGGGGAAAATGTGTCTAAACTCTTCTCTGTTCTGGCTCCAAGGTGGTAGAATGAACTTCCTCTGGATGTCCAGAGAGCTGAGTCACTGGCTATCTTCAAACGACAGATGAAAACCTACCTTTTTCGGCAGTACTTAGATTAGCACTATGTTTTACAGACAAACACACACACAATAAAAAAAAACCTGCACACACAACACCTACCACCCACTGAGTTTTTGACTGACGGTATACTTAGTCTGTGTTCTGACAAACCAGTATAAGAATATATTCACTAATAGTGACTTTAAAGTACTTCTGTAAGTCGCTCTGGATAAGAGCATCTGCTAAATGCTGTAAATGTAAATGTAAAATGTTTTACGCTTAATACTTACGTTGGTCCATCAGCAATCATGGCAAGGACATGAGTCATGTCAATAGTAAAGGTTTCCATGTCCGGGTACGGTAAAGTGTGAGGCTTGTCTTTGCTCAAATCATCCGCATCATCATACACATATATGATTCCATCTCTCATCTTCAGGATGTATTCAAGGTTCTGAGGTATGTCCTCCATACTGTATGGGTCCTCACCCTCACTTGGGCAGGGAGTGCTATCTGTAATTGTCATAATTAACAAACATATGTTCAAAAGACTACATACCATTCCTCTTATGAAGTGTTTAAACAATGCAGTTTGTACTTTAAATTGTTCTCACAGTTTCTACTGGCACACCCACCTGAGAGAACATCTTCTTCTTCAATCCATCTTTCATTACTGGCACTCCTAAGAAACTTTGCAGTGGTTCTGGGAAAACGGTGATATGCTAAACGGGCATATCTTTCCCTGATGTGTAATGCTTTCAACAGGCTTTTTGATGCCTGCTCATAGTCTTCAACTGTGATCTGGAAAGATAAATGAAGAACAATACATCACTAACTGCAATAACACTCTAATTTAGACCTTACATTTAGTACTCCACATACTATAGGGTTGAGTTTGTCCTTGATTGTATTGATTGATTGTAAACCATTTAATCCTAATTAGGGTCACGGGGAGGCTGGCGCCCATCTCAGCTGACTCTGGGCGAAGGCGGGGTACACCCTCAACAGCTCTCCAGGCCATCACAGTATTTCTTTTAAAAAAATAATAATTACCCTGACTTGTCAGCAAATAGACACGTTCTGGGGACATAATTAAGGGTGTTTGTTTGTTACTGTCTGCAATTTACTTTATTTACATTTAATTCCATTTATAATACCCACAATTTGACAAACTATGAGTCTATGAGTCGTAATGTGAAACATTACAAAGCCTGAAAAACTGTGTAAATTAAATACAAAAAAGGGATTTTTTTTTAAAATGACAATGGTAAAAGTAATGTCTTTGTAACTATAACTTGTTTGTTAAATCAGATATCATGTGCGTCATGCTAGGAACGTAGAGGAAGGAGTTATGGCTAATCAGATTGTAAGAAGTCTGCAAGACAGTGAAATAAAACTAGAATAAACATTGGTATGGTATTTCCTAGATTGAAATCATTGATGAGGGGAAAAAATGTTTTAAAAGTGATGGGAGCCTGGCAGCAGATTACAACTGCTTTTTGTCTTGTACACATACTGTAGTGTTTTTAAATAGTTTTTTTTTTTGGGGGGGGGGGGTTGTTTTTTTTGTCTTTTGTTCAGCAACAGTAAACAGTATTAGTCTTAGTAAGTGTTGCCCTCTCTAACCATGAGGTTAGAGAGTTTTTATGGCATTCTCACTCTTGGTAGTGGTTTCTTTGTGTTTCCTGTTTGCTGCTAATATTAACACCCAGACCAGTTCTTTGTTTACTCATGTAACGCAGCTACTCGAGCTGAAGTCAAATCCAACAGAACACAACTTTACTACCAGTCAAAAGTTTGCACATACCTCCTACATCAGACGGAATGAGTGGGTGTGTCCAGACTTTTGACTGGTCTGCAGTCAAAGTTGTGATGAGATTGTAATGGGACGGTCATTCAACTTGGAATTTGGGAAATCAGGAACTTGGGCAACATACAACTTGTCTGATGTTATCACACTGGTTAAAACCCAGTTAATATAAATTATATACTACATGTATATATATATGTAAAATAATGTGCATTTATTAATATATTTTTAAATAATTTATTCCTCCAGGATCAGAAACATTTTTTATAAACTATTTTCATAGTTTTTTAGCATTAGCTTGCTACTGTTATCTTGTATCCTGCGTTAACATGCCAAGAGGTGGAATAACATTATTAAAATGTGTAAAAGGTACAGTGGTGTAGTGGTTAGCACATCCAGCCTCAACAGCAAGAAGGGCCTGGTTTCAAGGCTCGGCAATGGTGTGTTTGTGTGGAATTTGAGCTTTTACCCAGCCTTTGTGCAGACTGAGATAGGCTTTAGCCTTCCCACGACCCTAGTAATATCCTATGGCTTTTAAAGCCTGCACAAGATATGCTGCATCTTTGCTTTTTTTGTTATTGATTTATTCTTGTTGTGTGCCATTGCAATGGAGAGGAGTCAAATTATATATGAACTCTTTTTCTATTATCTACAAAACAGTCAGTCCATGTTCTGCAATAACCAATGAAATGACTGCTCCTACCCCTGCACAGTAGTCACCACTGATGGTAACTCTCTGGAACTCTGGTACATTGTTCATAACAGAAGCATCAGGTGTATCCGGGGAGATGAGAGGAGCAATGACAGACATAGCCCATTCAGTTGTCCCTGGGATCTGAAGAGATACAGATTGGGAGCGGATGAGTTTAAAACTCTTCTTCCTAGAGTTTGACAAAAAGAGCAAAAATGAGAAATGCACATAAACTGATAAACATACAGACTCACTTATTGAAGTGTTCTCTCTTTATGTGTGTCTGTGTCCGGTGACCTTTTAACACTCTCCTCAGAATGTTCCTCAGCCAGCTCTTTGAGCAGCTCTCGCTCCTTTGCCTGATGAAGGCTGATGGGGCAGTCTTCAGACACGGTAAACAATGACAAGACATCTTTGGTGTTCTCCTCTTTTAGTGCTGATGCATACACCTTTTCAGCAAGCTGCTTCACCTGCTCATCCACCTCACTCAAGGAGCACTTCTGGAACTTCCTCGGCATGTCTACAAGATAAATACAGATGCAGGGTAAGGGAAGACACTAAAATCAAAGTGTTTATTAGTGAAGCTATAATATATAACATATAATAGTTAGGAAAAGCTGTGGAGAATTCTAAGCAACTTCTTAAAAATTAATGGAGAACTGCAGCTTATTTTCATAGCTTCTAGAAAAGGAACTATTGTGCCTGTAGCGGAGTTCCTGTTTACATCACATTTCTGAACCCATCACTATCACATGAAATATGAGACATGCGGTTTAAATGGTTACAACAGTTTTCTTACAGAACAAACTAATGCAAAAGTTTAGATATACAGTACATTAGACATGGACATTTTCAGATTAAACTGTGTTGGTCTTCATTGTTTTGTTTTCTTTTGAAAATATGTTAGAAAAAGCATTTTCAATTTTGAATCTAGTTTATTGTTGCTTTACCACCTCATTAATGCATTTAAGGCAATGATTTTGTGCAACTAGAGGCAAAATTTTTGTGCGGGACAAAAATTGGGTGGGCATGGATTACAACTGAGCTGAACTTTCATGCGACACGAGTCCAGTGATTACCAGTTATCAGAGATTAAAGATACTGTTGATTGAGAGAAGGCGCCAAACACAGGGTTCTCTCTAACCTTTCTGTATGGAAACCATAAACACTAATTTAATTTACCCACTCACATCAACATGGAAGAGCAGCTCATTATTACAGTGCCTCAGTATCCTGCACTTTGTAACTGCACACAGAAACGTCATGCCTGGGTCCATGTTTCGGAAACGGTCGGCATTTCCAGTAAGTTTATACTTTTATACGTTTATTCTGTATGTTTTCCCCATCACCTTTGTTAAAAAGGGCTTTTTGTTCCTATAAGACTGTGCGACTGACCGGTCCATCACTGGCCAGCTTACTTGCCCTTTTGAGTACTTTGCCTCCTGAGATACTTGCCTCCTGTGTGAGTATTTGCCTCCTGAGTTTTTTTTTGTTTTGTTTTTTTAACTGTGGTTGAGGTGAGTACTTGCCTTCTGAGTACTTGTGTGCTGACTGCTAATTCTTTCTTATTGTGACTTCATAGTAATTGAAGGATGTCCCAGACTTCGTGTACCTCGATCACAAGATGTCACTACCACCCCCTCTGCGTCATCATTACCTACTGATTGACCTACCCACTCTGCAGTGCTGCACTTCCTGTGACATCTTAAACCCTCCTACAAACTCTGTGTCATCATCACCTTCTGACTGACCTAACACTGTGATAATGTCACATCTCACATGTAAAGCTTAACCTACTGCATCGAGTTGTGGGATGTCCCATGTAATGTGATGCTATATACTTCATACAAACATGCTGCATTTTAATTCAGTGTTACCTTTTAAAGGGTACCTGTGGTGGACTAGTAATACTGTCTCTTTAAAACGATCACGTATGACATCAGTAGTTTCATCAGGCATCGTCAGTCCTTGCTTCTTGTAAAGTATGTACGAGTGCTAATCACACTATTACTCCTAGGCATGCACAGAAACATGTTGCCTTCTTCATTGGCTGTTCCAGCCCTGGTAGTGAATTCATTGTTTTGTCCTATTGGCTGGGCTACATGCAGCAGACACCAGTCTAAGATAGCACACTATCGGCCAGTGCTGAGCTGTGTCGTTGGGAAAATGGCATAGTGCTAAGCATACGGCCGCACAAAAGCAAGCACAGAAATAGACGTAAACATAACACATTGGAACAGGCCATACTCTGAAAACGTTTCCTTTCAGACGCAATTCAGCTGTCTGCGAAGACCACTTCAAGCCATCCTGCTACTGGCGTGACCTCCAGGCATAACTACTTGGCACGAAGCCCAAACTTTTATGTCTAAAACCGGATGCTGTTCCTACAGAATTCCTTCATAAAAAGTCAAAGGATGACAACGGACGGGAGCAGCACCTCACCAAAAGGAACCAGTAAATGGTAAGATCCTTTACTACGCGGGGAGTTTTATCACCTAAAATGTCACTCACTGCTTGTTTACTTGTACCGGCCTAATGAATTCACATCTCGTTTGGATAAAAAAAAATGTTGTTCCGCATTGGTTCAGTGCCCTTCAAGTAATCTACAGAATAAAACTGCCCAGTATAGTGCTTTTTATGGTAATTAATGGTAAAATAAGCTCTGTATCACTTAAACGTATTTCATTACGCATGAATTATGCTGTAAGAATGACCAATACAAGTACTCTTCAAGATTATACATGTACAAATAAAGTGGGGAAAAATATTCTATTTTAAATAAAACTTACACGTAGTGTTTGTATCTAAATATATCGACTGTGTCTATAGAAGAAATGCCTTAATTTAGGATTTATTCCATATATTCATACAGTATGTAAGCCACAGATGTAAGCCAAGGGGGAAATTTCTCTAGACTGAAAACCACATAGCTGCATTGCTTTAAAAAAAAAAAATTTAACATGCATGTATAGGAATCCTGGATTTAGGGCAGTCTTTATAACTATAGAAATAAAAATGTAAAAAAATATGTTTAAAAAAAATAAGAATTAAAAAATCTATTAAACATAAGCAAATATCAGCTAGGGCAACATGGTGGCATAGTTGTTAGCCTGTCCACCTCACAGCAAGAAGGTCCTGATTTCGAGTCCCAGGCTCGTGCATTTCAGTGCAGAGTTTGCATATTCGCCCCATGCTTGTGTGGGTTTCCTCTGGGTACTCTGGTTTCCTCCCATAGTCCAAAGACTAGGTGTGTGTGAGTGGTTGTGTGTGTGTACATGTTGGCCCTGCGATGATCTGGCAAGCCGTTCAGGGTGTACACTACCTTGGCCCAGAGTCAGCTGAAATAGGCTCCAGCTTCCCCGCAACCCTAGTAAGCAGGTCAGCAAAGGAGTGAGTGAGTGAGCGAGTGAGAGAGAAATAACAGCTATGTTATGCAACATGATGAAATCTATAAACACATCAAATGTCTGTAGACAAAGCTCAAGTTTCAATTTGTGTTCTGTCAGTATATTAGTCAGGTTACTGTAAACATCATCAAGTACATATCAAGAGCAGAATCTCCTGTAATGGTCAGTGGATTCTCGGGTGTCAGCTTGAATACATCAGTTGGCTCTGTACTATGGCCTGAGTAAGCATTACGAGAAGTGTTTTGTTCTGTTTATATAAAGCAAATTCATGTGAGCAATAAAACAGCAAATGTCTGGAACTACAGTAGGTATTTAGGTAAGTATTTTATATGGAGAAGTATTTTGGTCTTTATTGATATACAATTTATATAAATATAAATTCTATATCAATAAAGATCAAAATACTTCTCCATTATCTTCATTTATTTTAGATAAAATGCGGTTTTAATTGTTAATATTTTTTAGGAAAATATAAATGTAAATAATCTCTGCATTATTTGAGGCAATTCCTATAATTTAACAAAAAAACATTCGTTGCTCTGTAGCTTATGTGCCTTTCTTAGTGTAGCATGTCTCTAAGTCGCTAAATCCTAATTAGCCACTTAATCCTAATCCTATTAGCATCGTGAGGATGCTGGCGCCCATATCATCCGACTCTGTATAAAGGCGGCGTACACCCTGAACAGCTCGCCACAGCGTTACAGGGCCAACACACACACAACCATTCATACTCACACAACCATTCATACACACACTCACACCTAGGGGCAATTTGGAACAGTCAATTAGCCTGCTGTGCATGTTTTTTGGACTGTGGGAGGAAACCCACACAAGAGTAGAATATACAAACTCCACACAGAAACACCCTGAGCCTGGGAATTGAACCCAGAACCTTCTTGCTGTGAGGTGGATGTGTGTCACTGTGCAAATGTAGCGCCCACTATATTCATTCATTCATTTTCTAAGCCACTTAATCTTAATTAGGGTCACGGGGAGGCTGGCGCCCATCTCAGCTGACTCTGGGCAAGGGCAGGGTACACCCTGGACAGCTCGCCAGGCTATCGCAGGGCCAGCACGCACACAACTAGGAGCAATTTGGAACCGCCAATCAGCCTACTGCCCATGTTTTTGTACCTGGAAGAAACCCATGCAAGCACTGAGAACTTGCAAACTCCACACAGAAACACCCGAGCCTGGGAATCAAACACAAGGTCTTCTTGCTGTGAGGCGGACTTCCTAACCACTGCGCCACCATGCCGCCCACTATATTTTCATTTATTTTTAAAATATATATGTTTTTGTACAACATTACATCTTTTAAACCTGTTTTTTTTTTTTCATTTAAAACACTGAATAATATTTAATATTATTAATTTTTATTTTTAAAATCTCATTTCAAATGTTTTCATTTTGTAAATCAATATGCATTTTAATATTATGGTATATTTAGAAAAAGGAGTTTGACATGGGCCCTGCGATGGCCTGGCGAGCTGTCCAGGGTGTACCCCACCCTCACCCAGAGTGGGCTGAGATGGGCGCCAGCCTCCCCGCGACTCTAATTAGGAATAAGCGGTTCAGAAAATGAATGAATGAATGAGTTTGACATGTAGCTGTAAAAAGAAAAAACCCTGGATATAAATTTTTTAATTGAAATTTATGCATGAAAAGGTTAATAGTATATGATACTGTAGAGTGAATGACTCTTGTAATGTGTTTTAAAACATTTATTTACTCATACATTTGTCAAATCACTTAATCCTACTAGGGTTGTAGGGGAGACTGAAGCATATCTCAGCTTACTCTTGTTGAAGGTGGGGTACACCCTGTACAGCTCGCCAGTCCATGATCAGTGTGGCTGAGGCTTAGTAAATGTTAGATTTTTTACAACAGTTAAAATCCAGCAAGTCTTTACCTGTTCCAGGCCTTTCCCGGATGAGCTATTAGTGGTACCACACAGCCTTTCCCTTTTTAAATATTGTTCCTAATTAGCTTCCTGGATTATTTCTTTTTTAAACAGATGACACACAGAGCATGTGGAGTCAACAAAACTGGGTCACTTGTAGGACTTGCTTCTATAAACAGCCCAAGCACTCATGCTAAAATTCCTTTCTATTCACTTGTTGACATGAAACTAGACCCAGCGTCAACAATCATGGCACCCTCCAATAGGAGGCATGATGGCACTGTGAGACTGACGATTCCAGAGCTTTCCCATCAAGGAACCCAACATTCCGAAAAGGCCTCACATTTTCCCCAAGGAATCTAGAACTGATGGGAACTCATTTCCAAGTTTACTACAGCTCAAAATATTAGCAAACATACAGAATCATCTATGTTGGAGGTAAAAATAGGCAGCTTGAAAGAAACTATTTAAAGCTGATAAAATTTAATAGTGAATGTATTTGGTTCAGTTAGATTTATGATATTGAAATCAATATTATTTATTTATTATGAGTGTGGAATGTTGCAGTCTTAAAATGTCACTTTCCCTGTACAGGAAAAGTCATTATTGTGCACATTCCTGAGCATCTCTGAACTACACATTATCTAAAATTTTGACTGCTACTTACTCCTTTGCTTCTCTTCAAGCATTTCTACTGTCACTAAAACATGAACACACACTCTTTCTCTTACCTTCTAAAGCCATTCTTGCCATAATTTTGTTCTGAGAGGCTCTTATGGTCAGTTCTTATGCTCTAATGTACATCAAATCAACTTTAGCTTTTCAGTGCCTTGCATGTTGTTCTCCCTCACTATTTAAAGACGCTGACACTGACAACGTCATGTTGATTCGGGACACTGCGTCTTTCCCATATGTCACAAATGGCAGGCAGTTAGGGGTGTGTGAGTTCTGAAGATCAGGAAACTGATCTAACACCAGTAGCTCTAAAGCAGAATAGGATATGGGCACCTAATTCCCTGACCTCCTGTGTTTGCAACTGTGTGCAAGGGAGAATTGGCAAGAAATTTGTTGTTATAAATTATAATGTACAGTATACCCAACAGTTAATGTCTTAATAAAGGTAAAAGTAACCATCTATTTTTAGATTTGCCTTTTATTTAAACTTTAGCCTTTATTTTATTTTATTATGATATAAAACAGTTTATGCCATCTGGCTTGAAAAACCACTACAGAACTAAGTGTATTATAATAATAATTAAATATTAAGTATATAAATAAATTAATGAATTAAAGTGAATTAATTATTATTTTCATTATTATTATTGTTGTTGCTTTGTTGTTGTTGGTAATAATAATAATAATAATAATAATAATAATAGTATTATCATTATTATCTGTAGTATGCATTTAAACTCATTATGTAAAGGTCATTTCACCATCATTTACTTTTTACAATACAACCCCCACTCCCACTAAATAAATAATTGTTGTTGTTTTTTTTAACAAAGAAACCACCTATCAGCCACATACTTGACATACGTACATGGATTAGTCCACATGACTAATCTATTTTTTATTCGTTTAAATTATGAAAACGACTAGAAAATGTCAGTTTTATTTTATTTTTTTTTATTTTTGTCAGTTTTTTATTTTGTTGGAGTATATCATACACTGCAACTGCATTTATCTCTAGGCACTACATATATCAAAGAGGATGAAATGTTTGCTCGCTGAAATATGTTAAATAAATAAATAAATAGATAGATAGATAGATAGATATTTTCTATTTCCAACAACCCCCCCCCCGAAACTGTATAAGCACTCTTTATCTAGCATCTGTTGTGCATAGTGTCATTTACATTTACAGCATTTGGCAGACACTCTTATCCAGAGCAACTTTCATTTATCGATTTCTTTATCATTTTATCGAGATTTATCATTTAACTTTCAACAATAGTTTTTATACACTTGAGCAATTGAGGGTTAAGGGCCTTGCTCAAGGGGCCAACAGTGGTGATAGTGGGGACTGAACCACGGACCTTCAGATCAGTAACCCATCGCTTTAACCACTAAGCCACAACTGCCTAGTGCCACTGTTTATTGTTGTATCTATGCCATGTTCATGTATAATTCAATACTCATAGTGTTTATTTATGCAGTTCTAGTCTTTGTGCATGTGTGTTTCACTTTTAATAAAATAAACTGGTCTTGCATATGTCTCCAACCAATCCTTGACACATATAATAACAACAGTGTAACAAGGGGGTCAATGATAATTATATGTAAATGTTTGTAATTAACTATAATTGTAATTATGTTCCACTGGTAAAAATCACCATCCACAATAATCAAAATCATTAGATTTGCTACTTCAGAGTTGACTCATTCTTAGTATGAGTCCTCAGTAACTTAAAAGCAAGCCAGCCTTTAAATAATGTCATACTTTATTTACTGATAATTGTTAAGCAGAATCTGTACTGTGAGGGTCAATGACTTTTTTTAATAGTTAAAGAGGGGTCGTATTAGAACATATATAAGGCTCAAGTCTCCCATTTGCTTGTGTTGTGTTTGTGCACATCCAGTTAAGCACTTCTCACTTCTTTGTTATCATTGTGTGTAGCACATGTTGTGATGTATTTAAAGCAACAGAAAATAATGCCCCTTCTTGAACCGCCACCTTATCGTGGTGGAGGGGTTTGCATGGCCTAATGATCCTGGGAGCTATGTTGTCGGGGGCATTATGCCCCTGGTAGAGTCACCCAATGCAAACATTTCCTAGGTGAAGGTCCAGACTAAGCGCATTACCATGGTCCTCCCTGGAGCCAACCCTGGGGGAGGGGCTTGAAGGCGAGTGCCTGTTGGTCAGGCTTCTGCCCATGGAGCTCGGCCGGGCAGAGGCCGAGGAGGAGACATGGGTCCACCCTCCCACGGACCCACCACCTGTGGGAGGGGCAACAGGGGTCAGGTGTGAGCCAGGTGGCGGCAGAAGGAGTGGGTACTGCCAGACCAATCCTCGGCTAGTGACTCTGGCTTTTGGGACATGCAATGTCACTTCTCTGGCGGGGAAGAAGCCTGAGCTGGTGCGTGAAATTGAGAGATACCGACTAGATATAGTTGGGGTCACCTCTACACATGGCTCTGGAACCACCCATCTTCGCAATGGAGGCCAGGGACATAGAGTCCGAATGGGCCATGTTCTGTGTCTCCATTATTGAGGAGGCAGCTTGGAGCTGTGGCTGGAAGAAATCGGTGCCTGTCTTGGGGGCAATCCCGAACCAGGTGGTGGACACCTGTGGTGAGGGGGGGCTGTCAAGCTGAAGAGGGATGCCTATTAGTTCCCTTTGGCTTGTGGGACTCCCGAGGCAGTGGGTACCGACAGGCCATACATGCTGCAGTCCAGGCTGTCGCCAATGCAAAATCTTGGGTGTGGGAGGAGTTCGGTGAGGGCCTGGAAAAAGTTTGGCCTCAAAAAGGTTCTGGACCACCATCCAGCACCTCAGGAGGAGGATGCAGTACTCCACAAACACTGTTTACAGTGGAAGTGGGAAGCTGCTCACCTCGACTGGGGATGTTATTGGGAGGTGGAAGGAATACTTTGAGGACCAACACACCCTCTGTGGAAGAGGAAGAGCCTGGGGGTTCAGAGGGGGGGCTACCCATTACTGAAGCAGGTGTCACCGAGGTAGTTAAAAAACTCCTTGGTGGCCGGGCTCTGGGGGTGGACGAGATCCACCCTGAATACCTCAAGGCTCTGGATGTTGTAGGGTTGTCTTGGTTTACACGTCTCTGCAACACTGCGTTGCCATCAATTGCCATACCTCGGGATTGGCAAACCGGGGTGGTAATTTTTTAAAAAGGGGACCGGAGGGTGTGTTCTATCTATCATGGAATCTCACTCCTCAGCCTACCCGGGAAAGTCTATTCAGGAATACTGGAGAGGAGGATCTAGCCGATGGTTGAACCTCGGATTCAGGAGGAACAATGTGGTTTTCGTCCCGGCCGCAACACTCTTGACCAACTCTACACACTTTACAGGATCCTGGAGGGAGCATAGGAGTTTGCCTAACCTGTCCATATGTGCTTTGTAGACTTGCAGAAGGCTCTTGACCATGTGCATCGGGCTATCTTGTGGAGTGTGCTCCAGGAATATGGTATACCGGACCCGTTGCTATGGGCCATTCGGTCTCTGTATTGCCGGAGCCAGAGCTTGGTCCACATTGGGAATAACATGTCGAATTAATTTCCAGTGGGGGTTGGACTCCACCAAGACTGCCCTTTGTCACTAGTTCTGTTCATAATTTTTATGGATAGAATTTCTAGGCGCAGCCAAGGCATTGAGGGGTTCTGGTTTGGTGGCCATAGGATCTCGTCTCTGCTTTTTGCCGATGACGTTGTGCTTTTGGCATCATCAAGCCGGGACCTTCAGCTCTCGCTGGAGCGATTCGCAGGTGAGTGTGAAGCGGCCGGGATGAGAATCAGCACCTCCAAGTCCAAGGCCATGGTTCTCAGACAGAAAACAGTGGAATGCACCCTCCGGGTCTGAAATAAGGTCCTGCCCCAAGTGGAGGAGTTCAAGTATCGCGGGGTCTTGTTCACGGGTGAGGGAAGGATGGAGCGGAAGATCGACAGGCGCATTGGTGCAGCCTCTGCTGTAAAGTGGAGCTTATACCGGTTCGTTGTGGTGAAGAGGGAGCTGAGCCAAAAGGCAAAGCTCTCAATTTACCAGTCCATTTACGTTCCTACCCTCACCCATGGTCACGGGCTTTGGGTAGTGACCAAAAGAACAAGATCACGAATACAAGCGGCTGTGTGGCAGGGCTCTCCCTTAAAGATAGAGTGGGAAGTTCTGTCATCCGGGAGGAGCTCGGAGTAGAACTGCTGCTCCTCCGCGTTGAGAGGAGCCAGTCGAGGTGGCTTGGGCATCTGATTAGAATGCCTCCCGACTGCCTGGTGTGGTGTTTCTGGCGTGTCCAACCGAGAAGAGACCTCAGGGTTAAACCAGAACATGCTGGAGGGACTACGCCTTGGTGTGTCTAAACCCCCCCAGGAAGAGCTGGAGGTAGTGGCTGGAGAGAGGGATGTCTGGACCTCACTGCTTAGGCTGCTGCCCCCGTGACCCAACCCCGGAACAAGCAGAGGAATATGAATGAATGAATAAATGAATGAGGAAGGATCACTTTTAGCTTCCCAAAAAAAACAATGCATATTTTTTCCGATTTGCTTTAACCCACTTAACCATTCGCAAAGACCCACAAAGCTGCCATGTGTAGTGACGTTGTGTCATCCAGTTAGTTTAAGAGAGAATCCACTCATTCTAAATGAAGTAGGAGGTGTGTCCAAACTGAGACACTTAATCCTAATTAGTCACAGGGAGGCAATATATATAGGCTGTCAAATGGCTGTTGTTGTGAAATCAGTCTTCACCCCGTGTTGTATTCATAGTGGTACTTGGTGTTTTTTATACTCAGTGTTTATTTTATTTATTTATTTATTTATTTTGTGTGTGTGTGTGTGTGTGTGTGTGTGTGTGTGTGTGTGTGTGTGTGAGAATTTTTTGCCTTAGGATGCCAAAATAGTAATCTTTTCTCCAAGTGTGCGTTTCCACTTCTCAACAAGAAGGTCCTAGGTTCAAGCCCCATGACCAGTGGGGGCATTTCTTTGTGGAGTTTGCATGTTCTCCCTGTGCTTGGGTGGATTTTCTCCGGGTGCTGCAGTTTCTTCCCACAGTCCAAAGACAGTGTCATTAAACTAACTGAATTTTCTAGATTACCCCTAGGTTTGATTGGTTGTGTGTGTTGGCCCTGTGATGGTCTGGCTAGCTGTCCAAGGTGTACTTCACCTTAAATCAGAGTCAGCGCCAGCCCCCCTGACCATAATAATGAAATAAGATAGTAAAATATAAAAGTAGGTCAACTGTTAACTTAAAAAGAAAAGTCTTTAGACTTGATTTACTGCAGCCTTCAGAGGCGGACAGCTAAGAGAGACAGCAATAAGTCCGTGGCAAAATAAACTTGGACTACATTTACATAAGAAATACCCCTATTTTAGCCTTACTTATATATGGCACAGACTTAAGTCAATGGCAGAATCCGTGGAAGCTCAAAATCATGCAGCTGTGTGGGTTTTTTTTTTCAGCTTGTGTGCATAGGAGAATGGCACCCTGAATGTTTATCAGTTAAAAAAAAAGTCCTATCTATACTGCACTGTCATATAATGTGTTGGCCACTCCCAAGCGATAACAACTGTGACCAAATAAAAACACAAACACAGCACTGCCATATTCACAGATCCTCAGTTTTGCATGCAAAAGCACAAGCTAGATTATAAACTAACAATTACCAAATATATATCTATGTGTTTATTGTTTCACTCTACCTTTTAAGGCACACTGACGCACTCCCAACATACTGTATGTCTGTTTGCAAATAACTTATTTTTAACCAGTCTAGAATATTTAATCTCCCAAAAAAACTGAAAAAAATATATCTAAAAATAACACTCTGTTGCACACAGTGACGCAGGGCTTATTGCTATGTACATGATAGATTAGCTCCTGCAGAGAGAATGCAATGTCATGTGGGTTTAAAATAAATGACCTTGAAACACTTGTCCAACTCATGCTTATTTTTATTTTGTGAAGTGTGACTGTAAACCGCTAACACCCCTGCTAGGTGTCAATAGCTTTGCATTCCTATCCAGACAGCTCCAGAATTTAGTGTCTATAATCAACACAGAGTTTTATAAAGCATTTCCTGGTATGCTACTTCACAAAAGACTAGATTCATTTCATGTACTTTTTTCATATAAATGAGTTTACCTGTGTGTACTGTAGGTCAGGTTGGTTCCTGTATTCAACTGTAGTATTTTGTAAGACAAATGCAGGGGCCAGGTCTGTTTGTTCCTTTATGCTGACCTTTCCCATACTTAAAAGAAATATTTGGGAGAAATCAAACCCCGCCTCAGGGGCAGTGGTGGCCTGGTGGTAAGGTGCTGGATTACTGATCCCAAGGTCGGGGGTTCAAGCCAAACTATAGACGGGTTGTCACTGCTGTCCCCCCAGTGCAGCTAACTGGGTTATCAAATGCCGGCCATGTCTCTCACTGTCTATGG
>JAQMYF010000004.1:26953946-26969908 GCA_030014195.1 Neosilurus mollespiculum
AACTTTAATGTAGCAGCTTGAGGTATTCATTGTTCAGCTTTTTTGAAAACTTATTATACAGCTTGTTTTGAAAGCTGTTTCAAATCTATATGCTGTCTTGGCAGGTTCAGCATCTGAAGTTGATCGTTATATGGACATAAACCCTTTGCCCTCCAAAGAGCCTTCTAACCAGCTTAACATCATAAAGCAACAGGGATTCCACCACAGGAAAAATTTAAATGGCAAAGGCATGTTACTGAAGAGTATTGGTAATAAGTGCTTAATAAGAGGAGGAGGTAATACATCTACTGAAACAACATCCATACAACAATAAATCTAAATTATTTTACACCGCTTAAGAAACCATCAACTTGTCAGGGCCGGTGTATGCGTGTGTGTGTGTGTGTGTGTGTGTGTGTGTGTGTGTGTGTGTGTGCGTGTGTGAGTGAGTGAGTGTACACTGATTGGCTGTTATGTATTTCTCACATGCATGTTAATGGGCAGCAATTAAAAAAAAGATTTATTATTAATAACGAAACTGAAACCCCCCAAAAATAGAGGCTGATACACCACCACACTCATAGAAAACGCACAATCTAACTCAGGTAGGCAGACAGACTTGCAGCTAAATAAATGTTCATGGGGCAAACACTGAAATCAGAAGCTTGACAGAACATAAACTTATCAAAATTGATAAATAAACTAATGATACAGGAGATACAAACAAAAGCAGGAATCAGCTATTGAAGGTGCTTGAAAAGCAAGCCCAGGCTCAGACACCTATGAATAGAGTTATATATCAGGACTTTCAATTTTAGGAAGTACCTAAATCTAAATTGTATATTATATGAAAGGGCACCTGACCATTGTACCCATATTTAGGCCTTCCCCAAATTTATGCCACAAATAAGTGAAATGACTTGAATGCCCAGAATGTAGATTGTAGCATTCACATTTCCATTCACTTTAACTAACAGGCCTAGCCCACATTATTTCATTGCCAAGATTTGCCAGAGTTGGTGTGAATGAAGGATTGTGATTGAATGAAGGAATGAATGATTTGTTGGTTGGTAGGTAAAGGTAACTATCACTAGGTTATAAGGTCTGCAATTTAAATGATGACCAAATCATTTTCTTTGTACCCCCAGGAACACAGGCTACATCCAGTCCTGTTTAAAACAAAACTGTTTGACTAATTGTGAAAATGTCTGTCTCAGCAGCTTGATTTTTCAATGAATCATTACTGTGCTTAATTTTGATTACTTTCTAATTTCATATGTACCCTGTGTCTGCCATGCTATTTTGTTTTAGGCCAAATTTGCCATTGCTTATATGCAGTCCTGTCTGTTCCCATGAACCCTGAGGGCTCAGAACATTCACATAAGGATGATGGGTCAGGCATCTTCACACCCTACATCCCGTGCTTTACCAGACTAGGTAGCTTTTAGCTCAGTAGAACAAAGTGCTTATAACAGATTTGGTTATCCTTTTTTCACCTCTTGCTCTTGTGGTTTATAACAGATGCTGGTAAACAACGCCCTGGTTAAGCTCCAAAGCTTTGTTCCAGACAAGACCCCTGTCAGCCAAAGGAATTCTGTGGAGACCTAGATTGCAGAGAGTTGGCAAGTTAGATATGAGATCTATGGGGGAGGGGAGGGGGGCAGTTAAAAAAATTTTTGCTGAGGCACTTGTGTTTTATATTTGCTCATTTCCACACATTCCTCAGTGTTGGAGGAGGAGTAAGGTCGAGGAAGGACTGTAGCTAATAAAATCCTTCACCCTTATTAACACGCACTCCATTCTTCAGGGATCCACCACATCTCACTCGTTAGTTTTCCACTGGATTGATGAAACAGAGACAGATTGATTAGCAATAGGGCTGGAAAACAATTTTCTCTCCTTATTGAACCCTTCCTTTACCCTATTATTGTCTGACTTATGAGTACTTATAAATAAACTATTAGAAAGGTCCCATATTTATAACCAAAAAGAAGAATTGAAACAGGGTGGGGTTGATATCCTGCAGGTTTGTCTTTAAATCCACTCAGGTTTTTTATATTTTCAAGGAGACTTGAAGTAAGCTTTAACTTAGTGCCCCTGAAGAATGGTTTTGGGCAGTGTTTAACTTGTAAAACATGTGGTATCAGAACTCCAAGAGAGGGGTCATTTAGCAAGTGAACACAGAGGGGAAAAGTCCACTTACACACAGACACAACAAGGCTCCAAATGATTCCTAGGCCAATATTGTAGGTGTGATGTAGGCAATATGAGGAAGAACAGAAAGAGTACCGGTATGGGTCATCCTTACAGTATAATTAATGCATATGTAATAGGTATATGAAATACAGACACTTATTTTAACATAAATGACCATAAAAAACACAAAACTGGGTATCCTGTGGATTTCTAGCAGAGTATGAATCTATGGTTAGCCAGCGTTTTTTCCTGGAACTGACATCAACACGTCAGGTGGGGTTTTCCAGCAATCAATTCAGTGAGTGACATTTTAGGTGATTAACAAAAAAAAAAACATATCCAAGAATCAACTATGTCTAGCAAATTTGGAGTAAAATGGGTGTAAATGGTTACCTAATTGAACCAGAGAGGGAGGAGTCTTGTGGAGAAAGATAAACATCACATTCTGGTGTCTCTGAGGACGATAATGCTGCCAGAGATGATCGTGACAGTAAATCCAAAATGGCTTATGCAGCCATCGTTTTTGACAACTCGGCTTTCCTGTCATCAGTTGGTTTAGGAACACAAAACAAATGTTTTCCACAGACCAGCCAATCCAACGAGTTCTTCTCACTACCAGGCTAGAACAGCCCATAAGAAAGGCAACATGTCTCTGAGCATGCCTAGAGTCATAACATTCCCACATACTTTAAAATCGAACATGGACTGATGATGCCAGAAGGAACCACTGATGTTATTCATCATTGTGTTAAATAGCTAGAAACACTAATTCACCACAGGTACCCTTGAAGGAGCCTACTGCACCTGTTTTTTTTTTACTGGGCATTTTACCCACATTTTACTGGGCATTGTGTTCAATCACTGAACAAACATTTTGCTCCAAACATTAGGTAATAAAAAATACATTATGATAGACATCAAAACATAAATATAACAACACTATAACGGATATCAATAAACCCCCTTCTTAGCTTCATAACTATCCAAATTACTTTTACTTCCTTCTTCAAGAAATGACAAAAATTGTCAGTGTTTTTTGGCGTATCCATAATGCATGCTCACATGTGAACTGAATATGCTATGTCATGTCATGTCATTTTCTGAAATGCTTAATCAGTCCATCCCAGCCAACTCTGGGTAAAGGCGAGATACACCCTGAACGGCTCATCAGACCATTGCTTGGCCAACACACACACCCATTCACATCCATACCTAGGAGCAATCTAGAACAGCCAATTAGCCTAATGTGCATGTCTTTGGACTATGAGAGAAAACTGGAGAAACAAGAAAAAACCCACACAAGCATGGTGTGGGGCTCGAACCTAGGATTGTCTTGATGTGAGGCAGAAGTGTTAGCTACTATGCCTGAATAGGCTATGCATGATTACTCTCCCACTCACTCATTTGCTGAGCCGCTTAATCCTACCAGGGTCGCAGGTAGGATTAAGCAGGTAGTCATCCTAAATGGCTTGCCAGACCATCGCAGGGAAAAACATATACAGTGGGGCAATTTGGAACAGCCAATTAACCTAATGCGCATGTCTTTGGACTGTGGGAGGAAACCGGAGTACCCGAAGAAAACCATAGTTTGCTTATTTACTCATTCATTTGTCAAACCGAGAGGCTGGAGGTCTATCTCAGACGACACTGGGAGCAGGTGGGGGTTCACCCTGAACAGCTCGACGGACAATCGTAGAGCCAACACGCACAAAAACATTTACACTCACATCCACACCTGGGGGCAATTTTGGAACAGCCAATGCATGCATGTTTTTGAACTGTGAGAGGAAACCAAAGCACCCAGAGGAAACCAAACGCATGAATGGGGAGAACGTGCATACTGCACACAAAAACCCAGGACTCGAACTTAGAACCTCCTTGATGTTAGGCAGACATACTAACCACTACTGTAGGGGGTTGTAGAAAAATTAGTAGATTTCTCCTTAAATTAATTTACTATGTAAAGCTGCTTTGTGACAATGTCAATTGTAAATTCATGTTACAAAACAGGAAATAAACATAGATGTTTCTTTGACACTGTGTGTTTTTTGTTAGCAAGTTGTGTTCTGAATGGATCACGTTAGAGATTATAAGTGATTTTGATGTATTTACTTACATATATTGTATACTTAGTCCAGTATTTAATTAGAGTCCATATGTTGATTGATACAAAGTAAATACTGCTATAAACACTGAAGCAATATTTTATTGGTTCCTGACATGTGAGTGTCAGGTCATTCTGGGTCATTGTGACATTATGTAATGTGCCATATGAAAAAATTTGTGGTTGAAGACCACACCATAAACCTACCCATGTTTTTTCCTGCTTTGTTTCCTAGACTGAGGTTGAAAAGTCAAACTTTACTTAAACAAAACATTAGTTCTGGGTGTAAAGTAATGCACTAATAGGTCATACCAACTATACCATTCTGTAACATTGCTGTATGTGACACCTCTACATAAGGATGATTCTTTCCAGACAGATGGATCCAGTGGCTTTAAATTAAGTAAAACAAGTTGAGCCTCCTAACTATTCAGTGACCAGATGTTTAGACACTGTTTGCTCCAGCTGCACTCAGACAGGAAATGCCAACTTGTGCGTGTGTGAGCGTGTGTGTGCGCGTAAGTGTGTGTATGTATGTGTGTGTGCAGCAATTAATCCATTCTGTGGCTGGCAGAGGTCTCTTTAATACTACGCAACATTCCAAAGGCATTCAGATTTAGGGCATTGTTCCTCAGAGGCACCAGCTTACCCCTCACACACCACAGCTGTGTAACCCGTCTGTGCAACAGCGGAGAGCGCCCCATTTTTACAGTGCAATATGTACAACTCAGCGATAGATTCCAGCTCAGGAATTAAATGCATTTCTGTTTCACATCATTTCTCTGGAATGTTGTGCTGGTGCACAAGGCCCCAAGCAGAGCAGATGAATTCAAAGCAGTTTTGAAGGAGAGATGATGGGATGCAGGCGCTGCTGGGGAGCGGGGTGCATCCGGAGCGGCGTGCAAGTCCTGCCATTAATGACCGTCCATCAGGTTGCGTAAAGAGCTCGCTTAGCTCAGCTAGAACACTATGCATCTGGTGCACACATTGCAGCCCTCTCGCACTCTTCGCATTTTGTCACTCACGCATTGTCCACATAGTTGCATGATTATTTGTTGTTATATAAATAATTATTTTTAAGGGTCAGTGGAAGGAAATTTTAAAGGCTGTTTTCCAAACCCAATATGTTCTAAATTAGGAGAGTGTAGGCTACGTGAACTTGCAGATGAAAAAAAAAATTTGTGATTAATGCATTTATTGATGGCCTACCTTCAATGTGGAACAGTGTGTGCTTTTTTGTTTTATTCTCTTGTTTGTTAATGAATAGGCCTTGGTGCTTTTGGACATACATCAGAGAAGCACTTTTTTTTCCGGAATGTACAGAATCTTCCATTTACATCACTGTTGACGTCTTTGGCTTTTGCTATGCAATCAACCAATTGCAGGTTTGACATAGTTGCATGAAATAGATGTGGGTTTTTGTATTCATCTAATTGCATGATTTGTGGCTTGATACACGATGAACTCTAAATTACCTAAAAGCACACAACCATGCCAAAAAAAAAGACCTTCTGAAAATCAGGTCATGACCGTACACATTGTTGAGTTAATCTCTAACTGGTCTGATTATAAGTTCAGTATTATTTGTTTTGAAGAGTAAATGGAGTCAAAAAACCAAACCAGCCTATTTTAACATGTTTTTTGACCTGAACTCATTCATCAATATTTACTCTATATACTCTATATACTCTTATGGCTGATCAGTGTAGCAGTTAGCACATCTGCCTCAAAGCAAAAAGGTTGAGTTTGAGTCCCAGGCTCAGATATTTATATGCTTCCATGGGGTTTCTCTATGTACGGCTTCCTCTGTGTTTCCTCCCACAGTCCAAAGTCATGCACATTAGGCTAAGTTGGCTGCTCCAAATTGCCCAAAGGTGTGTGTGTGTGTGTGTGTGTGTGTGTGTGTGTGTGTGTGTGAATAGTTGTGTGTGTGCTGGCCCTCTGATGGTCTGGCTAGCCATTCAGGGTGTATCCCTCCTTCATCCAGTGTCATCTGAGATAGAGTCCAGCCTCCCTGCGACCCTAATAGGATTAAGTAGTTCAGAAAATGAATGAGTGAGTGAGTGAGTGAGTGATTAGTGTAAACACTGTTCTTTATTCTGATTGGTCAAATGGTAATTAATTACAGTTATTCACATCAGGATAAGTGGATGTTTCTGAAAGGTCCCCATGATGAAACATTAATAGAATCTGCTCTGTCACAACGGTTATGCATACTTCGTGACAGCATCTTTCAAAACTCATTCAAGTTTAAATACAATGAATCTTTTAGCTTGAGAAATGTGAAGGCCATTGTGAGTAGCTTTCTTCACAGTTTTTTTGTGATGGCATTTTAATTTTTTACGATTTCTGAATGAAGGCAAGGAATAAAGCTGAAGGCAAATATATGTCTACCAATAGAAAAAATAACAAGTTTATATTAAGAATTCTAAGATGATTTTTTTTTTAAAACAAAGAACACCATGGGTGGCACAGTGGCGTAGTGATTAGAACTTCCACCTCACAGCAAGAAGGTTCTGGGTTTGAGTTTCATGACCAGCGAGGGCATTTCTTTGTGCTTGTGTGGGTTTTCTCTGGGTTCTATGTTTTTTTCCCCCACACACAGACCTGTTCAGGACTCAAACCCAGGACCTTCTGGCTGTGAGGCGGACGTGCTAACCACTACACCACAGTACCTCCCTTTTAAATAATGCTTCAGCTTGAAATGCCCAATCACCTTAGAATATCTTGTGTAAAGATATTTGTTTATGTGTAACTGTGACATTTCACCTTTTCCAATCTGAACATTTAATTGAATTTCCTCATGTTATCTTAGAAATTAACCTCAGTCTGTATTTGCTTTCCAAGGTTGTGAGTCTAAATGCATGTTGATTATATTTAGATTCTGAGTAATTTATTCTGTAATGGACACAATATGTTGATGGAAAATATGAGTGTAAGGGAACGGAGTCATGTTGGTTTTGAAGCATAATGGCTAGGTGTGAGATGTCCAACTATTAGCAGGTTTCACTCTCATTTGATTAGTAACACATTTATTCATGCTAACACACTGACCCAAAGTTAAAGGCTGTTAGAGTTTCAGCAATCTAAGCACTAAATCATTTATTTAGAGCAAGTCTCAGGAGAGCTAGAATAGTGGATGAAAAGTCCAGAAATCCAAATAAATAAATAAATAAAGTTTGTAAAATTCCAAGAACAGCTATTCATAGCAGGTGTTTTTCACAGCCTGCCATAAATGTCACAAATAAATACTTTAAATGCATGAGAACATGCATAACAACATTAAATTATTTCTGCGACTGAATTATCAGAGCCGTGTACAAAGATTATAGTTTCAAGCTGTTTCAATATCTATTATGCAAAAATAATAATTGTCATATGATCCCCAAATCCAAAATGTTAAAACAGAATGTGTAAAGTTACTTTAATAATGCAATTTTATATGCATTGCCAATCTCAGTGCATGGCCACAGCGCCTGCTCTCGAAATGGTGTATGGAGACATCTGCTGGTAGTAATTGCTATATCTTTGGCGGGTAGTTAAAAAAAATTGTCATTTAATTGTGAAACACTTAGATTAGAAGTGGAAAAAGTCACATGCAGTGGATTAGAGCTGCAGGAGTAGGGATGAAAACTGAGCTTTACATCATTTACATCATACCTGGATAGTGGTCTTTGCTAATAAAGTAGTAATTCATAAATTCTTTCATTCATTCATTTATTTTCCAAGCTGCTTAATCCTAATTAGGGTCACAGGGAGGCTGGCGCCCATCTCAGCCATCTGGGCGAGAGCGGGGTACAACCGGGACAGCTGGCCAAGCCATTGCAGAGCCTAAAGTAGAAATATAATTTTCTATTAGCTATAATTGTTGGTGGCATGGTTGTGCAGTGACTATCACGTCTGGATCACAGTAGGAAGGTCCTGGGTTTAGGTCCCGGACTCGGCGAGGGTGTTTCTGTGTGGAGTTTGCAAGTTCTCCTCATGATTGTGTGGTTTTCCATCTGAGTACTTCTTCGCAATTTCTTCCAGTTATTTCACAGTCCAAAAATATGCACATTAGGCTAATTGGATGTTAAACTGCCTCTGGGTGAGAGTGTGAATGGCTGTGTGTGTGGGTTGGCCCTGTGATGAGCTGGCAAGCTATCCAGGGTGTACCTTGCTTTACCCAGTGTTGACTGAGGTAGTAGGCTCGCTGCGACCCTAATACTGTAGAATTAGGTCGTTCGGCAAATGAATAAGAGTGAAAGTAAGCATGAGAGCTATAATAGCCAATATTACAAACAACACTGGTGCTATATATAATCTATAGCTCTCGAAAACTAAAGATTTCAGACACATAAATATAACATGTAACAATTTATTTTAATATTTCATAAATCTTCGTAAAGGAACAAAAAGATCTCAATTCTGAACTTTATATTAGTTTGATACAAACATGAAAAATACTGTTGGGGGACAGGTGTTTTTTTTTCAAAGGTACTGACATTTAATAAGCGGTTCAGAGGTACTGACATTTTCTACAAGTTTGAATAACAGCTCTACTCTGGTGTTATAACAAATTAATACTGTAACTACATTTTCATAAGCAAAGCTGCCTCTATAACATATTTTATTTGTGTCAGTATGGTAAAAAAAAAAAAAAAAAAAAAAATCTACACAAAGTACAAAAAACATATTTCTACAGAGTTCTTCATTCGTTCCTTCAGCACATTTTGCTCGTTATGATGCCCGAAATCGATTTTATTAGCACTCAATTAGGATTTTTAGGTTAAACATTTTTAGATGATTCTGATGACTTGGTGAATGACGGGGTTTTTCCACTTTTGAAATGATATGTCTTAGACATTTTATTTATTTCTGTGCAAAATCTGTCACCACTTTGGCAGAAAATACAACTTAATAATCATACCCCTGTAGAATATGGTGCATTATAAAACAAATATATAAATCCCTTCAAAGGAGCCACAAAAGTGACACAATGCCCTGCAGTGTTACAGAAGGACTGGAATGATAACAGATACTGTGAAATTAGCATCTATTATGCAGTCACATAAGGTGTTTCAAAGGTCTCTTTGAGTGGAAATTGGTCCATTTGGCCAGTGTTTCCCCATTCAGTAGTGGTTAGATGTACAGGAGTACTTTACAGTAATGGAGGCAGAGCACCAGTGATGTTTCATTGGGTCTGAGCCGATCTGTTTTTCTTCTCCTGCCATTCCTTCTCTCTCAGACTCAGTTCTGTATCTGTGAAGGCAGCAGGACCCCAGTTTGTGATCTTCTGAGGGCCTTTTGAGCCTGAACACACACACACACACACACACACACACACAAATAAACACATGAACAATGTGTGAACATTCAGGAAATATCATATAGAACTGTTAAAGAAAAACAATCAGTCAAAAAGAGGTACAATAAGTGTTGCAAGGTGAGAAAAAGTACAGATTACTACCTGGCTGTATAAGACGTATGAGTCCCTCATGATGGGCCACCTTGTCCTTCCAGCTTTTTGTGTTATTTGCAGCATCCTCTAGTTTCTTCATTACTTCCTGTTCACAATATCAAAGCAGTATACAGTCAGACGTTTAACTTTAACATGATATCTGAAGGCATTTTAAACCAAAAATACACCTAACACTTAATAATAGCCAACACTAGGCGAAGGCAGGGTATACCCTGAACAGCTCGCCAGACCATCACAGGGCCAACACACACAACCATTAATAGTCACACTTACAGGTAATTTGGAACAACCAATTAGCCTATCCTCCTGAGACCCAAAAATTAATGCTGTATGTCTTCTCATTTCCTCACACTGCTTCTGTCCCTCACCACCCGATAACTACTGAACTTGATCAACGTCTTAAAACAAGAAGAAGTTTGGAAAAGAGTAATACCCAATCGCTCTCATATGAGGAGCTTCAAAGGACATACATACAATATTGTTGGGAAAAAATATGAGGGGGGTCAAGAGGCTACTGTGCATGTCCTTCGACTGTGGGAGGAAACCGGAGGACCCAGAAGAAATCTATGCAAGCATGGGGAGAACATGCAAACTCTACACAGAAACAGGCGAACTTTGGACACAAACCCAGGACCTTTTTGTTGTGAGGCGGACGTGCGAACTACTACACCACCGTACTGCCCTAGAATAGATAACTGTGAACAGTGGCTTATTCTGATCCTCAGGCTCTGAGGGATATCTTAAAACAAACACACTTTACTGTAGCTGGGCTTAGGGTGTTTCTGTGTAGAGTTTGCATGTTCTCCCCATGCTTGCTTCCTCCCACACTGCAAAAGCATGCACAGTAGGCTGATTGGTAGTTTCACATTGCCCCTAGGTGTGAGAGTGAGTGTGAAGGTGTTGAATGTGTGTTGGACCTGCAATTGCCTGGCGAGCTGTTCAGGGAGTACCCCTCCTCGCCCAGAGTTGACTGTGATGGGTGCCAGGTTCCCCACGATCCAATGATTGAATGAATGACTTTACTGTAGCACCGTACAGCCGCACAGGGCTTTATTCGTTCTCTCATAAACACGTGACCAGTGAATTTCAAAACGAATGTTCCAGCACACAACCTAGTGTCTCTTTTGGAAACTGATCACAGATAAAGACAAACCACTTGTACTAACAAAGGGCTGTCTATAAGAAAATGTATTAATAATCTGGCAAAATCAACAAATACAACTAGGAGTGTATGTTTTACAGATCAGTTAAGACCACACATTACTATCTGCACTTCATGACTGTGACCACTAGGTTCCACTAGAGTGCTCTCAACTGTGTTTGCTTTTTCTGAAACAGCTGGGAGGAAAGCATAGTTGCTTCTGAAGCTCAAAATGTGTGAAGTAAACAGGCAACAGAATTTTATGGATGGACAAAAACTTGTGCGGTACCTCATACTGCTCCAGCGCACTCTGCCTTTCTGTCTCCAGCCTCTGTAGCTGATGCATGGCATCCTGCAGGGCACTCTCTTTTTCCAGTCGTGCCCTCTCCAGCTCCTCCTTCTCGGCCTTTGTCTGAGAGATAGCCTTCTGCTGCTGCAGGTGGATCTGCTCCAGCTCTGAGCGCTTTGCTGCCTCCTCATCCAGCAATCTGGATCACACAAGCCACACACAGACCTGCTTCAGTATCTACTGGGTTTGTTGTTTCTGTTCTGGCTGTAAGTCTGAGTTTGAGTGTTTGAGCGTTCCCTCACAACGGCAGAGGAGATGTCAGCTGTAGGTAGCAGGTAATTATGAGAAAACTATTCCAGTAATAAATAATTATACCAGTGACTATTAAAATCCCAGAAAATGGTTAATCTTTCTGCATAAATTTACGAACATTTAAGGAAATTTCTATGTCATTCATTCATTCATTTTCTAAGCCACTAAATACTAATTAGGATTGCAGGTCGGCTAGTATCTCAGCCAACTCTGGGTGAAGGCAGGGTACACCCTGAACAGCTCACCAGGCCATCGAAGGGCCAACACACATACTCACACTCACACCTAAGGGCAATTTTGAACAGCATGTTTTTAGACTGTGGGGGGAAACCAGAGTATCCAGAGGAAAGCCATGCAAGCATGGGGAGAACATGCAAACTTCACACAGAAATGCCACGACCCCAGGACTCGAACCTGGGCCTTCTTGCTGTGAAGGGAATGTGCTAACCACTGTATTACTAGGTTGGCCAATTAGCCTTTTGTGCAGGTTTTTGCACTGTGGGAGGAAACCGGAGTACCCAGAGGAAAGTACGGGGAGAACATGAAAACTCTGAGCCCAGGAATCGAACTTGGACCTTTCTGCTGTGTAGATAGACCCATATCTATATGTATTATATGTTGTATCAATACATTTTAGGAAATAAAGCGTTCACGTTGCTATAACACCTTTTCAAATGCTGTTTCATAATAATGCCTAATTTTTAAGTATTTTTGCAAGCAATATTGATGTATTGGATTTATACTGGGCAGCACAGTGGCATAGTCGACGTTTCCGTGTGGAGTTGGCATGTTTGCCCTGTGTTTGTGTGGGTTTGCTCCGGGTACTTAAGTTTCCTCCCACAGTCCAAACACATGCTCATTAGGTTATTTGACTGTTTCAAATTGCTTATCTTCTACTGATTTATAACGAAAGAATGACTATCAAAATATTGAATGTCTGTCCTGTTTTTTTATCTTTAATAATTTAATTATAATAAGCTACTCATGTCACGGGCTTCACTTATAAATGCTTATTAAACTGCCTCTAATCACCAAGTCACAAAGGTCTGGGTCCTCTTTTATAAATATTGCAACTTAGAAAGGCACCATTTCATTGTAAAATTAGGATTCATAAATTATATGTGCAGTGGTGGCCCGGTGGTAGGGTGCTGGCTTACTGTTCTGAAGGTCGGGGGTTCAAGCACCACTGTTGTAGGGTTGTCTCTGCTGTCTCCCCAGTGCAGCTTACTGGGTTATCAAAGGCCAGCCATGTCTCTCACTGTCTGTGTTGAGAGGCATGTAAAAGAACCACTGCTGTCGTTTGTGAAGAGTAGGCCATTGAGCTGCCGTCAGCATGTTTCTGCCCTGTGATGGCCTGGCGAGCGGTCCAGGGTGTACTCTGCCCTCGGCCAGAGTCGGCTGAGATGGGCACCAGCCTTCCTATGACTCTAATTAGGATTAAGCGGTTCAGAAAATGAATGAATGAAAACTATATGTGTGTGTGTGTGTGCATGCATATATGTCAGTGGGATGGGCCCTGCATGACTGAAATAGTAGCTGCTAATAACTGTAACTCTGTATACAAAACCTGAAGAGAATAAATCTTCTTAAATATATAAGTGGAGGGGGGAAATTTTCTTTTAAAGTTTTAAAACATTCCTTCTGTTACATTGGCAAAATGTACATCACAACTAGGCCTTAGAGGGGAGGGTAAAGTGCTGACTAGGTAATAGTTCAGCAAGAAAGCAGGAAGACAACAGGTCGATGCCAGGTCAGTGTGGGAACAGACATGTGCCTCTGTTACTTCCCTCAATACTGAAAATGAGTGTGTATCATTTGTACTTGTGCTTAATATTACTACTTGAAGCTCTTGAGAAGAATTTCTTATTATTTACTTTTTTGATTGTGTATTTCTGAAGCAAATAACACATTAATTGATACATCATAAAGAATTCACTCAATGAAAAAACAAAAACAAAAAGTTGAAGACCACACCTCTTTCACTGGGACTCTTAATATGATATCCATACAGGATGTGTGTCTTTATGTACTTATATGACATCATTAATAACATCACCCAGCAATAAATTAGGATAAAACTTGATGTCATCCAGCAACTAACAATATCACAGAACAAGGGATTTTTTTTCCAGGGTTGTTTCCTTTACACAAGGTCACATGTTTTATGTGTTATGGCTTAGATCATGAAGAATTATTGTGCAAATATAAAATACAGTCAATCATACCAACTTTTCCCCCTAATAAGAAGCAGCATCAGAACGGGGGCGAAGTAGTTAGCATGTCCGTCTCATAGCTTGGACGTTTCTGTGTGGAGTTTGCATGTTCTCCCCTTGCTTGTGTGGGTTTCAACCTCGTACCAGTCCAGTTTCCTCCCAGAGTCCAAAGACATGTACATTAGGCTAACTACCTGTTCCAATTTGACCACAGGTGTGGATGTGAGTGTGAAATGTTGTGTGTGTGTGTATATTGCCCTGCAATGGTCTGGTGAGCTGTTCAGGGTGTACCCCACCTTCACCCAGTGTCGGCTGAGCCCATGACAATAGTAGTAGGATTTCGCGATTCAGCAAATGAGTGAGTGAGTGAAGAAACAGCATCCTACTATCTGTGCAGAGGGGCTAAACTTAGCAGTACACCAAAAGAAAAGGTAGCTAATTTTGTGTGTAATTTTATCAGTGCTGTAGGGAGAAAAGTTCTGATCTAGAATTAAAGATTGAGTAGCACTTGCAAATTATGGTACTGCTCCAGATCCCCATGTAATTCCAATTCCATATAAAGTGGCTTGTTAAAGGGTACCTGTAGTGAATTAGTGCTACTAGCTATTTAAAGCAATCACATATAACATCAGTGGTTCCTTCCGGCATCATCTGTCCTTGCTCCTTGTCAAAGTATGTGTGAGTTCTGTGACACCGGGCATGCTCAAAAGCAAGTTGCCCTCCTCATTGGCTGTTCCAGCCTGGTAGTGACTCGTTGGATTGGCTACACTGACCCGTGTAGCATAACACATTATCGGCCAGTGCTGAGGTGCACAAACAACCAGCACAGAAATCACTGAAAACATCTGTTTTTGGTCATAAACCAACTGACGACAGGAATGCCGAGTTGGAAAAACAGCATAAGCCATTTTGGATTTGCCATCATCTCTGGCAGCATTCTCGTTCTCAGAGTCAGTAAAATGTGACATCTCACTGTCTCCACAAGACTCCTCCCTCTCTGGTTCAAATAGGTAACCATTTACACTCATTTCCTCGAAATTGCTGCCATAGTTACTTCTTAAACAAGTTTTTTTAAGCACCTAAAATGTCGCTCGCTGAATACATCTGCTTGTTTACTTGCGCTGGACAACCCCACCTAACAAGTTCACATCATTTCAGGGGAAAAAAACAACTGCTAACCATTGGATCAGCCCCCGCTAGTAATCTATGGGGTAAAATTACCCAGTTTGTGCTTTTTATGGTCATTTATGTCAAAATAAGTGTCTGTATCATTTAACCATATTACACACATACAAATTATGTTGTAAGGATGACCAATACCGGTACTCTTTAAAAAGGAAAAATGGTGTCTGGTACACTGTTTAACATGGGCTGGCTGTATAAAGTGGGTTCTTTTTTAGAATTCGGTGCTAATATTTGCCCTTTACACTCTGATTTGAATAGTTGCAAATCTTTACACCCATACCACCCTAGCTGTGTGCAACTTGTGTGTTGTGTGGGTACCTGGCCTGCAGTTTACGGACAGTTTCTTCATCCTGCCTGGCCTGCCTCTCATCCTCCAGTGCCTCCTCCAGGCGATGGTACATATCCTCCAGCTCCCGGACACGCTGCAGATACTGCTCTAGCTCACTGGATTTTTGCGCCACCTGCTCCTCCATCTGCATCCTCACCTAACAGAGACACATAAAAATTACAAAGTTTACAAAGTTTAATACCAATGTGTGCTTTTAACTCACTCCATCACTCATTTGCTGAACCATTTAATCCTATCAGGGCTGCAGGCAGGCTGGAACCCATCTAAGCTGACACTGGGAGAAGGTGGGGTACACCCTGAACAGCATGGCAGACCATCACAGGGCAACACACAACTATTCACATTCAAACCTGGGGCAATGTGGAATAGCCAATTAACCTAATGTGCTTGTCTTTGGACTGTGGACGGAAACTGGGGAACCCAGAAGAAATGCAAACTCCACACAATGTGTGCTTTTAACTCACTCGCTCACTCACTCATTTTCTGAACCACTTAATCCTAATTAGTGACAGGGAGGCTGACACCCATCTCAGCCTACTCTGGACGAGGGCAGAGTACACCCTGGACAGCTCGTCAGACCATCGCAGGGCAGAAACACGCTGAAAGAACCCAATGGCCTACTCTGTATGAAAGACAGCAACGGTTCTTTTACATGCCACAGACAGTGAGAGACATGGCTGGCCTTTGATAACCCAGTTAGCTACACTGGGGGGACAGCAGTGACAACTTGGTG
>JAQMYF010000004.1:26978662-26992555 GCA_030014195.1 Neosilurus mollespiculum
GGATGGATGCAAACTGCATTTCGTTGTTCTGTACTTGTGACATTGCAATGACAATAAAGTTGAATTCTATTCTATTCAGTTGTAACACTGGTAGCAGAGATACATTTACATTTATACTATTTAGCAGACACCCTTATCCAGAGTGACTTACATTTTATATCATTTCATACAACTGAGCAGATTTTAAGGGCCTCGCTCAAGGGCCCAAAAGTGGCAGATTGATGGGACTGGAACCCTCAACCTTTTGATCAGTAACCCAGAGCCTTAACCAGTGAGTCAATACTTCCTCATTTGGGGGGACAAAGTGAGATAAACACTCTATCACATCATTTTATGATAAGTCTGGACTTCATGAAGGATGCCAAGAGGTTGTGACTAACATATTTTGGTACTCAGAGTAAAACTGTAACTATGTCAGAAACGTTTTCCTGTGGTGCAAACTTGGTGTGTGTAACTGTGTATTCTGCTTATGTAAACAGTGTATTTTCATACCCATTAATTGATTTGTTCATGTCAGCAATCATCTGCCCTTCCTGTGTTGAAAGGTTTTTGTTTTCAGCCACAGTTATAATTCATACGGAGAATTGATACACTGCCCAGCCCAAAAAAAGTCGCTGACTCTAATACTTTGTAGGACCACTTTTAACCTTGATTACAGCACATAATTGCCTTGTCACTGTTGCTTCAGTTGGTCAGACAGAGGCTCAGCAACATGATGTGGCAATAAAAAGAAGTCAGCTGATGACCAGGTTATTGCATTAATGAACGTTTTGTTCCCTGATGGCATTGATAGAAAAAAATGGGGCTTAAATAGTGAAAGAGTGGTTCAGAGAGCACGAGGAACCATTGTCATTTATTTATCCTTTATCTTATATAATTTTTTTTATATAAAACTGGCCCAAGTTGTCCAGTGTAGCGGTTTAAAAATTTTTACTGTGATAGTCATTGTGTGTGTATGCATATGTGTAAGTGAGTGAGTGTGTGAGTCCCCAATTTCCTGAGCTGTTGCTGCTGTTAATCAGATCTGTGTGGCAGGGTGTTCTTCCACATTTTAAAGAATAACAATAGAAAAGAGAAGTTGTGCTTGAATTAACTTCCTGAACTATTAAAATATACTGTAGCTAGTCCACTAGTATTTGGACAATGATTTTATCGCCGATCGTTCATTTTCTGAACCAAATAAACCTAATTAGGGTTGCGGGGAGGCTAGCGGCCATCTCAGCCAACTCTGGGCAAGGGAAGAGTACCCCCTGGACAGCTCGCCAGGCCATCGCAGGGCAGAAACACGCTGATGGCAACCCAATGGCCTACTTTTTACGAAAGTCAGCAATGGTTCTTTTACATGCCTCTCATCACAGACAGTGAGAGACATGGCCGACCTTTGATAACCCAGTTAGCTTCACTGGGGAAATGATTTTATTTATTTATTGTGGTGGCGTTCATTTACTTATATGTGTAACTGTCTGAAAGTAGCTGAAGTCACCTTGCAGCTCACAACTGTTGTACACCCCTATATTTAGATGTATACAGAGTATGCCAATCTGTAAAGCACATCATAAACTAAGAAAGAGTTTTTTCAGTGGGGAATTTCCAGTAGCATAGTCGTTAGCAAATCTAGGCCATAGTCAGATATTAAATGAGCAGTACAGAAAAGACTGAAGATGAGGTATAATGTGATGTGGTTACTCCACTTGAGCTCCATTCAGCTGTGTGAATAGTAATATTATAAAATCAGTAAGAACCATTTTCTCTTTCTCCATTTCAGCTCTGTAATGGTCCTCCAACTGGTTCTGGGTATGCAGACGCTTGTGTTCCTCCTCAGCTGCTGTGGCTGCTGCCTCCTCCAGTTTCTGTCCAACAGTAACAAATGACAAACAGGTTCAAATGTATTTTATTGTTAAGATAATAAGAATGCAACAGATGCCTTTTTGTGTTTGCATCAAATATAACAAACCTTATCGTAAGTCACATTTAATAACATGATAAAAATAAATGCAAATGAAATACAGTATGTAAACATTACCACAGAGTAAAATTTGATAGGGGAAGTTATTACAGGGAAATTATGGGATAAATGCACTGTTCTGAACACTACTCCACACCACAGAAATTTGAATTCTGCTTGTCCAGAAGGTACTGATTAATTCTCTGTAACAGGATGGCTAAGCTGTCATATTTATGTGCTCATTGGAATAGCTCATCGTTTCTATAGTAAAAAAAAAATAAATAAATCATTTTAAAAAGCTTATTGTTGGTAAATTCCTGTGGAACAGTATGAATAGTTTAAGATGTGCACTCACTGGAAAATAATTAACTTTGTAGGAATAACAGAAAATTCATCATTGATTATTTTACTATAAAAGCACACCATGTAGTGTTTTAATCAGTACATTGAGTAATTTATGTTATTTATGTCCTTGTCATTGGAAGACTGGGGGCAAGCTGAAGTTTTGCTTAAATATGTGGATTGTATTTGAATTAATCCCTTAACTCCCAGCATCCATTCTAAAGTCCAGACTGAAAGTTCAAGTATGCTTCAGCAGACACAGCTTCGCAGGCTGTACACATGACAAAACTTCTGTCATGCATACAGGGCGTGGACCATATCCAATGAAGTATACTACATAAGTATAAGTAGCCTACATCACACTGGCAGAACTGCATTCCATTCCTCTCCCCCAGATTATATCAACATAAGTACTGTTTATATAAAACTCTAGTAATTTAAAAACACAACATATTTATGAGTTTAAGAATCTAGCAATATAAATAAATAAATAAATAAATAAATAAATAAACTTTTGCACAAAGGCAGTGATGTAGAAATTTGTGGGGTGCCACCAGTTGCCACACTGAAATGAGCTTCCCTACTGAATTACTTAAATTAATTTTTCCATGCTGTGAACACAGTGTTGAGAAACTGTACAGTTAAAATATGAATTATGACTTTTCATGCTCTCGACATATTAGAATTACTCACAAGTACAGGCAATTAATGCAACCCAGCAGTTTGAGCATACAGGATGATTAGAGACCTTTCCGAAGCATAAATCACAACAGTTATAGGCATTAAAACTGAGCAGTGGAAAACCACAACAGTAATAAACCAGCATGCAACAGACAGCTTGTCCAACAATAAATCCAAACACAGCAGGTCTTCTCACTGAACCAGGCAGACAACCCAACACAATATCATCTGTAAAGCAATTCCACTACAGCTTGATGTACAGGAAACATTCTCATTAAAACATTTAATCATGATCTTTGGCCATCATAAGGCCACTATAGTTATATTTCCTTCTTTAATTTAGTGTTACTTTTCAAACTTGAGTAATCAAAGCTACAATCAGTAACACCATCGGGGCAAATTACTGCAGCTGTCACTACTTTCTCACCTCCCATTATTCACAAGTACGTGTCAGGGTGAGACTTGTCCTGCCAGTGCCATTTGCAGTATTGCAGGGTAGTGTGAGATATCTCAGGTGGGACAGCTAAAACACAAGGCAGATACTGTCTCAGAATGAGCTTTGCAGGCATTTGTCTGGTAGCCTGGGTAGCTCTCTCCTGGTGCACTTATTGTTCTGATCTCTGTAAGGGGCAAGTGGGGCAGGCAGTAGATATCAATGTCAAATTGTTCTCCATTCATACGATAGCCAAGTCACACTCAGGGCCAGACAAAGGGAACTTGTTGTCAGAGTAAGTCACACTGTCTGCACATTAGCAGTCCACCAGAATCCTTAAATGTGGCGTAATGCAAGTATTGTAAGCAACGTGGTTCACATGAATCAAAACAACATTGTTGTGTTATACACTGCCTGGTCAAAAAAAAAGTCACACACTAAAATTTTCATCGAGTGCATTTAGTGTTAATCACAATATGTAATAACCAAGGCATTGTTGCTCCAGTTGGTCAGGTCGACACTCAGCAACATTAATATGGTAATAAAATGAAATCAGACCTGAATGTACTGAATGAGCAGGTTATCACATCAATGGGCTTTTCTTACCTGATGGCACAGATGTCAAATGATGACTCAAATAATGAAAGAGTGGTTCAGGGAGTATGAGGAATAATTTTCACATATGTATTAGCACCCAAGAGTCCTGACGTAAACCCTATTGGGGCAGCCTTAGCTTAATGGTTATAAATGAGGCTGAAGTGGAGGAAATCGGGGTATCAGGCGCCACTGTGGGTTTTGGATGCCATAATGTCATTTATTTGGTCCTCCATAAAGGGGGGGGGGGGTGAGTTGCACCTTCCCTTCCTCCACCCTCATAGCTGAAATGCCCTTGAGCAAGGCGAAGACTTTATGGAGTGGTTCAATTTTTCCCTCGTCAATTCAAGACATCGGTGAGAAATGAACCGAACACTGGATGGAAATAAATGTTATATTGCTTAAGTTTGTTGAAACAATGCCATGACGATTAAATGCTGTAAGCAAGGCTGACAGCAACGAACACATCCTATGCCATCAGGGAAGAAAAAGTCCATTGATGTGATAACCTGCTCATTTCGTACATTCAGGTCATCAAATGACTTAATTTTATTGCCACATTAATGTTGCTGAGCCTCGACCTGACCAACGGGAGCAACAATGCCATGGAAATTGCACGCTGTGATCAAGGCTAAACGCACTCCATGAAAATTTTACAGTGTGTGACTTTTTTAAATAAATAATAATAATCTGAGACGTACCTTATGTACTAGCTCATCCATTATCTACTACCATTATCCCCTTCTCTTGCCCTCTCTCTTACACATTAACTTAACAAATCTACTTAATGCTTCAGCATGTGTAAAGGTTTATTGTGTTTATTCAAGTAAGAGTAAATAAGGGAGTTAAAAGCAATTGGATTCATGCTTGAATCTGACTGGATGAACTGTATACCAGATAAAAGTACCTAAGAGTGGTACATGTATTGCTTCATGACTAAAATTGCCCTACTTCAAAAACACCTCCTTCAGACACGACAACCAGTATCCTAAACAAGAAGGGCCACTTATTCACACAAATTCACCAGACAGTAATGTATATTTCCACAGAAACTCCCAGTGCATTTACATGCCCACTACAATTCCAATCAATATCGAGGGTGTTCTGTCAAAACCTTGTATATCACTTCGAGTACCAATATTTAATGATCAAATCCTCGGATGTAGTTTATACGTTATTCCTGATCGGGTATAACCATTTAAATGATTTGTACAGAAAACATAATTTTTTTTTTTACTTCACTATCCTTTCTTTGGTAAATTGTTACACAAAATAAGTAAATTAGGTGTTTGTTTGTTCCTCCTGTAAAATTTGTTTTCAGGCACATACAAGATTTTGACAGAACACCCTCAATATCTAATTTTAATAATTACTTGACATTGTAAATAGTCATGTAGTGTAATATAATACTTTAAACAGATAAAAGTGTGTATTGGCCCTGCGATGGACTGGCAAGCTGTTCAGGAAGTACCCCACCCATGCCCAGAGTTGTCAGAGATAGGCACCAGCCTATCTGTTTTCTGTGGTTAGCTATTCATTCATTCATTTTCTGAACCGCTTAATCCTAATTAGGTTGCAGAGGGGCTGGCGCCCATCTCAGCCGAGTCTGAGCGAGGGCAGAGTACACCCTGGACAGCTCGCTAGGCCATCGCAGGGCAGAAACACGCTGATGGAAATGCAGCCTACTCTACAAAAGTCAGCAATGGTTTTTTACATACCTCTCACCACAGACAGTGAGAGACATGGCTGGCCTTTGATAACCCAGTTAGCTGCACTGTGGGGACAGCAGTGACAACCCGTCTATAGTTTGGCTTGAACCCCCAACCTTGGGATCAGTAATCCAGCACCCTACCACCTCTGCCCCTGTTTAGCTATTCATGAGTGTAAATCCGATTAGTCTCAGTGTGTGGTTTTACCATTGTATTTGGGGTTGTGTTTTTTCTTTAATGTCACAAAGGAAGGGAGGACAGGTGTGCTTTACTTTAGTTAATAAGATTTATAATGAGAGATGCTTACAGACCTTTCTCATGGCCTCGAGCTCTTTCTGCTTGTTCTCATTGGCTGTTTGGAGTTCTTTCATCCTAAGCTCCAGTTGTTCATGTTCAGCTTGTTGCTTCTGCCGCAGTTCACGCCGTTTTTGCCGAGCTTCGTGATGCGGAGCCCGGTGGCCTACCTTCAGCAGAGTGATACATGTCTGGATGGCTGAAAGTCAAAGAGAAAAAACAGAAAACAAAATATTACATATATAAAATTACTGAGATATTGTATTTAATATTATCTACATAATGTAATAAAGCAAACGTCAGAAACTGCAGTATCAACGGTAGTTTTTATATGTGTCATATCAGTAACTGGAGCATTTTCACACCTTGGATCCATTCTTGTTTCTTCTTTTTATCAGAGGCACTGATCTCATAACTTTTGTCTGAGCACTTGATGTAGAAAAGGCATTTTTTCCCCTCCTTATCTGGTAATGACTGCAGAAATGGCAGGGAAGTGAATCATCCACATCACATCATGCCGGAAACGGAAGGAAATTGATTACACAACTTACAGGAATGATATCAGTGTACTGCAACAGCTTTGCCATCTATCCATTCCTTTTACATTTAACTCTAATCATAATAAGTGGTTGGGAAAACACCAACATTTTTTAGTGCTTTCACTTTGTGTTAGGGATAGATTTAATTTCAATGTTATCTTAAGGCGAAAGGGCAGTACCAAATTTTTTTTATAATCATCTGTTTAAATAATGTTGTAACCTATTTTTGCATTACCAAACCTCCTACAGAGTGCTACTGAAATAAGGAGCTTCCCAAGTTTCTAGGCTACCATAATGCAAGACACAGGTTTGATTCAGAAATACAGCACTTGCCTCAACACAGCAGTTCCCATCCAGCAGAATGTCTCCTTTCTTTTCAGTGAGATCTTCACTCACATAGTATGAGATTGAATTGGGGCGGAGAAGAAACCACCGCTCAGTCCAGTTTTTCCGTTTGTGGCCTTTTTTCATCATATAACCCTAAAAAGAGAGCAGCATTTTATCTAAGCATTTTTTCTAAGCATCGGTTGGATCCTATAAGCAAGTGGCAGTAAACTATTAAGAGCATGGGCAATTTATTGTTCTGTTGAATTTTATATCAAGTCTGTCTTTGGTGGCACATCTGGCCTTGGCAATGGTCTCTTCCCTGTCTTCTGTGCATACCAATTTAAATCCAAGAATGAAAACACCACTGGTATCAGAGTGTTCCACTGATACCGCCTGTATTTTCCAAAACAGATCTCACACCGTAAGAAACACCGTCTCACTCAGATAGCAGTAACTGCACATTCTCTAGAGAGTTGTGCAGGGACCACAGGGTCAAGCCTATACAGTAGGATGATCGGCCAGGAACATCGGGTTGAGATAGACTAGCATAAAACACAGTAGCTTAAGTTAAGTAAAGAAATCAGTTCTGCAAGGCGCAGATGTAGACTCATAATGTACACTGGGAGTATACTGTGGGGCTGAGACCTGTTTTAACACATCCAGAATGAGTTCCTGGAAGACTTCATTAATGCCCATAGAGAGGGTCTGGCGGTCCATCCCTTTGCTGAAGTGGCCCATTCCGACCAACTCAATCAGCTCCCAGACACTCAGGCACTGCTGTTTGAAGCTCAGCTGCAACTTGTAGTCCTCAAACTTCTCCTCGATCCAGCTGCCTCCCATCGCCTCGGTCAACTTACGCAGGAAATACTCAATCTATGGAGGAAAAGGTCAAGGGATGAAGGTTACTTACAAAACTTATCCTATTATTCTTTAAAAAAATAGTACAATGGTACAATGTTTAATACAAGGCACACAAAACTGTTAATGTAGGGAAACAAACAAATCTTCAAATATGATTAAAAATAATACAGTCACAAGTCTATGACACTGCATGCCACATAATCAAAAAAACAATGCCTACACACAGGGCAGCCCAGTCATAATGTACATCCTGGTGAGAATTACAGGAAGCTGAGTTGTTCCTTTTTTTGTTACTGGTATTTCTTTTTATATTAGACACCATAACCTTCATACAAATGTCTCTACTGCCATTAATATCCTTACTAAAAAGATTAGGAGGAATTTATTAAAAGTACATTTATGGCAATTAACAGACACCTTTATCCAAAGTGACTTACACTGTTCAATTTTATACAGTTAAGAAACTGAGGGTTAAGGGCCTTGCTTAAGGGCCCAACAGTGGCGGCTTAGTGGTACTGGAGCTTGAACCCCCAACCTTCAGATCAGTAACCCAGAGCCTGAACCACGTTGTCGTTAGCATGTCCACCTCTCTGCAAGATGGTCCTGGGTTCAAGTCCCGGGCTCAATGAGGGCGTTTCTGTGTGGAGTTTGCATGTTCTGTCTGCACTTATATGGGTTTCTTCCAGGGACTCTGGTTTCATTAGGTTGTTTGACTGTTCCAAATTTCCCCTGGTGGTGAGTGTGAATGGTTGTGTGTGTGTTGTCCCTGCAATGTTCTTCCAGGCTGTTTAGGGTGTACCCAGAGTCAGCTGAGATATGCTATACCATATCTAAACATGGTCATATTGTTAGGAGGTCATATTCTTCAACCGTTATGGCGGCATTGTGGTATAGTGGTTACCATGTCTGCCTCACAGCAAGAAGGTGGAGTTGAGTCTGTCATACCTGTCACTACCTGCCATAGCTCTGCTAAATTTGTATAATGAAATTGCAAGTTGTTTGCAAAACTTTTAATATATACACAAGGAAAGCAAAATAAATTAAAATTGTATGGCGTAATTTTCCATTTTAATGTATGACAATGAGGGCATGACCTGCTCCAAGTGACCATAGCATAGTGTTACATAACATGAGTATCAGTCATTGCCACTCAAGTGTTATCCACTCGGGATAATACTCTGGATGTGCCATTCCTGTGTAATTTATATTAGATGACAATGCTTCGCTGTTACACGTCATGTCTCTTAGTGGAGCAGATAAGAGAAAGAATAGTGTTAAAATAGTGATACAAGCATGAAATTTGGTACATGTACTCTTCAAAGTCTACTCTTTTAAAAAATACTGTTAGCCACACAAAGTTCCAAGATGGCGGCCCCAAAATCCAAGATGGCAGCCCCAAAATCCAAGATGTCTCCCTGAAAACGGGCAAAACTTTGGTAACTTTTGAAATGTATTAGTTTTAAACCCCATAAATGTGTAAAAGTTGAATATAAAGTTGGGTGTTATGGATATTTTGGTACCAAGTGCATGTCTGTATCTATTACGATTCTTGAGAGACAGCATGTAGGTACTTTTACAGACTCGGAAGAGCAATAAATGGTTTTATGAGCCATAACTTTGAAAACATTGATTTTTTTATATATAAATGTATTAAAGTGAAATATAAATATGGCTATATAGCTATGGCTATAATAGCTACAGACATGCATTTTGATAACAAATGCATGTCTGTAGCTATTATAGGTCTTGAGATACAGTATGTACATACCCCTGAAGGTCTACGTGTGATGACAAAAAAGTTGTTTATTGAGTTGGAAAACACAGATTTTCTGCTTCACAAATGTATTGAAGCTGGCTATAAATGTGGGTACTGTGGGTGCTTTGGTCTGTATCTGTTATAGAGTTGGAGATATGTAACCGAAAAGGCTACTTGACCACTGTATTAAAGATGGCGTTGGAGATGTCTGCAAGAAAACATATGCAAATTTACACACAAAAAAAAAGCCTTTCAAGTGTGATCCAGTCTCATACTGTAAATACTCAATGTGAAAGAAGATCCTACATATTGATAACACATATGAAACAGTTTTAAAACGGTTCAATCCTTCCAAAAATAAGACAAGAGTGTACAGTTACACCTCACATTTGCAGCTGCATAGTGCTGTACAAGTATGACCCAGTCTGTAGCACTTGCACCTGCCACGACAGCCAGATTTACAGCAACATTTGGTGAGCTGTTGGCAACTCTTGGCTATTGAAGAGTTGGCTGTCCAGAAGACTTGCCATTCCTCACCAACCTTATGCCATCCCCAGTCTGCAGGGTCCTCTGCCTCTGGCTGACACTGGGCCGCCAGGGCCCACACACAACCAGCCTGGTAGGCAGCACGTGTGCTGGAGCAGAGCTTACTGGTTGATGGGATTGACTCATAAGGCCTCTGCTTTCTGGCGAACATATCAGGTATGGTCTCATCCACAGTAGCAGCAGTGCTGGATCTGTCATATATTAGGATGTATAGGTGCACACCATGGAGTTTGCATGTTTTTCCCATGCATGCATTAGTTTCCTCCGGGTATTCTACCTGGTTCCAGAACATTGGCATGCTATCTAAAATATACACTTTGTTTGGTTTAGTGTAAACAATTAAAGCCAGCACAGTGAGAGGTCTTCTTAACAGCAATAAAATGGGATCTCTGTTAGAAAACAGGGTTTATGTTACACAAAGTCAGACAGTGTCTTACCTCCTCTGTGACTATGACCAAGGGGTAACGGTCCTCTGAGAGAAAGTTAAATATGCACCAGATCTTAAATGCATCATCATCAGAGATGAGTAGGTGATTTCTGTTGAGGTTTTTCCTAGCACATAACGTCCAGCACATCCTGTTAAAATCCAGTCGGTCAAAATTATCCTGTACCTAAAGTGAGAGACAGAAAGAGAAACATTGACCTGAATATCTCTTCCAAAAAAAAAACCTGAAAAGGTGATTGAAACACAGTGCTGCGTCAACATTCTTCTGGCACAGGACCAGTGTTCCCAAGTATGGAGTTAGTCTGGAACACTAACCAAAGCTGCTGATACTAAGGAGCCATTCGGTGCCTAATCCACACAAGCTCCTAATGGGATGCAGGACAGTTCCGTGGCCAAGCAAACATCCTCAATGCAAACAGTACATTTGATGGAATACTGAGAGCTAATAAACATTTTTATTTAGAAGATAATTACTATTCTTCCTTCAATGCTAATACAGTCTAAGTAAATAAGCACAAACTAGCACAGTAGTAAACATTTAAAAAAAAGTCACTCAGGATTATTTCATCCACAGCCAACTCACAGGTTAGGTAATTTTCCAACCAGAGCAGTTATGTTGCCACAGATTACCACAAAAAAGAAAATTCAACTAAGTAACTATGCAATCTATAAATGAGTGTGGTGCCTCAAAGTGAACTTCGTATATTCCTGCCTTATGTCTGGTATTCCCAGAATAAGCTTTGGATCCCCTCCAAACATGACCATGATAACCCAGGTACTGAGGATAACCAATTTCCTTTGTTTTTTTTGTTTTTAGCATATCCAAATGTTTAAGCAAAAAGCATCAAGTTATTTATTTTAAGCGGGAGTGGGGATTTTTACAACTTTTTGGACCCATAAATGTTGTTACAGTGTTGAATAGCCATGCCAGACGATGCCAGAGTGTCAAATAACAAGGTTAGTGAAAGTTTTCCCTCTGTGCTATTTGAGCTATTTGGCTGTAAACACAAGGTTATCATCAAACTCGCATACAGGGCCTTCTTATTATCTGGCCTACCCCTACTGCCCCCATGCACAGCAATCTCCGCCCATCCCAACCTGCCTCCCAGTGCATTAAGAGTGCAGCTTTCAGGCAACCAGACAGAGCAGAGTAGGGACAGAGAGCGGAAAGACTATAAATGGGAGGAGGAAGCCAAACAGACTGCCCAGCATGTGCACTCAAAATCAGCATTCAGGGGGAGGTGGGGAAGCAGCTTAGGATTAGGAATCAATTTTGTGGTGCCCCACTGGTCTTCGAAAGCAAAAACAGAGTTCTGAAAATGGGTATAATATCTGACCTTTACTAAATTAAATCTTAAAGAATTTGAATGACGGGTATGAATAATATTTATCTGTAGCATTAGCTGGTACATTGGCTACCACTGCCACCTAACACATCCAGAGTTATGGGTTTGAAATTAGTAACTGTCTATGTGGAGCTTTACATGTTCATCCCTGTACATTTGGCTTTCCTCTCACATCTCCAGTTTCCTGCGACCTCAGAGAAAATGCTGGCAGGTAAACTGTCTATACTAAATAGCTGCAAGTTATGAACATTTATGAATATTTGTTTGTGCACTTTAGATGGACTGGAATCCTGTCCTCAGTGTGTTCCTGCCTTCTCTCGAGTGTTCCCTGGATAGGCTCCAGATATACCACAACCCTGAACAGGAAAAGCATGTACTGAATATGAATGACTGAACCTTTAAATGTCACACGAAAGGCCTAATCCCTATTTCCACTATACTGCAGTTAAATAGTTCTGGTTACTTTTTGCAAGTGTGAAGGATAAAACAAATGAATGAGCAGGATACTAATTATGCATTCATTATGCAATTATGCATTACACAATTATACAATTATGCATTCTAATAATGAATTAATCCTGGAGGATATCCAAAGAAGATATCCTCACCTGCTGGAATTTAATAATTACGATACTTTCCCACTTGTGCACTACGATTGTGAAGCAAAATACCCCTTAATTTCTGATTTCAGCATTTCATCATGGTTGTTTTCTAAAATAGCAAAGTGAAACTTGTTGCTAAGCTACCTGTTACTGTCCCTGTTGCTGTTGTACTGAGATTTCAGACGAAAATGTTGCATGAATGTTTGTAGTTTTCTATAGTAGGATAGAACTAATAGACACTCAGTCCATGCTGCTTTTTATGAGTTTTAACCTCTTAGGACCCCACTGGCCTTATAAAAGGACATATTACTTCCTCCCAACTTCAGTGTGTGTATGTCCTTCTAAGATCCACATATGATGACCACTGGGTACTACTCTTTTGCCAAAACATATCCTGTTTGAAGACGTTGATCAGGTTCAATAGTTTTCTTATGTTAAGAAACAGAAGTGGTGTAGAGAAATGACAAAACACACCAAACTGGGGTTTGGCCCTATTCTCTGAAATAGCAAACAAAAGGCAAGCTTGGAGTCATGTTTCAAGGTGGAAAACTTTCTTTACAACGTACACATTTACACATTACAAAACATCATGAATGCAGCAAAAGTCGAAAGCAATAATTGGTGTTGGAGTGCTTTGTAAAACAGGGCAAAACAGGGCTTTGTAGCCGCTGTCCCACTCTCATGCCGGGGCAAGCCAGGGCTATCCAAAGGCTACCCTGACTCTCACAGTGATCACCAGCCATGGATATCTGGGAGCTCATTTTCACAAAAGAGGCAGATGTCGCTTTTCCTCAGAGTGGGTTAGGCCGCCTCCAAATGCACATGCATAGCAGTTCATAAAGAGGTGGTTGGCTGCATCGCATGTCACAAAGAGGTTGGTGGTAGTTGCATGTGATAAAGAGGCAACACTTGACAGATGGGAATTGGATTTGATTAAAATTAGGGGAGAAAAAAAGGGCAAAATAAAATTAAAATTAAATTAAATTAAATAAATAATAAATAAAACAGTTTAACATTTGACAAATGTTCAGTTGAATTATTTTCACTGTATAACTAGAACAATAAATTCAGATTTTCAAAAAAAAACAGAGTTTAAACCCCACCTTCCACATAAACAGCCTTAAGGACTGGTTGATCTCATGGTTGGGTAATCATCAGGCCAAAGATCTTCACGCTTCTAAACTCAAAGTAGCCCCAATCATGCACAATGCCGTGGAAGTGACACAGTGATGGCCTTGGCTTATGCGAGCTTGCCTGTTTTTTTGGGTGATAGTAAAATTGCAACTGTTGTGCCACAAAAGTGCCCTTGAGGTTTACAGGAAATAATCTAGAGTTATACAAGATGGTATCAGTGCAAAAAGTGCAGACAGTGTGTCTGAATCACTGTCTCTCTCGCTGTCTCTCTCTCTCTCTCTCTCTCTCTCTCTCTCTCTCTCTCTATATATATATATATATATATATATATATATATAT
>JAQMYF010000004.1:27007803-27024162 GCA_030014195.1 Neosilurus mollespiculum
ACCCCCCCCCCCCCCCCACACACACACACACACAATATGGCTGACTGAAAAGGTTTATTTTCTAGGCTGATAAATGATTAATCAACTGATATTTGGGAGCCAAAACTTTACCACATCTGACATTTAATTGCTTTTAATTGACAATGACTAAATCCTCAGAATTTATTTTAAATGAACAGAACATTTAATCTCAGAACATTATATTACAGGAGAAAAGAGCACTTTTAACAATTCTAATGATTTTATTATTGTTACTTGAAAACCTAAATTACAAAATTCATGATGTCAAATACTCGCGTTATCATGGAGTTCAGCTTTAAACGTCATTTCTTTCAGTACTTCAGGTACTTGTGCTTAAATATGCAAGTCCTGTGCATATATAGTTCCCCACTGCGCAGGCAAACATTTTAATGTAAGCCTTTTGACATCTCCAATATGCATCTGTCAACAGATGGCATGAATGTATCAAAATCCTAGTTTTATTTGTTTACATTATTCTGAGTCTGTTTTCAAATAACTGCCAATAAAATAGTTAAAACAATAGCTATCAGCCTGAGTTTTTGTACATAGAAAGAAATTAACGTAAATATTTCAATGAGAATAATTTAATATGGGCTGTTTTTACTTATAAAAAAAAAAAAAAACTCGGCAATTGAAAATTGTAAATCTGGTCAAATGTATTATATATTATTATACATCCTATAAATTTACTTCTTTCCAGAAATTAATATTAGCAAAATTATTAAAAAAAAAATTTTTAATTGAACTGAAGCTTATAAATAGTCAGTGTTTAGAAACAGCTTTAATGTTCTCATAATTTGTGCTACTCTTATCTTTTTGCTAAAGAATTACTTTGAACATGGAAAAAAATTTGCGCGAAGTTTACTGATAACAGCAGTCACCTCAAGGTCATGTTAATCCCCCATGCACTGCTCCGCCACTGTTCAAATACAGAAACTGTCTCTGAATGCAGCCGCTTTAAGTAATACTCGTAATTCTACCTGATGCAAAATTGGGTGCACCTTGTCTGTGTTTTGGTGCTACCTTTTCTCTCACTGTGGAAATGAATACAAGCAGACAAGTACTAGTTTTTGTTTGTTCTTTGAACGCAAGAGCAACAGTGCTGCAAGTGTGGCGTTTTTAATCATAGTGGCGATGTCAGACGTGCAGATTTTTTTTTTTTTGTTTTTAAATCAGCTGTATGAGAACCTCACACACACACTTTACCTTTAATAGGCTAATAAATTCTTGAGAAAGCACTTGTGGGATATGTGGCAGGATTCCCTGTCGGATTTTGTGCCACTGTTCTCCATTGGTTGGCAGAGGCTCTGCTCCAGATGCACTGACAATAGTTAGAGCCAAAGCAAAGATATCAGCCTTTGTCAGGTTGCTGTAGTCCTGAAAACAATGACAGCATGTTATATACACTCTACATACATTTTTTCATCAATGACACAGGACTCACAGTGCTCAGTTAATTAAAGCTACATAACTAAAAAAAAAAAAAATTAAGTAAAATTACAGTTCCTTGATGAATATATGTCCAAAAGTTTGTGGATACATGGCTGTGTTCCAAATATCAACTTGTCCAATCACTAAATAATATTCACAGTATAGACTTATTTCAAAACAAGAGCAAAGTGCGGCTGTAAAATTTTATACATTGAAGAGATGACGCACTGCTACATAATTATGTGCCAGATATCCATAAGAATCTCCATCACATAAACAAATGGCACAACATGAATAAAATTTGACCTTTACATGAAACTCATTACAAAGAAAAAAAAAATCCTAAATATGTATTTAGCTTCATGGCCACATCTGGATAAGGAAACCCAGAAAGCCTGTATGGCAGTAGTCAGGTGTCCACATACTATTGGCAATATTAGATGTCCAACTGAAGTGGAAGATCTTGACATCAGTAAGCATTAGAAGTCTTTAATTCCTACTTAAATACAAAGCTTAGCACAAAATGACCTCTACAGTATTAGTTTTATGAAAGAAAACCATGGTTTACCTCCTGAAGAACTTCATTGGCCAGGTATCTACTGTCTCCCTCCTCCACTTGTGGATTGGTTACCCTGGTCACATGACCTAGGTCACCTAATTAAAAAGAAACTCAGTTCATTTGCAATTTAATAGAATTGTACATTGCATAAAAATGGTAGTTAGTGTGTAGATACCTATTTTGTATATGACATTAGTGCTGGGCCCATCCTCCTCATCTTCAAACTCCTCAACAGTCACTGCAGACCTCCTCGAAAGAAATATATTACCTGAAACAAATACAACAACTTTTAAATACATCATGCTTCAAAACAAAAAGTCTATGTTTAAAGAAATCTAATATATTGAAGGTAATTCTACTTAGGACTTCCAGTGCAACTGCGTAATTTTTTTTAATTCCAATAACAAATACAGGCTATATAACATATGGCCGAGATGCATCTAAGACAAAAGTTTTACAGAATAGTGCACAGTAGTGAATGTACAGGTTTCCATATCCCTCTGACTTGCAGTATACTGGCTAACTACAGCCAGTTAACAGGTTTCCAAACGTATCCATTTCTAAAACAACCATATAACACACATATTTAAGCACTGCCTAAAAGCAGAGGTCCAAAAAACCTTTTGTTACGAGTTTTCAATGTGAATTCGTTTTAATGTCACCATCGATGATGTAATGTCAGGTAACTACCACGTTATGACTGCCCCTCCCCAAAGTTTTGATATTGTCTGAAAATGTTACTTTATCAAGATACTATTTTTTTTTTTAATCCGAAACCCAATATCACCAGAGCTCCAATATTACACAACGGCATGACAAGAGTGATAAACATTTTTAAATAATAAGAAAAAAGACAAATATTTAACTGCCCACAGTAGAACAGTACATGTGATTCCTACTTGACAGCATGTTACTTGAGTAAACAGTAAAAAGGGGAAAACAATCAACTACAAACCTCCTATTAACAATAATAATATTGTAATGATATATGTTATATAGTAATAATATAATTTTGTCACCAAGACATATCAAAAGTTACACATTATGTAGGAATTTTTATAAATGATTTTTTATTATGAATCAACTTTGATTCATTCAATTACAATACCACTGAACGGTTAATCAAATGAAAAAGCAATTATAACGGCCTGCAATTAAATTCAGTAAAACGAAAATTCGTTTCGAAAATGGAGTGATGCATGCATTTTTCAAACGAGGTACAAAAGAGATTTACTTGCTTCCAACAACTTATTTTTAATGTGGGGAGAAAACGGAATCTGCCTGCAGAGCCACACCAATGATCTTAAAACCTATAGTAATCTCAAAGTACCCTATTAAAAAAAAAACTCACTTGGCTTAATATCCATGTGCACAAGCGCTGTTGAGTGGATGTACTTGAGCCCGCGGGAGACCTGCAGCAACAAGTCCTTCAGCTCCAGCTCAGACAGAAAGTGCATACGTCTGTAGTTCTCAGCAATAACGTCAGACAAGGTGCCACCATTGCAGTACTCATTCTGGATCAGCATGTGGTCGTCCTCCGCCCAGGCAGAATAATATCTTACCACATGAGGGTGCTGTCCAAGTACTGCATGTGCATAGACCTCGCGAAGTGCGTTCTGCCTGTGGTTGATTGAGAAAAAATAAAAAAAATAAATAAAAAGAAAGAAATCATTACAGTTTCTTTACCTAATAAAAAAGCTGTGCTAAATACAAAAATATATACAAACAAGATGTAACTTAAACACTGTTAGAAAACAACTCAAATAGGTAGAATAATATGGAAAAAATTGCATATTGCAGTCAAGAAGAAAAAGATTCGTGGAAGTTATGCATTGAATATTACTCATTACTATTACTTACTCATCCACAGATCCTGCCAAAGGCTTCTTGGATCTCTTGATTGCATAGATGCAGCCATCTAGTCTTTTCACGCATTTATACACAGAGCCAAACTGTCCCGAACCAATCTGCTCTAGCTCATGGAACTCTGATGCGTACCGAGACATCATGTTACTCTCCATCATTGTAATTCTCTGTAGAGATTGGAGTTATATTAGAACCAAAACATGACAACATACACTTAAAATAGATGGTAGGTTTCCGATGTTCACATGTGATGGGCAATACCACCCTCCTCTTTAAAAATGCTCTGACACTACTGGCCAAATAACAATAGTAACATTTTGTTGTCATTTTTCTTGCAATATGACAACGTTTGCTAGGCTCAGCCTAGGGTGCTCATAAGAAAATTGCACATACATCCTATACCGTTTCACATTACTGCACTTGTAAATAAGTATACTGCACTTGTCACAGAATGAACATGCACATAATGCTGTCAATATAACATATTGCACTGTGGCATAATGTTAATATTTTGCATTAGTAAAATAAATATTACACTACTCAACATAAAAGTACACAACAATCAAATTTGCATGTATATTGCCCTGTAACATAAGCTTGATACTACACTATTAGATAATGTATGGCACTGTCCCAACAAGAAAATAAAACTTAAAAAAAGACTATCCCACTATCTGTAATATTACAAATGTCTACCTTTGAAGGTGGAATAATCTCCTCCTCAATCTCGGCATCACTTGCTTCCATGTCCTCTCCACATGAGCTGCAACACAATAGGAAAAGAAGTTGTTCTTTACATCAGACACTAGAGGGCAGCAGAGAGACCTGGTGGAAGTGCATGGCGCGGTGTAGGAGGGTACAAGAGGATTTGTTTTTTTTTTTGTTTTTTTTTTGCCAATGTGTTGACCTGGCCAACAAACGAATTTAACGAACCTCTGTGTTACCTGAACATTAAACACATGCCATCCTAAATGTTTTCCCAATAAGTTTAGATACAAACACCCAACCCCGAATGAATGAATGAATGCATGAATGAATGCATGAATGAATGAATGGGGGAGGGGTAGAAAAATACCACCAATAACGCCCTTAAAAGTGAGTGCAAGAGCTTACTCATTCCAGTGAGAGCGCTTTCTATTGTTTCCTTGTTGAGTTGATGATTGGACGACCACCGAGTCCGGGGTGAAGGGGTTAATGTTGACCAGAGGTGTTTGGTTTCTTCTTCCTTCCAGACTCGCCTTTCCTTTCAAATCCACATTCTTGAAAAGAGCAACTCTCCTGCTGGACGAGGCTGAAGACCTGGCTCTGGACAGCAAACTCTGCACATTGTACACAAGGCATTAAAAAAAAATACGCATGGACAAAATAAATAAACACTCCTTGTCTTGGGGTCAGAATGCATGCACTTTACAAGCATCAAAGTGCAACAAGATCATCTCTGAGAGCCGCTGCAGTCATGAATGTGATGATTTACTGCAATGGGAGACATTACGTAATCTGTACAGTTACTTAATCACTGAGATCTAAAACTCATCACCTGCAGGGAGAAACTCTAGCCTGACCAGAGACTGCAGAAAAATAAATCTCACTGCTTCATGCCTGCCATGCACCATAATATTATTTATATATGTATGTGTGAAATATATATATATATATATATACACACACACACACACACACACACACACACACACACACACAATAGCTAACATAGGCTTAGTTTAATTGCCAAAGTAATTTAGTTGCATTTTTATAGTTTAGTTGCATTTCTTAATTTTCCAGACTAGGATAAGTCCAGCACGAACCTTCGGGGTGTGTGGGGTGTCGAACAGTCGGAGTTTTCTGAAGGTTTTATGGGGTGGTGTATCAGGACAGTCGGGAATGGGAGAGCTCGAGCCCTCCACGTCGTCCTGGATGCACGTCCTGTCGGGTGAGCTGTCGTAGGCGCGGGGACTCTTCCTCGGGGAAAGAGAATTCTTCCCACAAAAGTTGACTTTAAGGAGAGACGGAGAGCCGAAACCTTCCTCATCCCAAGACTCGGCGTCGTCGTCTTCTCTCGTTCGGCTCAGGGGGCTGCTGTTCAGCTCGTCCGGTCTCTTGTCGGTGCTGCTCCGCCGCAGTGACACCGGAGAATCCAGCTCGGTGAAGCCGGACTCAGCTCCGGTACTGTTGTTGGCCTCTTCGATACTGTCCTCTTCTCCGTCGCTGTTTGAAAACTGTAATTTCTGACGAATGGGCCGAAGGTTGGGTGAGAAGTCGACGGGCCTCCGGCAGCCGAAACTCATCTTCTCGGCCAGCAGAAGAAACTCTCGACTGAGAGAGTTATACCAACACAAAAGACCTGAACCCGGCTGTGAAACAAGAATTATGCTACCCTCAAATCATCCAAGTCAGATTATTAAGACTGTAAGGACTTCCAGCCGACACGACGGACTCAATCTGAACTAATGGAGACTCCGAGCTCCACACTGGAGCCCTGAAGAAGTCTCCTGGAACTAGCTAGCCTCGATGCTAACTACAACTTCCCGCAGTGTTGTCTCTCCAGTAAAATACCAACCCTGCTAGACTTCCTCCGTTTATTGATGACAATACAGTCCACTGGCAACCCCAAAATCAACACAACGGAGTCACACAAGCTCTTACCGACCTAATAAAGTACCTCTGATTCGTCGAAACAGCGGAGCGGCCAAGTTTTGAAAAAAAAAATGGCTTCTCTTCAGTCTCTTAAGTTCCCAGGAAAGTCAACGCGATAGGCACACCCGAACATCCACACAAGACAGCGTGGCGTCAAAACAACTCACTCAAAGACCAGCAATCAAAATTATACCGATTAAAGACGATTTTTTCGTTGTTTACAAAAGCCGTTTGAATGGCGAACCACTGCTACTCCTCCCACCGTCAACAAGCGTGGTCAAAGGCTTCCCGCGACCGTTGGTCAAATGACTCACAGTCGACCAATCAGCGCGCGCCTTGAAGTTTGAATGATGGGCGTCTCCAAAATGTCGACGTCACCGACTGTGCTTAGGCAACCTGGTCGGAGACTGGTGCTGGTTTCGATTGGCGCGAATGCCGCGCTTTGATCTCTCTAATCTCATTCCTTTGAGTCGATCAAGTTTGTGATGGAAATTGGACTGACAGTGTTGTGATGGAAAAATGTTAGATACACACGATTTTACCCAGTAAAACAACCCAGAACTTAGTAAACATATCAAACTTTAGCCTACAATTATTAGTGGATAAAATAAAATTTTTTTTTAAAAATCACTTAGTGTCATCTAGACCTACGAGTATAGCTAACTAATATTATCTTATATCCCAAACGCTCTTTTAAAGACGTTCTTCAAAAGGTAGGACACGTTGGTAAATGATGCGTATTGGGAAATTGCGTCTCCAGAGATCAGCCACGTGAGTTTCGACGTGCGTGTTTCAATTCATCAACAGAAAAAAAAAAACCCAACACTCTGTTTGTGACCTGGGGCTGTTTCACAAACCTAGACTTAAGAAATCAAACAGAAAAGAAAAGGCGGGTTTGGTCACAGCCTGGCCGGTGCGTCCTGATCCATTTCAACCGGAAGGTGAGGTTACATCAGACCAGGTGGAATTCAGGTGAATACACCACTGACATGGAAAAGTCACGTGCACCATACTTCACGTCAAGATTTCAGACCCATGCGGTTTGCACAAGTAGCTATGTGTCATCCTGAGTAAATCTCTACCTGTCATTCAGGTAGGCTGGAGCCCACCAATCAGATTTATACTAGGACTATATTATCATCTTTAATCATAGGGCCAATTAAAACACCTCTGCCAGTGAATCTACTATTTCAGAATTTCTCAAATATTACATATACAGTATTCCTCAGACATTTATCAGCGACTATTAACATTTATACATGAATAATTATAAATAAACTATTTATTTTTATCTTAACATTATTACAATGCAGTAACAACAACAGTAATAATAAACTAGAATCCGGAAACTAGAAGAAGGGCAGTGGTGGCTTAATGGTTAAGGCGATGGGTTCATGATCCGAAAGTCAGTGGTTCGATCCCCACTATCACCACTGTTGGGCCCTTGAGCAAGGCCCTTAACCCTCAATTGCTCGGTTGTATAAAAATGGTAATTGTAAGTCGCTCTGGATAAGTAGCTGTAGAGAAGTTGCCAAATGCTGTAGATGTAAATGTAGAATCCATTAGAATACACAGAATACACACATCCCTGACCGATCGGAAAGCTGAGCCAATTAGTCACAAAAAAAACCCATTAGAATTTACAGAGCATGTTAGTCTTTCTGGTCTGGAACTGGGTAGCTGCACAAAATACAAGTTCCATGATAACTTATGTGCTTTTGCTTTCCTGAAATAGAATGAATTCTACCAGGATCTGCAAATAATAATAAATAAATAAATTCTGGTTTAGTCCGCTATTTAGTTTTTGTGAAATACCCGCTGCTAAATAATTTTTCGTCCAAGTCTTTATATTTTCAAACAAGCAAATATACTTGGCTGGATTACCTTGTACAGTGTAGAACGGTGACATCAAAGCATTGTATGAATGGATATTTGCTTCTCTAACTCGGATGCGTATCATTAAAAATCTAAATATTCGGAGAGTTTTTAATTTTTGTGCACACATCGAATGAAGGCGTGCTGATTTGAAGGACATGAGAACTCTAAGAGCAGGGTCAGCAACACGTGCTGTAGGTGAACTAGTGGTCAACGGTGTAGAGATCATAATTCTTTTCATCGTTTCCATGCACAGTGTATTTGATGCTGAATGATGGAGTTTTTTCTTGACCCAGGAGAAACAATGTGCTTTTTAAACATTCCAGTAAAGCTGCTGCACCTGATCAACTTGAAATTGCAACGCACAACACGAGTCTATGTAAATGGAATGCTGTTCAATTTTCATTTAATAAGACCCTAAAAAGTCAAGTTTTCAATAGAAGAATCAAATAAATATTTACAGCAAAAACTCCAGTTTCAAAACATTATGTACATAAATCCACACAAAAATATATTCAGTCCTCTTCAAATAGAGCAATCACACCTCTAGCAAACCTCTTTGGATACTTGACTTTCTTAGATGTTCACTTCAAGCGCATGCACACACACACCAATATCCAGTGCTCACACACTGTGATTTTGCTTATTTGAAGGTCATGCTTTAATCATCTAGGCCTGGGGTTTCTCCTTGTTGAATGCGTGATGCGATTCTGATGGCCTCCTCCAGTGAAGGCTGATCACTGAGCTACCAAACAAAAACAGAAATATAGTGAAAGCTTTTCTACACAGAATCATTTTATGTAATAACTTTTTTTGTACCGGATAAAATAATTGAGAAGGCTTTTTTGAACACTAGTACTCTGCATCTCATGCAGAGTGTATGTTCATGTGTAAAGTTCTCAGAATGGATGGGTTTTAACAATGCAGTAGCAAAGAAGGATTTCAAGCAAATGTATGATGCTTTTATGCAGGATGAACAATGAAGGGAAACATGACTTTTGTCTGAAATGAGGTTGTTAAAGCTTTTAAACCAATCTGTTGTTCAGTTTGAACATATTTACTCCCTGATTCACTCCTTATTCCCTATATTTACTTGATATAAAGCTACATAACCACAATGTCCACTTCAGTCAGTAGAAAGAGCTCTCTAATCAGGTGTAATTCACAAGTCAATCTAGGATGAATGGTCTAATGATTAGACATTAAATGAGGGTAACAAGCACCAATCAGCAGAAAGAATTGCCCAAATAAGGAATTAATCAGGACAGAGATATGGGATGATAATTGCTATCTTTAGTTTAAATAACGAGTCAATCCACCTCAATCAAAACATTTTAAGGTAGTTTAAATTTAGCCAAAAACAAAGACATGCATAGGAAACAATCAGTTATAAAGACACAAAGGAACTCCAGGTGAAAAATATATCAGTGTTTCAGTTAAACTACACTATTTCCACACCTTTATACCATAAATACCACTGTGTTCATCACATAAAACAAAGGAACTGGGTAATTCTTCAGCTCCACCCCAAATAGGATTTAGGTAACACTAAACTTCTCACGTTGTTTGGCTAAAGGATTAACAAAGACTATGTGTTTGTGTTTCTGTACCTGCACAGCAATGTGTGTGCCATTAGAGGTAGCCAGCAGAGTAACCGGATGTGGGCTGGTGGATACCACCGGCCGCTGTGGCTGCTGTTCCTGCACCAGCTCAGCTTCCTCAGTCTGGAACACAGACAGATCTGGCGACACGATTGCCACCTAAAACAAAAACACATCAGCAAATGCCCAGGACAAACAGGCCATTGCACATGTTAGCTTAGCAATTAGTTGAGTTGAATGAATGTCAATACAGATTTAAAAGCAAATGTGAGCCAATACCTGTCCTTCTGTGCCATCTGCAGAAACCATGGTGACAGAATGACCTTCTCCAGTGGAGAGCATGGCCTCGTGGGCAGGGATTGTTATAGTCGTTCCTTCTTGTGTTACCATCGTTATTGTGCCACTCATAGCTTGAACGTCTGCCTGAGAAAAAACCTGGAAGTACAAAGGAAGTATTAGTTATTCACATTTCTACTAGTGTTCATCTTTTTATAATAAGAACAATAATAATCTTCCAAAAATATTTGTAATGATAAACAGTATATTCTGATCAGTTTGATTCAGGATACAGACATAATTTAAGCCAATTGATTTCCAGAGTGTTTTGAACAAACTTTTAATGAGAAATTACTGAAAACAGTCCTTTCTTTTTTTTTTTTTTAAATCTTGAATGTACGTGTGTATTTTTGTCTGTATACAAAAGGAAATGAGTTACAAATTCCTAAAAACAGAGGTTTATTATTGTAAAAATAATGTACCAAGTAAAAAAATAAGCACTTTTAAAAATTCTCCAAATAAATTAATTGTAATAAATTAAGTTTCTGAAAATTCACTGAAACATAAATTCTGTTGCAGCACGTGAGGCATCAATTTAATCAGAAATACAGACCACAAGTGAGCTAAAATGCTAGACATCTGCAACCTGTTTTTCGGACACTGGCGTGACTAGCCTCATCTGAAATCCATTTTTTACCTGTTGAGCCCTTTTTACCTGTTAAAATGAGTCAGAACACATTATAACCAATGTATGTTGATCATTCCAAGTACGGATGATCCCAGGCTCTCTGCGCTCTGTATATTTTAACTCTGGGATGCCCAGTCTGGGACCACTGATGTTCCAATGAAGTAATAATCATTAGATCCAAAATGACCAGAATACTGATTTCCCTGATGTAAATCAGACATTTTCACTTTTGAGGTGCAGTGTTAATGTAAAAAAATCTATCTTTACACTGACTGTGTATTAGCACCTGATCAATTTAAATAGGTTCTGCTGCATTTGTGCAGGTAGAGAAACAATAAAACATAAAATAAAAGAAAAATAAAAATAAAAGAAAATGTTGTTCAGAAGCTGAAATGTAACAAAACCAAGTTATTACCTTTCATGTGAGCAATGCGGAAGGTACTGTGATGCGCGGAGTTTCGTTCCGCAGTAAATGGTGTGAGTGACTGTCCACAGTCCACGAGTGCGCGCTCGGTCCTAGTAAGTTATTACCTTTCACGTGAGCTATATATTGTTCACGTTATTGTTACTAGACACTTGATAGCTTACGGAAATTGTACTAAAGTACAGAAATATTTCGATAGTCATTACATTTACATAGACAGGAATTTCCAGTAGATCTAACACCGGGATATAATTAGATAATTACAACTATAATTAGATAATTGATAAGTTCAACTCCGTCTTCGAGTTAGACAGAGCACGTGTGTGTCCAAAGACTCAGAAAAGTGAAGTTAATTCAAATTTCTCCACTAATGTCTTGACAGTAGTAATGACATTAGTAATATTAGCGTAGTCACATCATTCAGGTAACCTAACGTTAGGCCCTATTATCCAACAACAACAAGGATCTGACATTATATGTGCAAGTTGGTGCCACATTGGTTTTAGAAATAGCCACTAGATTACAACTGAGACACATCACTGTTCACACCTGTGTCCATCATGCAAGGTGCTTGTATGTTACAAGGCACTCCAAGGTGTCTGGCTGATTACAAGTGCCTCCCGTTACTCACCATACCAATTTTCCTGTTGCATCCTTGTTTGTGATGCACCAAAACAAATCAGCATTTAAGCTACAGAAGGTACTGTATGTCCCAGATTACCTCAGCAAGTGGATTTAGTAAATGCATCTTTAATGCCTCCTGGTGGTTGTTTACATTTTTTTAGCGCTGCCCGCGTGTAATCTGATCAGCCACTGTGCAGTTTAAAGCCATGAGTAAACAGGGTCTTAGAGACATAGCCAGGTAATATGTTTGTACTATTATTGTCACTATTGTTTGAATGCTAGCTAGTAACTCCAACTCACCATTTAACTACTAATAAATGTATTTATAACTCAAGGTATTTCTTGTTTTCTGGTAAATTCCTGGTTGTGATTTAAGAATGGCTGGATTTTAGCTTGTTAAAATTTTTGACCCTGGAATGTTCATTAACCACATGCTGTTCATAGGAACATCTGAATAAATATGTTGATGTGCTGACTGTCTGCGGCGCTACATACAATAATACACAAAAAGAGTCTAATGTTTAACAGTCCCAACCTGCTGTGTACCATCCTGAGATATGAGCGCTACATGTTGCTGACTCATGATCTCTGTTCCTGCTGAAACCTGCTCGGAGCCTCCATCCTCCTCCACCACAGCAGGAGTAAAGGTTAATGCAGGGTCATCAATGGCCTCTAAATAAGACATATAAACACGCAGTCAAGTCTACTGAAAAAAATATTTATATATATATTTCCTCACATCCAATCACTTGTGCATCATATAATGACAATCTGACAAATTTTATCCCAGTGTTACAGATTTGATGGAACTCTTGGTGAGCTCTTCCAATTGTTGTGCTGTTTAGGGTGTACCATGCCTTTACCAAGAGTCGGCTGAGATAGGCTCCCTATGGCCCAAGTAGAGTTAAGCCGTTTGGCAAATGAGTGAGTAAATACTGAGACACAACAAAACCATAATATTTTAGACAAGGTCAATAAAAAATTTTACACAAGTGTTTACACAAATTACACAAGTGTTAACTTTATAAAAAAAAAAAAAAAAAAAAAAAAAAAAAAAAAAGAAGAATTAAAAAGATGATTGATGAGGAGAGTTAAATCAAACTATGATCATCTCAGAGCCTTAAAAGGTTTTATAGTGGAGGCTGATTATGCAGCATGACGCTGATTGGCTGTTCGCTTTTGGCAGGAACTTACAGTATATATACTTACATATAAAATACTAAACCAGTTTTTACATTTTAAAACTTAAAATGTATTCTTTTTACCAAAATAATCCAAATGACAACACTTTCAAATTATTTTATAGATTATTAAAAAAAATATATAGTAATAATAAAAAAAATAATATATACTTCTACTGATTTTACCAGAGAGAACATTGCCTAAAATGATTTTATTTGAAAAATTGATTAATTATGAACAAAAAAGAAACAGCCTACAAAAATCTCATTTTCCTCTCTGTATCACACCAACCTGTAGGTGGCTCGAAGTAGGCCTCCTGCTCCTCTTCAATGGGCTCAGTGTCATTGTGTGCAGTGCGTTTGTGCATGGCTAATGTAGAAATCTGCTTGTAGGTCTTCCCACAGTGATTGCAGTTGTAGGGCTTGCAGGGAGTATGGACCACATGGTGCTTGTAGAGACTGGAGTACTCAGTAAAGCGCTTGTCACAGCCAGGCACTGTGCACACGTATGGCTTCTCACCTTAGATGCAAATAAAATGTCACTCATTATTAAATATCCAAAACTGTTGCTGTTTTATTAACGATCAGATAGACATGTCTTTATTAGGATGTGGTAGGAAAATGTATGTACCTGTGTGGATCCTCATGTGGTTTTTATAATTGGTGGCACTGGCAAACGCTCTTCCACAGTTGGGTTCGGAGCAGTAGTATGGCCGCTCACCAGTGTGCGTCCTGATGTGAACCTTTCGAATGTTTGAGGTGGTGAAAGACCTCCCACAACCTTCAAATGGACACTTGAAAGGCTTCTCCCCTACAAGTACAATCATGTTCGAATCTTAAACCACCAACACTTTTACAACATAAAGCATGTCATTATTGGATATCTACGGTTATAAATGCTATTTACTGTCTTAAGTGGTATACTATAAACAGATAACACACCAGTGTGTGTTCGTGTGTGTTTTTGTAGGTCTCCAGAGGTCTTGAAAGATTTATGGCAGTTGAGCTCCTGGCAGCGATATGGTTTTTCACCAGTGTGTGTCCGAACATGACTTTTTAAGCCATATCCTGTTAAGTTAAAAAATACATAAAATAAAATGAGTATGGAAAAGTAATTAAAGATATTAAGTGGTAACTGCATGTGATCGAGTACCTGTTGCAAACTTTTTTCCACATCCAATATGATCACATATGTAAGGTTTGTCACCAGTATGTGATCGTTCATGCACCTTTGAGAGAAAAATGAGAAATGACACATTAAGACACAATAATTACCAAATAATTAAGCAAAAGCAATAAAAAAACCTCCAAAACCTCTTGCTTTAATTTTTTCCTCACTCACTCACTCTTACTTGCTGAACTGCTTAATCTAACTAGGCAGGCTGGAGCCTCTCTTAGTACAGCCTGAACAGCTCACCTCACACACACACACACACACACACACACACACACACACACACACACACACACCCCGCACAAACTCAGATTCACACCTAGGGGAAAACTGGAAAAGCATATTAGCCTAACATGCATATCTTTTGAACTGTGGGAGGAAACTGAAGTACCCAGAGGGAACCCACGTAAGCATTGGGAGAACATACCACTCCACACAGAAACGCCTTCACCAAGCCTGGGACTTGAACCCAAGACCTTCTTGCTGTGAGGCGAATGTGCCGCCCTTCATTTTTTTCTACACAAAGTAAGAGTCATAAAGCTCTACCTTTAAATGATGCGCTGTTGTGTAGAGCTTTCCACAGCCTTCATGTTCACAGCGAAAGGCCTTTTCTCCAATATGCTGCACCCTTTGAGACCTGCCCTCCTGTCCCTGGAGTACAATCTGGACAAACATCAGTCACAGAAAAACATTTTTTTGATTAAATGTGATTCATTTAGTCCAGTGAAAACTGTCAACAGTGACAAAACAGATCAGCAATAATACAGAAGAATGCACCTGCATATGCACACTGCCATCAGTCTCGCCTCTACTGAGCAGCCCTGTGCCACATTCTGTTCCCTCCATCTGAAACAGCAGTTCAGCTAGATTAGAAGTGACATCATGTTAATATCACAACAGACCTACTGTGGCCTGAGTGGGATTTATTGTTGTTGTTTTTTTGATGTGAGGTGTAATTGTAACCTTGGCAGAATACTGTTCCAGCACACTGATGGTGTCAGGGTCAATAGTTCCCTCTGCTTGCAGGTCTGCCACTGTGCCATCAGCCTGAATAGCCAGAATGGTGCTTGACTGGGGCATGTGCTGGATGTACGCAGTCGTGCCATCCTCCAACTGGACGGCCTGTAGTCCACCCTGATCGTACGTTTCTGAAAACAATTATATATAGACTTAGGCACTGCCTAAAATCGGATCTCGGTAAAAGATCTTTGGGATTTGGCTTTACCTAGCTGATTTCAATTTTTAACATCACTAACATTGAGAGCTATAGTATTGTAATTGCGCGAAATAATATAATTATGCATCAATGGTTTTCAGGCCTGTACCCAGGAATGGCTAGAAGGGATTCCACTAGGGGAAAAAATTGTGATGATTTTGGTGGCATTTTCAGGGTTCCCACAGAAATTCCATGGCAAGATTCCATGACTTTTTCATGACTTCTCCATGACCAATCAAAAAATTTAATGACCTAAATCCACTTTATCCCTAGTTAATTTTTCAAAAGCATGGAATCACGGATTTTGCACCAACATGCTTTCTTGAGAATCCCTGAGGGAATCCCCAAAATTCTATGATGTCTCACAAGGAACATGAAGATTTATTTATAATTACTACTTTTCATTGATAAAGAACAAATTAGAGGTTCTAACCCCCCCTTCCCATATACAGAGAGAGAGAGAGAGAGAGAGAGAGAGAGAGAGAGAGAGAGAGAGACAGAGAGAGAGAGAGAGAGACTGCACTGACAGATTTAAAAATGCATTCTGAAAATTTTTTTTTCCCCATATTAATTGTTACACAAAACAGTAACTACTGGGGTAAATATACCTTTAGGTGCATGAATGTATGCCGTTGTCCCATCCTCCAGTTGCACAGTTTGGCCATCCTCTAGTCTAAGACCTTCACCAGCTGAAAGTTATAAAGGTTTTATATATATATATATATATATATATATATATATATATATATATATATATATATAAAGGATATCTAAAAAAACCATATTTTA
>JAQMYF010000004.1:27041376-27052738 GCA_030014195.1 Neosilurus mollespiculum
GACAAGCCTGTTTCGTGGTTGCCCACTCATCAGGGGATTTATTAAGAACATTCGTTTACCACAGTTTATATAGTACTGTAGTACTATTATTTTCCCCACATCCAATATATATATATATATATATATATATATATATATATTCCCTACCATGCTCTTACCTTAACCATAACTGAATGCCCAACCCCAACCTTTACCCTAACCTAAACCTAACTCTAACCTGAACACTTAAACCAAGTCTTAAACCCTCAAATAACACTTCGAAAAAGTGAGGACCAATCAAAAAGTCCTCACTCTCTTCGATGCATATTCCAGGCCTCAATACACTGCCAGGGCAAAATAAAAGTTGGACACTAATATTTTCCTGGAGTGCATTTAGCCTTGAACACAGCATGTAATCACCATGGTATTGTTGCTCCAGTTGGTCAGGTTGAGGCTCAGCAACATTAATGTGGCAATAAAATGAAGTCAGCTGATGAGCAGAATGATACTGAATGAGCAGGTTATCACATCAATGGACTTTTTCTTCCCTGATGGCACAGATATAAAATGGAGGACTCAAATAATGAAAGAGTGGTTCAGGGAGCATGTGGAATCATTTATACACTTGTTTTGGCACCCTAGAATCCTGACCATAACCCTGTTGAAAGTTTTTGGGATGTGCTGGAGAAGTCCTTATGGAGTGGTTCAGTTTTTTTTTTCTCATCATTACAAGATGTAGGTGAAAAATGAACCCAATACTGGATGGAAATAAATGTTATGTTGCTTGAGTTCGATGAAACAATGGCATGATGATTACGTGCTGTAAGCAAGGCTAAAGGCGGAACAACATATTAGTGTGTGTGACTTTTTTTGGGCCAGGCAATGTATGTAGCAAGTACAAGTACACACACACACACACAGAGTGAGGTCCAAATATCAGAGACCACACTGAAAAATCTAAATTCTAAAATATTTAAAAGAATGAAAGTAAATAATCTATTCAACTGAAGCATGTGTGCATATGACACTGATCATAAGATTATGTGTTACGTGTACCTGTGGTATCAATGCAAACTCAAGTGCACACTGCATAAAGCAAAAAGGGGATGTACCAAATATTAAGAAACTGAAATTCATTAAATATTTTATTCATCAGTGAAGAATACAAAATAGTAGCATTTTCATTTGTGGTCTCCAACTTTTCAATCCTAGTGTATATCCAGCTTTTGGTTTTTGTGAACATTACAATGAGTAATATATTACTTATATTAATACAGTACTCAACACATTATCTAACCATACCAATATGTGTATCTCCCTAGATAACATCATTGTCTGAGCACATGATTCCTTGTGCACCTGATACAGTGTACCAGGCCCTCAGCTGGATCCATACTCTTAGGACAAGTCCTGGAAATGATCTCCTTACAGCACTCATCACAGCCTTTTCTGATCCTGCTTGTCAGTCTGTCCACTTAGTGACAAACAGCCTCCCAGACAACCCGGAGAAATGCCTGAATGCCCTATCTGCTTTTACAGCACGCCCTGTGCATACATTTTATATATCAGAAAAGCAGGATTTGAATGGGGACTTGTTGGATTTCCTAAAATGCTTGACCGTGGCGACTAAAGGGAGTTGTTACCAGCTGTCTCTAAACTCTAATGCCCCAAGTGAGCAGATGAACACCTCGGTCAGTGGTAGGCTCGGAATGTTCCAAAACATTTAACTGAATGTCACATACATTTGTATTATAGCACCACTGATTTCTTAAATCTGATTGGTCAAACAATTTTGATTTATTTGTCTAACAGCACAGCTGTTGTCTGACAGTGTCTGCTGTATTTCAAATCGAATATGTAATGGTCGTGGCGGCGTAGTGGTAAGCAATTCCGCCTCACAGCAAGAAGTCCTGGGTTTAATTCCCAAGCTCAGGGCATTTCTGTGTGGAGTTTGCATGTTCTCCCCATACTTGTGTGGGTTTCCTCCATAGGGCCTAGTAGGATTAAACGGTTGATAAAATGAAAGTGAAATGGTACAGTGTCTATAGAAACAACTCATCTAAATGGATGCAGCACTCTGTGTGGTGATTTACCAAAGAAAAGCATATGTTTATAAGCAAATTCTCCACAACAGGGTAGTTTGCACTTTCCAAATTCTCAGTAACAGGACAAGCTTTTGTCTTATTACCTTCAAGAAAGAAAAAAAAAGGAAAGGCTATCAAGGTAACGTTTCATAACACATCAGTTGATTCACGGACGTCCCACGTTAACGTTCCTCAATAAAATGAAATGCAGTGATAAAGTGTTAAAAAGTTGTTTTCATACAGTAGGAATTAAACACTTTGGAATGTGCTCTTACTGAAAACATCACACCACCCCATCACTGATCATTTTCCTCCCTCCACTGTCTTAACAGTACACCATCATGTTTTATTTCTTACAAATTCTAGTGGGGAGGCATGGTGGTGTAGTGAACATGTTCGCCTCACAAGAAGGTCCTGGATTCGAGTCCCAGGCCTGCGAGGGCATTTCTGTGTGGAACTTTGTCTCTGTATGTGTGGAGTTTGCCTGTTCTCCCCCTGCATGTGTGGGTTTCCTCCCACAGTCCAAAGATAGGCACATTAGGCTAATTGGCTTTACAAATTATCCCTAGGTGTGAATGGTTCTGTCTGTGTTGGCCCTTTGATGGACTGGTGAGCTCTTCAGGGTGTACCCTCCCTTTGCCCAGAGTCTACTGAGGCACTGCAGCCTCCCTGGACCCTAGTAGGATACATCAGTTCAGCAAATGGATGGATGAATACAAATTCTAGTGCTTATCTTAGAGCATGTTTAAGGCATCCTAAAGGCTGTACATCATTATTAATATTAATATGATTTCATTTATTATAGGTAGTCTTGCTGCACTCATCAGAACACCAGATTCAACATCAGTCATGCTCAGAGGATAGACGCCAGGACTCGTTCTATAAACCATTTCATGCAGTCTGCATTTCTCCATACTGGTATGCGTACTATATTTACACCTGGATAATTAGGGGTTTCCAAAATTAAAGTTAAGAGAAACAGTTATGTTTTGCAGGTGTTCCATGGGAAACCCCTTTAGTGTGGCACCATGCATTTTAGGGAAGCTAGCAAGAGGTGCTGAGTTCTTTCCAGGTTGCCGTGTGTTAGCAAGAAGAGAGGTCGATGGATTCTATTACTTGGGAACAATTGCACACCAATTACAGGTAAAACGGAAATTCTAAAATGTCCTGCAAATGAATTCTCAACACCTTTAGGTGTCATGTGATCACAGCATAAAAATTTTGTTCACCCCAGGACAGGGGAGGACTCTTTATGGTGACATTTGATAAGTGTTTTACCCAAGGTGACACCACGATGGAACTGGTACCTCCACAATTAACATGCCAACCTGACATGGTGAATATAACTCAGGCACATAACCATAGCATAGTACCAGGGGACACTGTATTAGCTCCTTGGGAACCTCAGATGAGCAGATACGGTCCTGGCAGAGTTGTTTCAGGTGTGGAAGTAAGAGATCCACTGAAGGGTAAGATCACGGTTTAAGTGGGTCCAAATAAAATGTTTCTACTCACACCATTTTCTGCACAGGGATAAAAGAGGTTGTTTTGTTTCAGGTGGAATGGGAGCTGGACTAGTGGTGCTGTTTTGGAATGGAACAAGATTACATGTACCAAAAAACCTGGCTGTGTGGATACCTTCTTCTCGCCATGAGCAAATTATCACAGAACTCCAGGCCAATGGGTTCAGACCCAGCTGCTTGAGCCACAGCCATTGCAGTCAAATGAACTGGTCACCAGTCTGCTGCATAAATCCCATACATCACTGTCTTTCAACACCTCCATCAATGTGCCTTTGCCCCATCTCTAACCAATGCCTTCTCATAGACAATCAATCAAAGGAGCAAGAGATTAAAGTTAACCAAGTAAAGGAGCTGATGACTTCTCAGGAAAGGAAGAATGATTTGTCTTCTTCAGACTCAAGTGAAGATGAGGAAGAAGTTGCAAATGGTAATTTTAATTCCACACAATCAGATCTGATTAGCCGCTCAGTAAACACAGACATATCATACCTGAAAAAGGCCCATACTGAGCCAGAGAGCAGACCTGCCTGGAGGTACTGGAGAAGAGGATCCCCAGAGCCACATCACAAAAAACCAGGCAAGTGCCTTACAAATCACAGGACAATCAAAAATACATTTGCTGAACCATTTAACCCTCAGGTGCCAAACTCAAGGCCCGTGGGGCAAATCTGGCCCGCCAAGTCATTTTATGTGGTCCACAAGAGCTCTCAAAGAATATGATTATTGTACATTCTTTGAATCGACCATTACCATAAAACCTAATCCATCATCCTTCCACTAGGTAGCCTATTTCAAGTAAACAGCTAGTCATTCACGACTCAAGAAAGTAGCATGCTAGCTTGTCCTTAAGCATTGTCAGAAAATGCAAGTGAATAAAGATAAAGAGGAGAAATATCTAAATGAATCATATTACCATGCAGATTTCATGGTTGCCCTTTTAGAATAAGTGTTTAGTGATTATTCGGCCCTCAATCACTTTTAAATTTAGTGATGCAGCCCTCAGTGAAAATGAGTTTGCACCCCTGGGTTAATCCCATTAGAGAAGCAGGGATTCTGGAGCCTATGTCAGCCAACATTGCAGGCTTGTACAAAATTCAGAATTTGGAATTTCAATTCAATTCATTTGAAGAATTGGAATTTGAATTGAATTGGCTCCACCCCACAGGATGTTGAATTGGAATTTGAATTGGAATTTATGGAATGAAATGGAAGTGAAATTAAATACATTGCAACTCAGATCATTCCTGCAACACTAAAGATCCTCTCAACAGGTGCAGAGGATGCAGGTATGGCCAGATATTTGCAGGCAAGTGCAGCTAGGTTTGAAAAACTGCTCTGGTTTTCTTTCCAAAACACCAAAGGATCAGCATCCTGTCAGGCAGGGATTACTCAGGTAGAGAGGAAGTTCATAGTAATAATATTTGTATGAAGTATATAAGTCATGTATGGAATATACTGAAAAGCATGATTCTGGAATACACTAAAATTATAAATTGGAACTTCATGTATTTTCAATTCTACTTCCTTCGATCTTCAACCTCAATACAATTTCAATTCAAATTCATGGAACTGAATTGGAATTTGGGAGACATTCTCAACTCACTTCGGAATTATGCACAAACCTGCAGCACTTGGTGAAGGCAGGGTACACCTGAACAGGTCACCAGACCATCACAGAGACAACATACACACAACCATTCACACTACAGGCAATTTGGAACCATACCATTTCTGCTAAGGTCTTTTACTTTCAATATTAAAACGTTTCACTGTTGTTGTTTGTAAACAATTTTTATATTTGAAATGATGATTTAATATTTTTTTCTTTTCAATAATTTCTTCCATAGGGCAAGTGAAGCCTCCAAATCCAGGTTATTCTTACCTAGGAATAGACAGTGATTCTGGATATTCTTCATCCAGCTATACAACCACAAATCACAGTTCATTGTTTGGAATGGTTCCCCATTCGGTAAGACGAGGTGTAACAGTAAGAGAGCTGTTTGGATGGACTGAAAGAAAAAAAACACATTCGGAAGCACCATCTCCATTAGCTGTTGCAATGAAGAAAATTTCAGCTGAACAGAGATCATAAATCGGTATTAGAAGCTCAATAAGCCTGATAACTATTTTTTTTTCTTGAATGTCACTAGTACATAGTACAGGTTTTTGTTTGTGGCTTCAGTCAAATCTGACTCTTGGCGATTCTATTCTCGTAGAGTTGTCTTTGGCAGATTTATTTTTTTACAGGGAAGGTTGCCAGGTCTTCTCCCTTACACTACCCAGCACCTGGTATTCCCAGGCAGTCACCCATCCAACTACTAACCAGGCCCAACCCTGCTTAACTTCGGAGATCAGATGGGATCAGGCATTTACAGGGTGAACAGATGGTACAGTGTTACTTGATAAATGATTATGGACAAATCATGGGATAAATGATGTATGTACCATAACATACACTAAATGGCAACTGCAAGTCTTGATAAACAATGCTATGAAGCTGCTCTATTAAATGTATGAACTTGTATGTGCTGATTTACACGTATTCAATTTTAGACTTTCATCAGTGCTATGTAGTGACCAGGGGTACATACAGCAGTGCTACCGTTATGTAATGTAAACTTAATATAAATGGTGAAAGCTATTGGTTACTGATCAGGATGTCAGGGGTTAAAGCCCTGGTACCACCAATCTGTCACTGTTGGGTTTGAGCAAGGCCCTTACCCCTCAATTGCCCAATTTTATAAATGAGATCGAATGTAAATCACTGGACAAGGTGGTCTGCCAAATGCCATAAATGTAAATGTACCTATGACCATGGTAACTTGAAAACTAATGGATGGATTTACTTGAAATTTTTAATAATTGTGGAACAGGCCACAAGAGGGCACCATAATTCTACATCATCTGTCACTATAACCCATGTACATATAAGGATATCCATGCAGGCCTCTCCAAAAAAAGCTTAACACATTATTGGAGGTGACGAGATGAATACATATGTTACAGAAACATATGTTACAGTCCTAATATTTATTAAAGGACTGTTAAGCCACGTTCACACAGGAAGCAACAAGCAACACATTCGCTGCTGAGTAACACGTGACACTGCCTGGCGACAGAGGCGAATCGCTTCACCCCTCAGCTCACATTTCCTGCTTCAGAATCTTTACGAGTGAAACTGTGAATAGCACCACACTTCCCTACAGCAGGTCTGTGAGGACTTTTTTTTTTTTTTTATCATTAACTTATATTATTTGATTTATTTTAACTCCCTCATTATCACCATATATAGCTTATTGGTATCTTCACCAAACAGCAAATATAGATCAGAAACTCTTGTGCACCAAGAGCCAGGAATAGAGTTCTATTTCCTTGCCATCCCCGCTCTCTACTTGAGAAAGAGCACAATGTCACTACTCCTGCTGGGTTCACCCAATGATACAAGCCTTTATTCTGATCTGTACAGTTTTTATTTAGTGATTTAATTATTTTCATGAAGCCTTATCTGTTAACACGACTCAGTAAGATGTTAGCAAATCTATGTATCTGAATATAAACTCACAGGAAATGCCGACCATTTCAGAAACGTGGACCCAGGCATCACTTATCACATTATTATCCTTATATATTTTCCGTGTGCAGTCATAAAGTACAGGATATTTACACACATCAACAATAAGCTGCTCTTCCAAGTTAATGTGAGCAGAACATCATTAAACTCGTTTATGGATTCCACATGGAAACAATACAGCAAACTCGGTGTATGGAAGCATCTGTCAATAGACAGTATCTTCAAGCTCTGACTGGTAATCGCTCGACCTGTGTCTCATAAAAGTTGGCCTTAAACTGCTAGAATTTAACAAAGAAATACAACTTGCAGCATAACACTGCTAAAATGTTTTTTTAAATAAAAAAATGTGTTTATTTCAGTATCAAAAAGTTACAAAATAAAGGTAAAATTTGTATTGCACATAATTTGACAGTAAGTTAAAATTCAGTGCTGCCGATTAAAATACCCTGAGTAGAACACTACACAATACAGTAAGGCACATTTTACATGATATCAAGTGCACCAAACAGAGTAAATTTCATTTTCTGTGTTAGTGCAGCAAGATTACAGTTTTTTTTAATGACGAGGACTCATTGTACTTGGAAACATTTCGTCAAACCCTGCGGATGGAAGCCTGAGGTCAGAGGTTAAATGTGAGTCTCATGCTCTCCCCTGCCTTGATGTGCACAACTCGGGTCTGTGGGCCGGCATTCTGCATTGCTGCTGTGATGGAATAAGTGCCTGGAGGCACATCGATCAAGAAATCCTCTGGCTCAGACAAACCCTTCAAGAACATTAAAAACAGAGCACTTAAAGTAATTATTCCACAAGGATTGCCTGACTGAGTCAAATTCTTATTAAATATATAATTGTTATTTAATATACAAAAAAACACAGATGTGTAAAAGCATACAAGTGTATCAGAAGAGCCCCCTTTATTTTATAAGGATATGTTTGGTTATGTTTAAAAATACAGTAGGACTGCCGTATCCGCTGGCATTTTAACTGCAGTTTCAGTCATCCATGGTTTATCCTATGGCAAAAATGATCATGCTAACACAAAGTACAGTGCCTGGTATGACTTCCAAGTTGATCTTTCCAGAGGACAACTCACCCTCTAAGCATGGGCATTTGAACTACAATTCCCACACAAAATACTTTCAATTATTATTCTCCTTATTTAAAACCTTATTTCTACTAGTTTGCATTTGTCTTTATTTTCCATACCGAGGATTACTGTTTCTCACCTCTATCCTAATGTCTGGTGTTTTTTGTGACTTTGACGATCCTGTGTAAACAAAAGGTTTCTGCACTTGCACCCGTCTCTAGAGGACCACATCAAGGGGAAACATCAGACATCTGTTCACTCAAGACAGACACAGTCACCTAACTTGTACTGAAGTAAATTATTATAATAGTTTTTTCCCCCCATTATTACATAGTGTTGTTGAGTTCATATTGTATGTAATCTACAAATTAAACTTTATCACAGGTGTATACAGTACATACATAAAAACAAGTTTTACACACGGTTCACTACTACCTGAGGTTTTGTCTATCTGCATTAAAATGTATTTGGATTTAGCGTTGAATTGGAATGCATCTCCTGGGGATACAGCGGTCCCATTGTATATACCTTATAGCTATTTATAACTAAAGTCAACTAGAACTACTGCTTGGCCGTTATATGTCTCTGTGTGGAAAGGTTGCAGCGATCTTGACCTTTGACCTCCCAAATCGAATCAGTTCATCCTTGAGTCAAGGTGGACATTTGTGTAAAGATTAAAGGAAATGCCTTAAAGCATATCCAGTTCACAAGAATGTCACATGAGGCTGCAATGACCTTTTAGCTTTGACCCATGACCTCCAAAATCTAATTGCTTCATCCTTGAGTTGGAGTGGAATTTTATTTTCGAGTTAAAAAATCCCTCAAAGTGTTCTTGAGATCACATTCACAAAAATGCCACACAGTGACCTTGATCTTTGACCTCTAAAATCTAATCAGTTAATCCTTGAATCAAGCTTTTGTGGAAAGTTTGAAGAAAATCTTTCAGTCATCTTGAGATATCGCGTTCACAAGAATGGCAATCTGAAAAGATAACGCCTCCCATTCTGGCTATCACCTCTGTGGAGGCATAAGAACATTACTTGGGTATATTTAAAGGAGATATATATGCCCTGAAAATATACTATATTAACTAACAAATATAAAGGTGTTTTTATACTTATTTCCCTTTACTGTACGGAGGACTTGCTTACAGTGCAGTGAGCTCTTTCTGAGGTGACAGTCGGGGCTTGAGTTCGCCTTGAAGTCTGTTGAGGCAGCTTAGTATGAAAGCGACACACATGTTTTCGCTCTTGCTCATGAAGCTCTGCTGCAGGTGCAGACCTGTAAACCTTCTGTGGGGAAAAGGCTCAATGCTCAGTAAGTCTGGTAGCAGAATTAAAATGATTACTAATGAAAGATAACTAATGACATTAGGCTCTACCTTGCATTGATTGCTGGTTTCAGACATGCACTCAACTATTTTTCCAAATGCATTATCGAAGGTTGTGTGGGCAGCAGGGCGTTCCAGAACCTTTGAATAAACAGCAAAGAAAAACCTAAGTACTGCTCTTGTCATTGTAAAGGCTTCTCCTATATATGTACAATAAAAGTCCTTCCCCATGTGAACTTCACTATGAGGTGGTTGGAATCAGATTAACAGATTTTATACATAAGTGGATAGGTTATTGGGGTCTCTTGGGAATTCTGGGAACAGCAGCTTGACTGTTGACAAGGCAAAAAAATTTATTCCTTTAAAAATACACATAATGCTGAACAAAATATTGTAGGAGGTACTGATACCTTGGGCCTTTACCTAGCTCGGGAGACTCATCGGCAACTTTCCTGTGATAAAAAGACTATCTGTTGATCCACTTATGCTCTGTTGAAACTTCATAGCCTAAATATTCAAAGTCTAAATATTGTTTGCATCATATTAGCATTTGTCTTTGACTGCTATGTATGAGAAGTTACAACCAACAAAGGGTTAAAAACTAAATGGTTGAAAGTGTGAACAAGTGAATGTATGTACAAAATGTCCTGTGATAAACTGATGTCCTATTCAGTTTGAATTCCCTCCATGTGCCCTAAGACTGACTCTGTACCCACCACAGGCAAACAGACAGGTGGATGCAGGACTAGATAAATGAATGAATGTGTGTTGGTTATTTCTCATTTATAAAAAGCAATTTTTTGGGGTGGGTATACTGTCTTTTCCTCTTTCCAGTGAAAACCTAGTTCAGGTGCAAGACAATTATCTGGTTTTGCATGGTACATGGTTGGGTCGGAATGGGTCAGATGTGAGAGGTTAAAGACATCTGTTACACTGCTGTTTACTAACATGTAAACACGCTCAGTAGTGGCCATTCCAGGTAAATTTCTATTCGTTAGCTCACCATGCTTATTTTGCTACCATTTCAAAACCTTTAATGTCTGTGAGGAAAACTGAGACAGATAGTTCACCAATTATACAGTCTGAACTTTCCACCATTTTATAGCGCATGAGCACGGAGTCAAGGTACATGTTGAGACTGGAGGATTTGTTTAGGAAGCAGCAAAAAAAAAAATTTATCTGTATTTATTTTTTATAGTTTTCACGGTTCTTTTTAAGACTAAGGGCTGCTACACTGAGCAAAGCCCAGCATATTAATAAAGAATGTAATGTGATTTGCACAGTGACTTATGGGAGATGATGATGCTGGAGGAAACTTAGTAAACCCGAATGATTACACACAGAACCACATAATTATTCAGTGTTTTCCCTAACCTGAATGACCGACCCAGCAAAACTGTGGGGTGGTTTTCTGCCCCTGAAAACGCACGTACATTTACGGACCAGTTGCAATTTGTAAGTACCAGTAGTGATTTCCAAGAGTTCGCCAAACTGGGATTATTAAAAAAATCGAATGAGTTATGGATTATGAGTAAAATAACTGCAGCCAATTTAAAAAATCCAATTTATGCTCAATAAATAAATACTAAATTAATACATACCGCTTAATCCTAATTAGGGTCGTGGGGAGGCTTGTGCCCATCTCAGCCGACTCTGGGCGAAGGCAGAGTACACCCTGGACAGCTCGCCAGGCCAATGGTCTACTCTTTATGAACATCAGCAATGGTTCTTTTACATGCCTCTCACCACAGACAGTGAGAGACATGGCCGGCATTTGATAACCCAGTT
>JAQMYF010000004.1:27057632-27072120 GCA_030014195.1 Neosilurus mollespiculum
TTTCCTCCAACTGTCCAGGTCAGATTTATAATGGGAGTAGATGGGGCAGTTGGTCGGTGCTCCTCTCGCTTGGAGGCATCTGCAGCCAGTTTAGTTAGTCCGTTTGTTTAAATAGACACATGTCTACAATCAGCGCAAGTTGTCCTGTAAAATGGTGTAAAAATGATCCACATAGACGAAACCTTGTGGGAATCAGAGAGAGTTGAAGAGAGACTTGTCACAAGATTTTCACAGCTCCTCTCCACTCTAACTGATGATGTCACAAACCCTAGTTTTGAGCATTTTGCTCAAAACTTGACCTAAAACACAGTTGAATATTTTAAAATGTTTGAATGGGATTTGACATGTTGAATGATATCCTGAATCCCTGAAGGATGTGGAACATTTTGATGTTTGAATGGTCTTATTAGCTGAAAGTATGAATGAATGGTGAAGAGTTGAAAATGTGTGAAATAGTCTAAAAATGTGGAAATTTTGAAGATTCCGTCCATGCATTTCAATGAGAAAAAATTCCTGAAAAATGTTGAATATTTCGGAAAGTTTGAATGTTAGGAATTAGAAAAGTAATAGTTCCAATGTCCTAATTGAGCTGAACGTTTTGATGTTTGAATGGTGTTTCTATGAGGAAAAATGTGGAAGAAATTACACGCCAAAAAAGTGGGCGGAATAATAATAATAATAATAATAATAATAATAATTTGTTTTGCAGAAGAACATAGGTTTGAATGCTTTCAGCATTCACACCAACAATAACATTAGCGGTGACCTTTGTTTTTTCAATCGTTTATTAAACTGGTAGCAAAATGTAGGCAAACTTGTAACATGCTATGAATTAATTGACAATTAAATATCTAGCCTGACCACCGGAAATGGGGTAACCTTGTATACACTGACACTGTACCTCCTCGGTGTGTTTCTCAGAGCCAAAACCAGATCTCTGAGCTGATCTTACACTCTTCCAGGTCTCCGACCGTCTTTTAGCTTTCTGCAGCACCTCAATTCCGAGTTTGGATGAACGATTCAGTGAAGACTCCATCCAGCACCGACCTGCCATGCTCGCATGGGCCACATCCCAATCAGATCTAAAGGAAACAATACACAGTACAGGGTGGGCACTGCTGGAAGTAATGGTACACAACTTTCACTGGCAGCGACCTTAAAGGAGTCTGAATTTTCATAATAAAAGACATTCAGGTGAACATTTTAAACGTTAAACTTACAACACGAGATGTTTTTTTTTTCCTGTTACTGCTAACGTCTGTGGACAGTCAGCGCCTTTCCGACATTATTAAACAAGCGTTGTTAGTTCAGGTCTGCTGGGTGTGTAAACGTAGTGGTGACGTTTTACTTCCTGTCCCGGGGGCTGCTGGGAAACGTAGTCCGCGACGTAATAGAGCTTTTCATGAAAAACCCTCGAGTAGGAGAACCAAGGCAAGGAAGAAGAAACAGAACCATTATTACAATCCGAGTCAGTCAGGATCAGAACACTTTACTGATCCCGGAGGGAATTGTGTAAAAGAGACGAAAAGATTACAAGATTTAAGAGTCAGACACACTAGACTGAACAGAACTTTATTCATTATGGCAAAACACGAAAGAAGATGTGGGGTTTGTGGTGAAAATGAAACTGTTGAACATGTGCTGATTAAAAATGTGCCCAAGTGTAAAGAGTGTGAAAAGGATAGCGTAAAACTAACAAGACGAACAGGGAAAATAGACCACGGGGGTCCAGACGCTCCCACCGAAAGGACGATTTTACAATATGCCAGTATAGAACATGCATGGCAAGTTTGAAAGCCCCAGTTCAGCACAAAATGTCAAGAATAAATGTCTAGAAACCTAATATACAGTTTTGCCTCTATGACCTTGAAAAGTAGGTCAAGGTCACTCATACACAAAATCATCCCAGCACTACCAGTAGTGAGCCAGCAAACCAAGTGTGAAAACCCCAGGTTCAGCATGCAGCAAGTAAATGTCCGGAAAACTAAAGCATGACAGAGAGATGGACGAACAGACAGAAGGACGGAACCTGTTCCTATAGCTCCCAAGCCACTTTGTCAGCGGGAGACAAATATAGGAGTAGTGTTTAGTTTGAGGAATGCTGAGTAGGCCAGAAGATGATAAAGTCATCAGGTATCTACTAATGTTTTTAAAAGTGACAAGACTGGAAGAAGAATATGATTGTCTTTCTTCTTTTCCCCCTTTTTATAAACCAAGAATAAGTCTGTAAGCCAACAAAGAACTCCAGACCAAAGAATGACTCACTGAGCTTCACCCTATTTGGGTCACAGGGAGGCTAGAGCCTATCTCAGCCAACACTGGGCATCACAGGGCCAACGCATACAACCATACACAACTGATTCACATTCACACCTAGAGGCAATCTGGAACAGTTAGCCTAATGTGCATATTTCTGGACTGTGGGAGTAAACCAGAGAACCCAGAGGAAACCCACACAACCATGGGGAGAACATCCACACAGAAATACACAAATGCAAGCACAAGACCTTGCAATGAGGTGGTTGTGCTAACCACTACACCACCGTCTGCCTCTTTCATTACAGAGTAACATTTTTTTTTGTCCAGATTCCTCATTAGTTTTTTTATAGCTATAATTCACTACACAATGTATCACACTACACACTATGAATCATTACACAAAGGGGGCTGATCCGAAGGTCAGCGTTTTGATCACCACTGTTGGGCCCTTGAGCAAAGTGTCTCCCAAATGCTGTAAATGTAAGCTTACACAAATCCGGAAATAAAAACCACCTAAAGTCATAGAATTTGTTGCCACCTGTTGGTTAATAGCTTTTTACAGAAGAAGAAACTGCAAATAAATGTACATACATTACCTAAAGCAGATTGGTTCCAGTATTGGTACTAATGTATGCCTGGTGTAGTTTATTGGTCCTGCTGCAACATGCGAGTTGCTCAAGTCCAGAGAGCATCAGTTACTTCACAGCAGGAAGGTCCTGGGTTCAAGTCCTAGGCTCAGCGAGGGAGTTTCTTTGTGGAGTTTGCATATTCCCCCCGTGCTTGTGTGAGTTTCAACCAGGCATTTTGGTGTCCTCCTACAGTCCAAAGACATGCACATTAGGTTAATTGGCTGTTCCAAATTGCTCCTAGGTGTAAGTGCGAGTGTAAATGGTTGTTTGTGTCGCTATTCACTGGTCTGGTAAGCTGTTCAGAGTATACTTCTCTGTCTTCGCATAGTGTTGGCTGAGATAGGCTCTAACCTCCCTGTGACCCTAGTTGAATTAAGCAGTGCAGCAAATGAGTGAGTGAGTGTGTCTGGAGCAATAAACCAAGAAACACCACTGACATCATGTCATTTATCTGAAGACTGAGTTACATAAACACTTTCTTGTAATTGTTGTTTTTCCTGCATCCTGCCTGGGGTGGAACCCACCACTCACATTAAGTGAGCTGTGACCCGGACACATAAGAAGTATATATGGTAGATGAAATGGTGTATAGACAGACCTTGTCTCCAGAACTGCAGTAGAATACCCTATGTGTATATACGTTGTTACCCCCCTGTTGGCTAGCTGCTCTTTCAACAGAAGAAGTACACTGATGTTCTTCTTTATTATAAGCACCTACCCCATTACACTCATGATAGCCTTTGTATCATAGGAAGGGAACTGTAAAGCAGTCACCTCCTGCAAAACCTTCAGCCACCAATGAAACGTCTGAAGCTTGGAAAATATTTGTTTATTTATATTTCAACACTACGCAAAAAAACAAATGTTTAAGCATATCGTTTGGCTTTTAGCTGATTAATTAGGAGCTTGATTAAATTTACAACGTGTAGCACTTTTACAGTCTTTTCGACCTTTTTAAGGTCAGTTATATTAGTAACTGATTCTCAAATATAACCTAGCTGGCAACTTTTTGAGGACTTATATTTTGTCAATCTATACTACATAATTGACATTTGTTTTTACTTTTTTTGCTTTATAATAATCATTAATTTGATGATCAAAACATTTTCACTGTGGCTCCTAATGTCTAAGGTTATCATTTGACATGCAAAAATAATTCACGTATGACTAACAATGATTAGCATGCGATATGCAGAGTCATCCTGGTGCGTCACGTGTGCTAGCTACTTCAGGAGCATAAAATACATACAAAACACTCACTCACTGGCAGAACCACTTAATCCTACTAGTAAGGAATAAGGAGGCTGAAGCATATCTCAGCCGACACCGGGCAAAGTCGGGGTACACCCTGCACAGCTTGCCAGACCATCACAGGGCAACACACACACACACACACACACACACACACACACACACACACATACACACACATATATATATATATATTTATATTACACTCATATCCACACCTAGAGACAATACAGAACAGCCAATCAGCCTAATGTGCATGTCTTTGGACTGTGGGAAGAAACCGGATAAACAGGAGGAAACCCTGCAAGCACAGGGAGAACATGCAAACTCTACACAGAAACTTGAATCAAGGACCTTCTTGTTGAGAGGTGGATGTGCTAATCACTACGCTACCGTGTTGCCCTTAAACAAAAAAAATATTACTTCAAATACGATACAACAGTGCAAACTTTACTTAAAATCAGAGGAAAACAACAAAGCTGAATTTCCTGCTGTTGTGGCATAGGAAAGATTAAGCTAATGTTTAGGTATGATTAAATTTTTATGCAAAAACTAGAGCTGGTCAGCATGCTCTGTAGTTAGAACACTTCTCGTTAGCAAATAATTTGCTCCTACCACATGGGATGCTGTCCTGCCCTGCTAATGCATGAATAGTTCAGAGCATGCCACATGTATAGAGGAACAGCAACATTTCACCGTTTCAGATTCAAACATGTAAATAAAAAATAAATAAATAAAGGATTTTGAGATTTTGCAATACATAACTTACTCGCCGAACTAATTAATCCCACTAGGGTCGCGGGGAGGCTGGTGCCTATCTCAGCCAACACTGGGCAAAGGCGGGGTACACCCTGAACTCGCCAGACCAACACACGCAAAACCATTCACATTCACAGCTTGGGAGACTTGGAACAGACAATTAGCCTAATGTGCATGTCTTTGGAGTGTGAGAGGAAACCAGAGTATCCAGAGGAAACCTGCACAAACACAGGGAGAACATGCACACAGAAATGCCCAAGCTCAGAACTCAAACCCAGGACCTTCTTGCTGTGAGATGGGTGTGCTAACCACTACACCACTGTGATACATAAATGAATCGATTTTTTTTCTCTAAGGTCCTCAGTGCCTTGGCCTTCTAACATGCTGAGTTGGAGACAACACTGGGAAAGTCCCCGAGAACAAGACAAGGACAAAGAACGCAGCATAAATTTTGACACAGCTGTGAAATAACTAACCAACACTGATTCAGACTTAGCTTTCAGTTTGCAAATGCCAGCCAGTATTATTAGGGCCTTTCGGAGTAAAGTTAACATGAAGACAAAGCAGCTTGGCTGTTTTGTTTTTTTTAACTGTTTTAAAAGTAATAACCTTTTGTGTGAGCTATGCGGAAGGTACTGTGACACAATTTTTATTCTGCAGGAAATTGTGTGTGTGTTGGTCTGCAGTCCACGAGTGCACACTCAGTCCTAGTAATTTTTAACTTTAGCATGAGCTATATATAGTTCATGTTATTATTGCCATAATTGTGCTCCTTTATAAGAAAACTGGCCACCCACAACTACCTAACAAACGTTATGCAACATTATTTTGACATTGCAGAAAAGTTATAATTTGGTTGGTTGCAAAAAACGTTATCTGAACATAGTGACAATGTTAATCTATAATGTTTATGGAGAACATGTGCATGACTTTCATGCACAACATTATTTTCATGTTGTCAAAATGTCACACACATTCAGGCCCTGAGTATATAGCCATCTATCATGGGACAAGGACTTTGCACATCCGTACTGGGGTCTCCATTTCAGTAAATCACACAGGTACTGTAAGCACAGTACACATGCACATGCTCACTCATCACTTTCTAACTCGTTTGCCAAAACTGCTTAATATTAATAGGGCCGCAGGGAGGCTAAGCCCATTTTAGCCAACACTGGGTAAATCTGAGGTACATCCTGAAGAGTTCACCAGACCACTGCAGGGCAACACACAAACAACCATTCATACTCACACTCACACCTAGGGGTAATTTGGAACAGCCAATTAGGCCAATGTGCATGTCTTTGCACTGTGGGAGGAAACTGGAGTACCTGGAGGAAACCCAGGCATGGGAGAATATGCAAAGTTCACACAGAGCCCAGGAACATTCTAACAACTTGTAGCAATGTTGTTAAAACATACACTCAACCCTCGATTTAACGGACGAAGGGGGGGGGCACCAGTCCAGTTTTGTCGATTGTCTGTAGCTTCCGAGAATGGTTTGGAAGTGGGTAATAACGACAATTTAATTACAGATAAATAGGGAAAATGCTACATATATAACACTACTGAAAAATGCTACATGTATAACACTACTGTATATGCACTGACGTGCGCGGCAACTAATGACCGACTATAGAAACAGCGGCTCGCATCTGCCCTTGCTGACCACCGAGCCCTTCCAGACAGATTCAGCTACTCCAGACTTTGTCTGCAGCTTCCAATATCCGTTAAACTGGGTTTATAGAATCGAGGGTTGAGTGTACTCACACAAAGCATACTCACGGGTATGGGGTTACCCTAAGTGTTGGATGCTCCAACTCCTCCTCCTCTATCATAAATGGTGCAATGTCTAGGCCAAAAAATGCTCTTTTAATAAACATGTTTTTTAGTAGCATGTCCCAAAACAGTTTTGCAGTGTCTGGCTTTTTTTCTTTCTTTTGAACAGAATTAACCACATCCGTCTGTATCTTCTGACTACTTCTCATTCATTCCCCCAATGACGTTTGCTACTATTTTTTCACATCTAATGACTTGCTTTCTGTCTCTTAACATCATTAAATCTAAACCTTCCTCCTGTCAGCTTGACCCTGACCCCACCTCAACTTGAAAATGAAAGCTTGTTCATTATTCCAAATGCCATATTATTAAATACATGTTTCTATTCTGAATCTGTCCATTTGGCACTCAAATGCCCTTTTCAATTACACCTATTTTTAAGAAATCAATGCTTCTCAACAAGCTACATCAGCATGTTTCAAAGACATGAGTGTATGTGCATTGACTGGCCTGCTGCCCATCATGATCTGTCTCCTACTGAAAATGCAATATAATGGATATATCATATAAATGTAATGGCAGTGGAACTTCTCACAGTATCACGTATGCCACTCGGTCAACGCATCACGTGATGAACTCTGCTCCTTGGCATGAGTGGACACTTACTGGTTTGTGGAGCACAACTACAATATACCCCAGCATTCCCCACGAGGAGTGTGCAGGTGCAGTGGAGCAGGACACAGCTGTGTGCAACTTCTGCCTTGATCAAGTGGATTATATAAGGTCTATAAAAACATAGAAAGGATAAGAAATGTTAGCTGACTAGTAGGTAACATGGTAAACATCAAATATACTAATAAACTAAACATGCTAATCAAAAAAAATATATAAAGCAAAGCATGCTACTAAGCTCAATATGCAAAATGTTTATTAAGCAGAACCAAACATGCAAGTAAGCAAAACATCAGTGGTTGTGGTGAAAGGGCTCTGTGTGTTTGCATTGAAGGAGACGCTGTCTTATATCTCAGTGACGACATTTCATACCGGAACATTCTGATGTCAATGCAAAACTCCTGTGGCTGAAAGTACATCAGCATGCACCATAAAAGATTTTGTCAAAATGTGACACAGCAAGAAAGGCATCATGAGCAGAAAGCTTAACGTTGAGCATGTTGCTACATTTATATACAGACACCATCCATTACAGTGGGAACATCTGTACACCTGCGCATTCGTGCAGATATTTAATCAGTCAATCATATGGCAGCTGTGCAGTGTTAAAAATGGATGCAGACAGAGGTCAAGAGTGTAATTAAAGGTTAACTGTGAGGTCTATGTATATTAATTTTGGAATACATTTCTTCTAATGACAGCAAAAATGAAAGAAAAAATTCAGTTAGCTATTTGTATTACACCATTTCCTGAGCCGACAAGGACTAATCAAGGACACCAAAGGTAAAATCTCTTAATGCCCAAATTCTCTAAAAGAGAACAGAATATAGCAAGTTCGTTTCAGATTACTCAAAGTGGAAGTAATATCCTTTGTAATCCTCTGTAATGCCAGGTAAGACATGGGATTAGAACACTGACACTGTACAATTAGTGGTTGTTTAAGGTATTCTGTAGACCTATGTGATTACTGTTAGCAATAAAACTAAAGCAATTGAAATTGAGTAGGAAAGTGATTAGTTTGTCTATACTGCTTTGGGCTCTAAATTAATGGAGCAATTTTCATTGTTTTCTTTGACTACAGAAAACTTTGGCACCAGCTAAACTTGATATAGGGCGGCACGGTGGTGTAGTGGTTAGCTCATCTGCCTCAGAGCAAGAAAGTCCTGGGTTCTGTATAGAGTTTGCATGTTCTCCCTGTGCTTGCATGGGTTATCTCCAGGTACTCCTGTTTCCTCCTGCAGTCAAAAGACATGCACGTTAGGCTAATTGGCTGTTCCAAATTGCCCTAGGTGTGAGTTTGAATGATTGTGTGTGTGTGTTTTGGCCCTATGATGGTCCGGTGAGCTGTCCAAGGTGTACTCCGCCTTCACTCAGAGTCAGATCGGAGAATGAATGAATGTATCAATTAATTTGATATTGAATGGTGTGGTTAATAGATTACACACAATAGACACACAGTTAGCACCTATTTGCACCTATTTGGGGAAGGAGGTTAGTATAATGAGTGGTTATGAAGTTATATGATGAGGCTGACAGGTGTTGTCAATCCATTTTTATCTCTACAGTAAATAAGAAATTAACAAATTCACTAGTTCTAACAAGCCACCAACAAAAAACAATGATCAATAAAAAGAAAAGCATTCACTCATTAATTTGCTGAAACACTTTATACTACTACGGACATGCAAACTCACATGTAAAAGAACCACTGCTGTTGTTCGGATAGAGTCGGTCATTGGATTGCTGTCAGCGTGCTTCTGCCCTGCGATGGCCTGGCGAGCTGTCCACGCTTTAAATCTTTGTTAAACAGCAGAATCTTTTTGACTGGGTGAGAGAGTTTACGTTAAAGTTCATCATGTTCACATCTAATATTAGAATGGCGATATGGCTTTAAGGGCATGATCGAGCATCATGGCAATAAAGAGGAGTCAGGTACAACCAACAGGATGAGTCTCACCTGCGTCCAATCACGAGAGAGAGAGAGAGAGAGAGAGAGTGAGTGAGTGAGTTAGAGAGAGAGAGAGTGCATGTAAGATCGAGTACATAGTTGTGTGTATTCAGTTTGCATGTTTAAGTTGCTGTGTGTGGTGGTGGCTTAGTGGTTACGGTGATGGGTTACTGATCACTCTAGTGTTCAGTTTACTGAAAGTCAGCGGTTCAATACCCACTATCACTACTGTTGGGCCCTTGAGCAAGGCCCTTAACCCTCAGTTGCTCAGTAAAAAATAATAATTATAGTATAAAAAACAAAATAAAATTATAATTTATAGTATAAAAATGATAATTGTAAGTTGCTCTGGATAAGAGCATCTGCCAAATGCTGTAAATGTAATTGTGTGTATCACAAGGCAAAAGGTAAGTCTGTTGGGTTTTTAACACCCCAGCTACTGGTTTCTATAGCATGAAGCAACAAGGAGTTCAATTGCCCCTGGAGAAGAATGATTGTCCATCGTAGGTTACCTTTCCAGTAATTTTACTAGTACCAGTGAATACTGCCAGGTGAGGCACACTTGTGGTTAAGACCTTGCCCAGGAGTCTTAGCACAGTGGGGGGTCTAACTGGGTTTTGAACCCACAATGTCTCAATCATGAGCCCAGCACCTTAAGCACTACACCACCGGTAGGTCACAGGGTAAGAGTGAATAAATGTCACTTGAGCTATCATGACTGACTTAATATCTACTGTCCCCCAAACCCATTAAGTGTTTCACTAGCCCCAAAATCTCCATTTTTCTCCATTTGTTTGCCAGAGCTTTTCTCAGTTAACCTTTTCCTACTTATGCATCCTGCCTATCTTCCAGGTTCAGACAGAATACATTGCTGGATGGACGCAGCAGGAAACAGTGCAATATCAGGTCTGCCACACCAGATTACAGACTCACATGCCTCCTCCGATATTGGCAGATAAATGTCCCAGCTCCTTGTGATGGCATTAAGGATCTTCCGGATGGCTTATTGAAATTCTTTTGGATGCTGTGTCCTTCTGTCTGAAGGAGGGAGGAGAGGGACCATCCGTCCTGTTATCAGCACTCAGGTCCAAAGACATGTGCATTAGGTTAACTGGCTGTTCCAAATTGCCCCAGGTATATGTGTGAATGGTTGTGTGTGTGTATGTGTGTGTGTGTGTGTGTGTGTGTGTGTGTGTGTGTGTGTGTGTGTGTTGGCTCTGCAATGGTTTGGTGAGATGTTCAGGGTGTAATAGGATTAAGCAGTTCAGTGAATGAATGACTGAGTGAGTGTTTGCTGTGGAAGGCTTCAGGGCCCAATTCTATTTAAAGCATAGGTGCTTTGTAATGGAGACTCTTAGAAGGGACCATCACCTTCTTTTTTCATGGTTTGTATGTCCATCTTTCCGGTTTCAGTATGCATCTCAAAGTCAATTGGCTATTATGTGTATCAACACTGATTGGCTGTTTTGCCAACTGAACTTGATGCATGCCGACAGCCAGGAATGTATAGTAAGACCATTGTTGCTTTTGAAAACTTTTCCTTTTTTTATTTATTTGTTTGTTTGTTTTTTACTGAAACAACATCCAAACAACAACAAACTAAAATTATTTTATGTGGTGGTTTTGACAATTCTCTTACTGATCTTTCAGGATTGCATAGCTCAAACATTTAAAAGATTGACAAAATAATAATTTAGTTAAGAACAAATAAATAAACAAAAATAAATAAATAAATAAAACCCTAAATCTGTCTGTTAAGCTTCATAGAATCCCTGAATGATATTTGATAGGTAAGTTTGTTCAGTCACCCATTACCAATATTCAAATACCTCACAGACTATATGTTAAAAAGAGACTGAACTCTGCATTAAAGACAAGACGAAGGAGACACAAGGAGTGCATTGTTACACTGTGATATAAGGTTAGTACACATTAGTTAAATATAAGTATTGTTTTATATTCTCTTGTGTCTACCATCTGTTCAAATGTCTAAACAGGGTAAAAATCATGAATCACCTGGACGTGCTTTGCATTTAACTTGTACTAGTGCTACTGGTAATGCTTATGAAAATGTTCTGCAGTGTTAGATAATAACTGAAACCTGCTCTCTATTCCAGAGTGCTCATTATGGAATACACCATGCCAAATGAAACCAATGAATCAGCCATATTTCCTGCCATTGACTCCTTGCAATACAATACTTCACTACACTCAAGGAATTTGACGACTATAGCTGATTTTCTAGCTGACTGCAGAGAAAATAAACCAACCTCTCTGTATCCACCGATGCAGATTCTTGCCCTCTCACTTGCCCTCCCAGCAAATGCAATCCTTCTTTGGCTGCTGGTAAAGAACAGAAAAACTCTGTCACCCTCTGAGGTTTTAGGTCTCAACTTTGCAGTACTCGGTGTGCTGTTTTGCCTCAGCCTGCCACTGGATATTAATATTACAGTCACTGGGAAACGATCAGGACTTCCCCTGCGCATTTCAAATGCCTTTGCTTCCCTCAGTTACTTTGGCTGCCCACTCCTTCTAACCAGTATGAGCTTGGAGCGCTATGTGGCTGTGGCACACCCTGTGCTATTCATGAGGCTGGGGAAGTGGGAGTATCGTGCTGCATGTTCTGCCATCATCTGGCTTCTCACCTGTATCATGGCAGCAGTCTACTTTGTCTACACTATCGCTAACGTGGTTCTGATGTTATCCATCATTATTAATTTGATGTTTTTGATCATTGTGTTCTGTCTAATAGGCATTGTGGGTGTGCTGTGTAAAAAGGGCCCAGGTGAAGGAGACAAAAATAATTCAACTGCAAAGAAGCAAGCTCTAAAGAATGTTATAGGAATATTGGTGCCCTCAACTATAATTTATTTTCCGATGCTAGCTCTGGCCCCTTTCCTCCTGATAATCCAAATGCAAAAACAATCAAATAACCTTTTGTGCAATTTTATGATTCTGTTTGCTGTTTTCCCTAGTTTTGGAGTTTGCATTGGGCCCATGTTCTACATGGCCCGGCTGAGGCGACAATTCTGTGTCAGGAAAAATGAATCAAGAGAGACAACTACAGACCAGAGAAAGTAAGCTTAACAGATTAACTGTAGTCAAGTAGGATTCGTCTGAATGTTGTGTTTTATAACCATTCAATTCTTCATTCAGTCATTTATTTATTTTCTGAACCGCTTAATCCTAACAAGGGTCGTGGAGAGGCTGGCGCCCATCTCAGCCGAGTCTGGGCGAAGGCAGCGTACACCTCGGACAACTCGCCAGGCCATTGCAGGGCCATTTAATTCTTATTAGGGTGTTTATAAGCAAAAATAAGACATACTATATAATTTTTACTACTTCCTGTCCTTCAATAAAATTTTAGGGAAGATCTGCACATCTGTGGGATGGCCAGGTGCCCAGTACATTTCTAGCCATGCTGAGTAGTGAGCAGTATTTATTCATTGCTTCTGCAGAGACATGTAAGTCTTTTCCTAAATAAGTGAAGTCTATTCCAATTAAGATATTAAGTGAGCAGTAGGCAAAGAAAAACATCACTAGGCATATTTTATATATCTGTATGCTTAAAAACCCAAATCTGTAGCCACCCTTCTTTTTCCTGTTTGTTTTTAATGTTAACAAAACCTTTTAATTGCTCTACTCTACATTAACTGCTTTATGATAGATAGGGTTATGGTGGCCTTAAAACTTGTCCTGGGACTACTGGAAATAACATGGAAATAAATTTTAGAGTATCAAGGGTCGAAGCACACTGTACATGGAAACCTTTATAATTCAATACACTACAATCTAATAATAAGACTGTCATTTCTGTCTACTCTGGTATTCATGCGGTCTTAGTACTGCTAAAAACCTTCAATATACTTTTGCCTGCTATGCATTGTATTTTTGGAATGTTTCTTTGTCTATATACTGGATGTTCTGTTTTCATAATCAAATAAAACAATATTAAAGGACATATTATTTTTACTGTGCATTTTGGGTCATTGTTTCTTTAAGAGGACACCCAACTAAAATCAGTGAGCCCGACCTGAACAAAGATTCTGCGTATAGGCTTTGCTGGATATATCAGCTATAAATGTCTTGTATTTTGAAAGAAAAAAGAAAGAATGAAAGAAAAAAGAAAGCATCTGGTGACATTTTTTAAAGTCGTAACCAAATACTCACTCAGCCACATGTCAAACTGCTTAATCCTACTATTAGTGTCGCAGGAAGGCAAGCGACTATCTCATCTGACATTGGGCGAAGGTGGGCTACACCCTGAACATTTTGCCAAACCACTGTGAGCCAACAAACACAGCCTTTCCCACTCACACCTAGGGGCAATTTGGAACAACCTATAAGCCTAATTTACATGTCTTTGGACTGTGGGAAGAAATTAGAGTAACCAGAGGAAACCCATGCAAGCATAGGGGAAACTTGCAAACTTCCCACAGAAAACGCCCTCACCAAGCCTTGGACTTTGCTGTGAGGTGGATGTGCAAACCACTACACCACCATGCTGCCCTTGAAAGAAAATATTTATGATTATTTCAGATATATTAATACAAAAAAATGTTTTGAATGAATTTCTCAAAATTTTGCCACAGCATTTGAGGTGCAAGAAGGTGAGTGAGAGAATCCTGGGGTGGTAATCAAACTGATACACTCTTTAAAGGAAAAAACAGAGTGTTAATCAGATGAGGTTTGATTGATATTATGATAATCATCTGCCACTAAATGAAGACCAATAAATTATCTAGAGGGAAGGAATAAAACAGACATTATAAAGGAACTCAGTACATCAAATACCCAAATAAACACATATACAAATGTAATACAGATCATAAAGGAGACAAGAAACATTTGCTGACAATTAGAAGGTAACATGCTAAAGAGTCATTATATTAATTACCCTGCTAATAGACGACACATTCTAAATAGCAAAGCATTCCACTACACAAGTGTCAAACTCAAGACCCGCAGGCCAAATCCGGCCCGGAAATTCATTCTGTTTCCCACGAGGACATTCAGAGAACATGATTATCGCACATCCTTTGCATTAAGCATTACCATAAAGGGTAATTCATGCTGAATGATATTATGTGATTATTTGGCCCTTGATGACCTATAAATTGAATGATGTGGCCCTCTGTAAAAATGAGTTGGACACCTCTGTTCTCCTAAATTAATCATGCAGGTATGCAAA
>JAQMYF010000004.1:27072220-27093704 GCA_030014195.1 Neosilurus mollespiculum
TGGTAAAGAACAGAAAAACTCTGTCACCCTCTGAGGTTTTAGGTCTCAACTTTGCAGTACTCGGTGTGCTGTTTTGCTTCAGCCTACCACTGGATATTAGTATGTCAGTCACTATGAACCGATCAGGACTTCCCCAACTCATTTCAAATGCCTTTGCTTCCATCAATTACTTTGGCTGCCCACTCCTTCTAACCAGTATGAGCTTGGAGCGCTATGTGGCTGTGGCACAACCTGTGCTATTCATGAGGCTGGGGAAGTGGGAGTATCGTGCTGCATGTTCTGCCATCATCTGGCTTCTCAACTGTATCGTGGCAGCAGTCACCTTTGTCTACACTATCGCTAACATGGCTCTGATATTATCCATCATTATTAATTTGATGTTTTTGATCATTATGTTCTGTCTAATAGGCATTGTGGGTGTGCTGTGTAAAAAGGGCCCAGGTGAAGGAGACCAAAATAATTCAACTGCAAAGAAGCAAGCTCTAAAGAATATTATAATGATATTGGTGCCCTCAACTATAATTTATTTTCCGATGCTAGCTCTGGCCCCTTTTCTCCTGATAATCCAAATGCAAAAACAAACAAATTACCTTCTGTGCAATTTTCTGATGCTGTTTGCTGCTTTACCCAATTTTGGGGTTTGCATTGGGCCAATATACTACATGGCCCGATTGAGGCGACAATTCTGTGTCAGGAAAAATGAATCAAGATCAACAACTACAGACCAGAGAAAGTAAGCTTAACAGATTAACTGAAGTCATATAGGATTCGTCTGAATGTTGTGTTTCATAACCATTTAATACTTTTTGTTTGTTAAAGGGTTTTCTATAGCAGTAATAAGACATACTTTTATAGTGTTAATGACTTCCTGTACTTCAATAAAGTCTGGAATACAGTTTGAAGATACATAGATATGAATAGAGTAGATGTAAAGGTACATGGGCAGCTGACCTTCACACCGATGTGCTTGATGAGGTTTTCTTTCCAAGCTATAGATATTGTTGTAGACTTGCCCCCATGCTCCAGTCATCTGGAAAGGAATTTTCGTTAGATTTTGGACAATAGCTGTGGGGATTTCAACCCATTCAACCAAAGGAACATAAGTGAGGTGAGGAACTGATTTTTAGTGAGAAGGTCTGGTTCACACCTGTTTTTTTATTCATCACAAAGTTGTTGATTGGAGTTAAGATGCAGGATCTTACACACCAACCCTGTCAAACCAAGTCTTTGTACACATTGTCATGCTAGAAAATGTTTGGTTCTCTCAGTACAATTGACGGTAAATTCTACTTCTACAGCAGAAGATATTTTAGCCAATTGTTTGCTTATGTCTTTGTGGCAATTTGTGTGGAAAGTACATATATATTGGTGTGCTGGCCAGGTGTCTGGTATATTCACCATACTGAGTAGTAAGCAACATTTACTCACTGTAGTACACCACTCATAAATTGCTTTGTTTCTGCAGATACAGATAAGACTTTTCTTCTCATTATGAGAAATTATTCAAGTTAATGCCAAATTAGATTAGGATGTTAAGTCAAGTGAGCAGTGAAATTTCAGCAAATTAAAACATCACTACATAATATTATATAGCTGCATGCAAAAATAGCCAAATATTTGTTATCACCATAATCTACCTTGTTGTAACTAGTTTTCACATTTAATTTTTTTAAAATGACGTGTATGTTCATATTCAACAGCAGTAATTGCCTGAATATTGACTGTCTAAATACAGTTCTACTACACTGAATCACCACATACGCAAGTCGGCTGAAAAGTTCTGAAAATGTGGTTTATTTTTCAATGTTGTCTCCCCTGCGGTCTACACACTTCTTCCATCAGTGTTGTAGCACTTGGATCCCCTTGGTATACAAACTCTCATCCTAATGGTCAAAAACGTTGCTCCTATTTAGTCAGCCTAGGAATTTCCGCCCACCCTCGTATGCACTGTAGAAATAAGAACCTTTATAATTCTTCTAATACTATAATCAAACAGTAAAATGGTAGTCATTTCTTTCTAGTCTGGTGTTCATACTGTCTTAGTGCTGCTAAAAAAACATTCAATATTCTTTCACCTGCCTTGCTTTGTATTTTTGAACTGTTACTTTAACCATAAACTGGATGTTCTGTTCTCATAATCAAATTAAAATCATTAAACGAAACATAATACTGTTGCATTTTGAGTCACTTTCACCTCAGTGCCTTGCTTTGGATTTTTGAACTGTTACTTTAACCAAAGACTGAGCTTTTGTATTGATTTATTTATTTATTTATTCATTAAACACCCCCCCCCCATTTTTCTCCCTAATTTAGTCATTTCCAATTCCCACTCATCAACTTTTGCCTTCCCTATCACACGACCACCACCGACCTCCGTGACATTTGATGCTGCCGCCCGCCTCTTTTCAAACTGCTGCGCATGCGTATTTGGGGGCGGCCTAACACACTCGAAGGGAAAGCGCTATCCGCCCCCTCGTACAAATGAGCTCACAGACACCCACGATTGGCTGGTGATCGCTGTGAGTGACAGGGAAGTGAGCGTATGCCATCCCTCCCGTGAGAGCTCAACCAATTAGCTCCCATGGACTCCCGGTCACGGATGGCTGTGGCATCAACTCGGATTCGAACTTGCGATCTCTTTTCTCTGACAAGAGATTCAAATAAAACTGATCAGTCCAACCTGGCCAAAATTACTCAATACAGGCTTTGCTGGACACATCTACTGTACATGTATATTAAAAACAATTACTATCCATGCATTTAGTAACATATTTATCATTAAAGGGTACTTGTAGGGAATTTGTATTACTAGCTCTTTAAAACGATCACGTATGACATCAGCGGTTCCGTCAGGCAACTTCACGGCACAGGCCATACTCTGAAAATGTTAAGGATGACCAATACCGGTACTCTTTAAAGTCAAAACAATATTTATGATATTTATAGGCAACTGGATGAATTGACACTGAGGTGCATGAAGTGGAATAAGAGAATCCCAAGGTGGTAATCATCCTGTGCAGTGCACACTGACACATTCTATTAAGGGAAAATATTATTATTAGTCATCTTACATGATAAGTCATCTTACAATCACCTGTCACTAAGTTTAATTTTAATTTAGATTTTTTAGACCAACAAACTTATAGACAACCAATAAAATAGAGAATATTCTGATTTTTATATCCTGTTTAACTTCCACAAGGAAAATATGGCTCTGTATTTAACCCATCCACCGTGAGCACACACACTCAGAGCAGTGGGCAGCCACACAGCGGCACCCGCACTGGAGAGCAGTTGGGGGTTAGGTGCCTTGCCCAAGGGCACTTTAGCCATGAAGGTTGCTCACCCTCCCCACCACCACACATTTTTCCTGCTGGTTTGGGAATCAAATCAGCGACCTTTCGGTCCCAAACCCGCTTCTCCAACCATTAGGCCACAGCTGCCCCATACTTCAATAAATCATTTGCCTAAAATGTATTTGGCGACTAGTACATGGTAACATGCTAAACAGTAATTATACTTATTAACAATTATAGACAATACAGGCTTAATGGCACAGTGTGTTACTAAGTGAAACATATACAGTACATATGCAAAACTGCTAATAAGATAAACATGCGTGCAGGCAAAACAGTAGTGAAAGGCCCCGGTGTGTTTGCATTGACTTGGACACAGTCTTATATCTCAGTCACGTCATTCCATACCGGAACAACACAATGACAATCCCCAATGCAAAACACTTGTGGCACAAAGCACATCAGCAAGCAAAGTCTTCCTGAAATGAAGCACACAAAAAGAAAGACAGTGTAAGAAGGGAACTAAACACAGGGCACACTGATAACATTATAAACACTCACTGTACACTTTATAAGGAACACCTGTATACCCACATATTCAAGTAATTATCTAATCAGTGAGAGCTGTGGTGGTTCCGTAATACGGGCTCTGGTTTAATCAGGGCTGGGGTTCAAACTCTAGTACCACCAAGTTGCCTCTGTTGGGCCCTTGAGCAAGTCTCTTAAACCTCAACTCCTCCGTTGTATAAAATTAGATAAAAATGTAAGTCAGCTAAAGGGGCCTTTCTGTGTGGAATTCACCCTGTGCTCCTTTGGTTTCCTCCACTGGCCAAGGACATGCAGATTAGGTAAACTAGCTACCCTTAATTGTCCATAATTTTGAGAATGAACATGAAAACTCAACACAGAAGCCCTATTGCTCTGAGAGAGAATTCGAAATAAAATATCTTAACACTTTATCCATTTATACATTAGCCAAACCACTTCATCCTACTATGGTTGTGGGGAGGCTGGAGCCAAACTCAGTCGTCTCTAGACAAGCAAAGACGGGGTACACCATTAACAGTTCGCCAGTCCATCGCAAGGCACAACCATTCACAATCACACTCTCACCTAGGGTTCATTTGGAACAGCTGAGTAGCCTAACGTGGATGTCTTTGGACTGTGGGAGTAAACCGGAGAACATGGAGGAAACCCACACAAGCATTGGGAGGCATACAAACACCACACAGAAATACCCTGGCCAAGTTTTGAACCCAGAACCTTCTTGCTGTGGGGCAAGACATGAGATGTGCTGTGTGTGTGTGTGTGTGTGTGAGAGAGAGAGAGAGAGAGAGAGAAAGAGAGAGAGAGACACCATAAGTATTTGGACAGTGTCACAATTTTTGTAATGTTTCTTTTTATTACATCTTTGGAAAACAGCTCAAATACAAATGCAACACTTGGAATCAGTTCCGGAAATGTTATCTTCTTAAAATAATAATGAAACTTTTTGTCTCTTTTGAGCATGAACAAGGCAGGGTCAGTCAACTCAAGTGAGCATGCTTTTCATTTACTGAAGGTAAAACTGAAGCCAGAAAGATTCAAACCACCAGCAATTGAAGGCGACTACAGTAAAGGCCTGGCAAAGTATATCAGTGGAGGAAACTCAGCGCTACAGATGTTTATGGGCTACAGACTCAAGGTGGTCACTGGCAGTAAGGGATTTCCATCCAAGTATCAAAAGTTTTGCTTTTATTTGAGATTATGATAGTTTGTTTAATTATTTTTGAGCTTGATGAAATGGAAGCACTGTGTTTAAAAATGTCTATAATTCCTTAAAAATTACAGCAATTCCTAAATTATAGAGCAATAATAAATGACAGCTGAAATTCTACACTTCAATCACATCATCACTGCTTCATTTCACATCCACTGTGGTGATGAACAGAGACGACATTAGGAACAGTCTAACAAGCACTGCACCTATACGTGTTCACTACTTTGTCCACCCCTGGCTGCAAATAACATGTCTACATTTTGCTGTACCCAAGTCGGGCAGTACATTGGTGTAGTGGTTATCACGTCCACCTCATAGCAAGGTCCTGGGTTCGATTCCCTGGCTTGGGCATTTCTCTATGGAGTTTGCATGTAGTCCCTGTGCTTGTGTGGGTTTCCTCTAACAGTCCAGAAACATGAACATTATTCTAATTGGCTGTTCCATACTGAGCTGTTCAGTGATATTTCACCCAGTGTCGGCTGAGATAGGCTCCAGCCTCACAGCAACCATACTAGGATTAAGCACTTCAGCCAATGAGTGAAGAGTGAGCGTACCAAAGTCACATGACATGACCTTTATGCAACGCCCACTGTGTTGCCAGAGTGTTAGATTTTAAACACGAAAAGGTTTTGGGTTTTAGCCTTGTATGGTGTTGGAAGCATTTAACCTGATCTGGCAACCAAGTGAAGAGCCCAAAAGAAGAGCTCTTCTTGTCGCACACCTGTAAGATTAGTAAAAGGTGAGTGAGTCCTTTAAAGTTTTCAGTTATACTGCTTGAGAATAAACAAAAAACTTTATCTAAAGTGCACTTGATAGTCGTTTTAAAGGAGTATCGCCTCTACAGCTAATAAATGTAACTAGTATTTGTAAGTGAAACTGAGCATCTAATGGTGACAAACAGAATGTCACTTCTCTAAAACAAACCTGTTTCAGTTCCCATTAGGTTGAGTTATTTATGTAACAACGTAATACTCATGTTATAACAAATGTTATTTTTTGTTATAACGAGTATTATGTTCTTACACCCCCCACCCCCCATATTTATTAATATATAATAGATACATTATTTATAAATAAATAAATAATCCCAAAAATATAGGGCTTATGAAATGGTGTACTGGTTAGAAGGTTCTGGGTTTGAGTCCCGGACCCGGTGAGGGCGTTTCTGTGAGAAGTGGGCATGTTCTCCTTGTGCTTGCATGGGTTTCCTCCGGGTACCCTGTTTTCCATGCGCATTAGGCTGACTGACTGGTAATGATTGTCCTTAGATGTCATTGTGGTTGTTGGTCCTGCGATGGGCTGGTTTGGTCTGGTGTGGCAGGCTGTTCAGGGTGTACCCTGCCTTTACCCAGTGTCAGCTGAGATAGGCACCAGCCTCCCCGCAACCCTAGTAGAAAGGATTAAGCTGGTTTGTCAAATGAGTGAGAGAATGAGTAATATATGAGAGCGAGGGACAGCATTATAACATCATGTCAGTGTAGCAGGTGAATATAATTCACCACGTCATGTTTCTCTTCAATAATGGCCTGACACGGGCTGAAATAGCTTTATGCCTTGCTCTTACAGACTAATAAGTAGTAACTACAGACAAGTAACTTGAGATCGAAGACAAATGAAACTTACTAGCTATCATGAGAAAACAAAGGAAATAAAATGTATTAGTGCATGTCCACTTCTGTACTAACTAAAGTGGCTCTCAAATGAATTTCTTCAAAGCACCTTGACAATTCATTCATTATCTGAACCACTTAATCCTAGTTAGGGTCGCGGGGAGGCTTGTGCCTTCGCACACACAATCGTTCACACAGAAACACGCTGACGACAATCCAATGGTCTACTCTTTACAAACGACAGCAATGGTTCTTTTACATGCCTCTCACCACATTGAGTGACCTGGCTGGCCTATGATAACCCAGTTAGCTGCACTGGGGAGGGGGCAGCAGTGACAACTCGGTGATAGTGGGGCTTGAACCCCCGACCTTGGGATCAGTATGCCGGCACCTTAACCACCGAGCTACCACTGCCCCAGCCTTGACAATTGTTTGTGTGTATTTCTGGGAACATTAGGGTTTGAGATGGAGACTATGTCAGCTGATGACCCTTTCTCTACCGAATATCGACTTCTGGAGATTTACTATAAAAGAAGGAAGTCAAAATCGAGCGCAAAACCCAGACACACAGCTGACTTCCTGTCAGGCAGAAGCCAGCAGCCAAGAAACAGTGAACCTACAAGGAGGATACGGTTTCAGGCTTCGTCTTCTAAAAAGAGTGGTAAGCAGCTGACGATCCACTGAGCACAAAATCTAACCTGAGATGGTGAACACTGCCTATGTTTTATTTAAATCTTGTCCTCAATCTGAACAGATGCATTTGCTCAAGTGGCTGATGAACTGTCGAACATTGTAGACAATGTACCTCCTGCTCAGGACCAAGTTATAACAGACACGGGTTTGTTTACCTGCAGGTTTCCTCCTAGCTTTTATATTTTCCTGAGAATGTAATGCTTTGTATTAATGGTCCACTTTTTTACTTTCTAAGATCAGATGTTATTCAACGGCTAATAGAGTTATTGAAAGAATTTGGAGACCAAGTGAATGAAAAGGTAAGCAGATGGGTAAAATGCAGGGTATACACAATTTAGGTACTAGTAAATAAAAAAGGTTCTCACAGTGGTGTTGTGGTTCGCACATTCACCTCACAACAGTCCTGGATTTGAGACCCAGGCTTAGCAAGCACGTTTCTGTGTAGGGTTGGCAGATTCTCCCTGTCCTTTTGTGAGTTCCCTCTGGGCATTTCGGTTTCTTCCAGTTTCCTCCAAATACATGCACATTAGGCTAATTGGCTGCTCCAAATTGGCACTAGGTATTAGTGTGAGTGCTTGTGAGTTGCCCTGTGGTGAACACCGCCTTCGCCCAGAGTCAGCTGAGATAGGCTCGAGCCCTATTAGGATAAAGTGGTTCGGCAAATGAATGAATGAATGTAAAAATAAATAAATAAATAAAATAAGTAAAGAGAGGTTTATAAAAAGAAGAAATATACAATAAATGGTTCAGAATTGTTCCTGTTGGATTATATATATAATGTTACAGTAAAAAATATCCTCAACACATATATTACTCCTCTTAATTTAGATTGAGAAGGACGAAGAACTTTTAAAAGACCTTCAAGACCTTTTCTCCTATAGCTTGTATGAAAAACTGGCCTCAGCTTTTATTCGCAGCACGGTGCCCTCAGGCAAGGAGAGGGATGAGGATAATGATCAGAAAATAAAGATCGCTTGGATCTTTGAGATGACCAGCAGGCTCAGTGCCTTGGACCTGCATCCTATGAACAGAGCCATGGGATTTGGGGCCCAGTATGTACACAAGCATTTTTCACCATGGATTCAGCAACATGGTGGCTGGGTAAGGCTGAATTATTTGCAGTTATGTATAGTAAGGACAGAGAGCACAGAAAACATATTAAATATTAATTTATTAATTTTCTGAACCGCTTAATCCTAATTAGGGTCACAGGGAGGCTGGCGCCTACCTCAGCCGAATCTGCGCAAGGGCACAGTACACCCTGGACAGCTCACCAGGCCATCGCAGGGCAGAAACATGCTGACGGCAATGCAGCCTACACTTTATAAAAGTCAGCAATGGTTCTTTTACATGCCTCTCACCCAGTTCACCCAGTTGGCTGCACTGGGGATACAGGCTTGAACCCCAGACCTTGGGATCAGTAATCCAGCACCCTACCACCAGGCCACCACTGCCACACTTTTTAAATATAAATGCATCATTTTACTGTGCCATAGGAATGTTTTTTTTTTAATTATTATTATTATTATTATTATTAATAATAATAATAATAATTAAATAATAATAATAAAGAATTTGGTGCACAAGTTTAGCTTATATTTTCGGTTAACTGAAATCAAGGCCGAACTGAATGGTGGTTTATTAGTTCAGCTCTCTTCCTCTTCATGGCAAGAAGGTCTTTAGTTCAAACCCTGTGCCTGGTGAATGCATTTCTGTGTGGAGTTTGCATGTTCTACGCTAGTGCCCAAGAGGCTAATTGGATATTCTCAATTGTCCCTAGATGTAAGTATGAATGGTTGTGTGTGTGTTGGCCCTGTGATGGTATGGGAAACTGTTCAGGGTGCACCTCACTTTCGCTCAGAGTCGCCTAGAATGGCTTCATTCTACACGTAACCCTAATAAAGGGGAAAGTGCTTCGAAAAATGAAATGAAAAAGCCAAGTGAGACATATTAAATCAGAGGGAGCAGAATAAATGTTTTGTTCTAACACAGAGGATTGTATGAAATATAGAATTTATACTATTGTTCTCAGATTCTTTAAAATTAAAGAAAATATATGTTCATATCATAAAATACTTTATAGGAGAGCTGGTTAGAACTGAGCAAGCTGGTTAGCTGGAAGTCTGTTTCTCGCACAAAGCCGGTAAAGTTCTGAATGTATTGGTTTTCGTGGAAAACTTGTGTTAGCGGAAGCACATAGCAGCTTGCAGCACTCCCAGCTTGCTCACACCAGGTATAATGCCCTCCCCTTCGGACACTGGCATTACGCAATACTGGAGACTGAAGGCCTGTTCCTTGCAGCAAGCCGCTAATGTCACATATTTTTTAATTCTTGAAAATTAATAATGTGTTTTTACCATCAAATTTTTCTTTCCTAATGTTGTTATTTTTCACAGAATCAGTTTTGAATGAATGTTAAAAAAAAAAAAAAAAAGACCGGCTAGTGTTAGCTTTTAGCTTAGAAAGAGTCACAACCACTTCCTTTTTTGTTTTGTTTTTCTTGTAGTGATGTTTCAGGTCACCGGATATGAGCTGATTTCCTAGGTGCAGATTAGCCAATCAGAGCATGGAATTACTAATATCTTGTGAACAAGGATAGAATAAATATAATGAATGGCATTATAATCAATCTCTCTCAATTTCCACTACAGGAGAATGCTTTTAAAATTGATGAAGATGACGAGGTGCAGTAAGAAGGCATTGGCTGCTTTTCAGAGAGAAGCAACTTGTTATCCACAACGACCTTCTGAATAAACTTTGCAACACAGAAATAGGACCCCTGTTTTTTTCTGTTGACATTTGAATTCCACAGAAATATAAAAATGGCTTGCCTTACTGTGTATTTTTGAATGTATGGAAGACTGATTCATGTATCATGTCATATGTATAATATTCATCTTCAGTGAGTGATTTATCCTGGTGGATTCCTGGAACACTGAGCATGAGGCGGATATACACCTTGGATGATATTTCATATACATACACATTCACACTCATTTTACATCAGGGGCAATGTAAGGTCACATATCAGCATGTTTCTGTGAGGTAGAATGAAACAAACTAAAATCCTATGGGAAAACTCACACATACATAATAATAGCTGTCATAAAACTTTACATACAATAGTTTTATATTTTCAAACATTTATACTATAGTGAAGTGTTGTACAAGATTTAACAGGAAGAAAAAAAAAACAGACTGACAACTAATAAACATAAAATATATACTTTATTAAACAAGCATACATTTACTTCATCAGCTGCAGATATAACCAGCTAAGCACTATTCAGACTCGAGGACTGTAGTATTCACTTAACATTTAGCAATTTCATCCATGAATATTCCATACAGATTATATGTAATATTGTTTTAAAGATTATTTTAGGCACAATACTGTTAGCATTCACCGTAGCCTGAGTGATGGAACTTATGATGCAAATGAAATAAACATTGATTTATGATTATTTTATCTTATCTCTCATTTCAGTCTTATAAGCAGGCACAGGGAGGTAACACATTAAATCTACACTGTTTACAGTCATATATTGGATAGAGTATTTATTACTCAAATCATTTTTAAATAACTCATTGTGCTAGCATTCATTCCATTTCTCATTCATAATGGTGCGATTTCATATTGTTGCGGTCTGTGAAACAGATGGTGCTGCTAACTAACTAGAACAAATTGGGTATATTTTTGCCCTAGCATCTGGGACCATCCATTTCAAACATCCTGTTTGCTCTCTCATAATGAAGTTGGACCTAGTCAGGAACTTGGGCAATTGGATTATAGAATACTGTGATTAGCGAATTACAACCATCGACCACAAACGGATGTATCCTGCAACCTCGGTTGTAATGGCTGCAGTGCACATATGAATAACCTGACTAAAAAAGCTGGCAAATGCATGAAGACACCAGACAGGAAGACCAAGCTCTGCTTGACTTTGGGTTCAGGTTATGCATTAAAAAACACCATTAGCCTCTAGGTAATGTAATTGTAGTTTGGTTTTTAGTTCAAAGTGGAGACATTTTTCTGCTTCTAGATTCCTAGGTACTTGTTCATTTTCCCCAGTGCATCACAGACTGTGGTGAGGTCACTGCGGAGGTCCTGCACCACATTCTCAATGCTTCTGGTGTCCTTGAGCAGGTCAATGCTCTGAGTGTATGGATTATAGTAGACAGAGAAAGGCCTCTTGATCGTTTTGGCAAATTCTCTGCAGAGAGAATCACTTTTACTTTACACAGTACATAACACATTAAGGTTCCTAATAAATTCTTTTATAAATGATCCAGATGTTTCATGTTACCTCATCTTTTCTTTAGCTTCTTCAAAACTCTCTGAGACAAAGTATACATCTTGGAAAGTTGTGATGAGGCACTCCTGGTAGCATGTGGTTTTGGGATCAAACTGCTTCACTACTGCTTTATCTGATAATGCATGCTGCAAATTCATGGTAGGAAGTTAAGTACAGTCCTTACCTTTTTACTGTATTGTAAAATAAACAAATATCTGTACCCTTAGCTCTCCAATTGAAGAAAGTAGACCTGCTCCATAGGCTCTCAACTGGCCATCTTGTTTGCACAATCCAAACTCAATGGTAAAGAAATAGCACTGGTAAAAATAAAGAAAGAAAGAAATAGTTTATATCTCTTTAAATATATAAGATTAATTCATTTATTTTCTATGCCGCTGAATCCTAATTTGGGTCGCGGGGAAGCTGGTGCCCATCCAAGCCGACTCTGGGCGAGGGCGAAGTACACCCTGGACAGCTCGCCTGGCCATCGCAGGGCTAACACACACACAACCATTCACATTCACACTGATACCTAGGGGTGATTTGGAACAGCCAAATAGCCTACTGTGCATGTTTGAACTGTGGGAGGAAACTGGAGTATCCGGTGGAAAACCACGCAAACACAGGAAGAACATGCAAACTCCACACAGAAGCACCCGAGACTTCTTGCATTGAGGTGGGCGTGCTAACCACTGCGCCACCATGCCACCTAGGTAAGATGTATATATTAAAATAATAAATAATAATTTAAAAAACGGAAAAATAAAATAATAATAATATAAGACAAATGTTTTACCAATGTGATCATGTAACACTATTACATAATATCAAGGAAGAAAGTTTTTTTTTTACTATCTGTACTTTAAATACTCCAAGCTAAACTTCCTGAACTCTAAAGAAAGCACTGCCACATCAGGGCAATTCAATTCAGTTCAATGCAAATATGTCACCATAGGTCAGGTATGAATGTGAAATGATGGTGAAATGCCACCAACAGCCCCTGTGACCTTTTACAGCAGTATAATCATTGCATTATACTAAGAGCCTGTCAATCAATTGAGCAGTGTGACATTTCAAGACACACCTACACTGTGAAACGAGTCGGTTTCAGTCTCACTTACCGTAGCCAACTTCTGCACATCTTCATCAGAAGCTCCAAGAGAGGCTAAGCCAATTTCCTGTGAAAACTGAGCAAACTTGGGATCTGCTAAGAGTGGGACATGACCCAGGAGCTCATGGCAAGTGTCCCTGAGAGTTAGTGTTAAGTAATAGTGTTTAAAAATTGGTACTGAGATAATAATGTAATGTATATCATGTGAGAGTGATGAGACAATACTCACGGCTCTGGTGTATAGAGAGGGTCAGTGCTGTGGCGTATATACTGAGTACAGTTAAACACTCGATATGCCAGACCAGCCAGGAAGTCTCTAGGTGACAAGTAACCTGCCACAGGTCGCACTGTGAAACCTGACCTTTCTACAAATATCAAGACCAAATATCTGTCATCAGCATGTCTTCCATTAATTCCACCACAAGAAGAGAATGTCATGAACATTCATTAATTCATTTGCCAAATCACTTAATCCTACTAGGGTCACAGGAGGCTGGAGCATATCTCAGCCAACTCTGGGCAAAGGTGCTGTACACCTGAACAGCTCCCCAGTCCATCACAGGGTCAACACACACAACCATTGACACTCATACTCACACCTAGGGACAATTTGGCATAGACAATTAGCCTAATGTGCATGTCTTTGGACTGTGGCATGAAACCAGAGCAGCTGGGTGAAACAGCATGGGGAAAACATGCAAATTCTAAGAGAAACGCCTTTGCAGAGTCTAGGACTCAAACCCAGGACCTTCTTGCTGTAAGACGGATGTGCTAACCACTATACCATTGTGCCACCCTGATTATAAAATGCACGCTCAAAAAAATGACTAGGTTAAAAATAATCCAATTTGCCTCAATCTGGAAACCCAACACGCTGTTCAATATGGACTAACTAACTAGAACCCAACATCCTGTTCAATATGGGCTAACTAACTAGACCCCAACACCCTGTTCAATATGGAATAACTAACTTGAACCCAACACGCTGTTCAATATGAACTAACTAACTAGAACCCAACACCCTGTTCAATATGGACTAACTAACTTGAACCCAACACGCTGTTCAATATGGACTAACTAACTAGAACCCAACACCCTGTTCAATATGGACTAACTAACTAGAACCCAACACCCTGTTCAATATGGACTAACTAACTAGAACTCAACACCCCAACACCTACGACACTGGATGAAAGAAAAAACCTACAATAGATGCTGTTTTGGTTTGCATCTCCAAACCAATTTCCAATTAACAACAATAATTATTCATTCATTCATTTTTTGAACCACTTAATCCCAACTAGGGCTTTGTACACCCGAGCCTAGTGGCTGATCACAGCCGGAGCTTATCTCGGATTTTGTAATATGAATCGACTAGGAGTTGAACTAGTCACTTTATGAAAGGGACGCTCCTGGATGGGATGCTAGTCCATTGCAGGTTTCCTTCCCAGTATTTTTATTGGTATACATTTATTCTGCTGGGAAGACAGAGGCACACTTTTGATTAAGACGTTGTCCAGGGGTCTTCGTTACCCTGTTAGACTCACAGTGGCCGTATAACAGGGATTCCCATCCTTGACATCTCGTTCATGACCCAGCACCCTAAGCGCTTACACCACTGGTCCCACATAACAACCAAATTTGGACTGCATCAATACAACTAACTGATTTGAAAAGCTAACATAATGAGCTTACAAAGATAGCACATAATGACACAGATCAGGAGGAATTAATCATGAACTTATTTACCTCTTAGGAAGAGAGACACATCCTCCAGTTGGGGGATATTGTCCTCACGGTATCCACAATATTTTGTGAGTAATGGGAAGTTCTTCATGTACTCGCGGCAGGCATGGGTGGGATAAAGCTTGGTCAGTTCCCGGAACACCACACCCCAAGTTTTGACCTCCTCTAGTGTGTACTCAACATGTGGAATGGGCTGGCCACTGTAAAGCCAATTCATAAACCATAATCATATTCATGTAAAGTGTAGGTGAAACAATTTGAGAGCTTTTTCCAACAGTTACTAACAATTTGTAGTTCATCGCAACTTCTACAAAGTACTTCCGCCTCTGCCTGTAAATGTTGTCTTTAAAACCCTGCAAAAAATACAATACATGAAATAAGTTTGTTTTTCATTATCGAACCAAAGCATTATTTCTTTCATAAATGTCTATTTTAAATTCAGTTCACTTACTGGATGATCAGCGTCCAGCTCTGAGCCATACATAAGCACTCTGTGTGAGCACTGGTCCAGTTCTGAGATCTTCTGGGGAAACCAAGGGACTCCTTCTACATCTGGCAAGCCACCCAAAACACACACACAGTCCAAACAGTCTAGAATAAAGAACCAGGAGAAGCAGCAGAACTATCACTATGGGTATATAAGGTAGCCATGTCAAGCTTTCTGTCAAAGGGAATGAATAACACAGCCTTGTATTTCATACATCTGTGTATGAATCTTTACCTCAAACAATTACTTGTTGCATGCAACAGACTCACCGGTCTCTACAGACCACACATTCTGAGGTGTGTTATATGAGATGATGTTGACATGATCTCTAAGGTGCTGCACCAGCTCGTTGAATTCCTTTTTCGTACAGCTACACTCCGCATATATCTCCACCTCCGTGGTGACTCGCTTCGACTTGCGCGATTCAATATGGGCCAAATTGACGTTCTTCTCCTACAGAACCCACAGAATGTGTTCACATAAGGAGAAAAACAATCAGACTGAAAATGTTGTTTGATTAACTTCTTTGATACGTTTCTATTTTTATTTTTCACTCGGCAGCAGAAGTGGTTGCTAACCTGAAAGAGCCGAAGAGCTTTCACCAGACATCCCACCTCATTCTTCAGAGAGAAAATCACTGCTGTTTTATTGCTCTCACAAGGCAAACCTGTATCCTTTTTATCCGGTTTCTCATCTATTCGACTGAAGGAGGTCCTACGAAGCTGCATAAAAATGTTAGAAACGTTAAAATATCATTCATTTGCATTGAGTATGCATTCATTCACTCACTGTCTACAAATATCAAGACCAAATATCTGTAGTCAATAAAAGATCAGCCTGCCTTCCATCAGTTCCATCACAAGAAAAAGATGTCATGAAGAGTCATTCATTCACTCAATCTTACTAGTGTTGCAGGAAGGCTGGCAGCTGACACTGCATGAAGGCGGGGTACAGCCTGAACGATTGCAGGGCAACACACACAACCATTCGCACTCGCACTCACACCTAGGGTCAATTTGAAACAGGCAATTGGTCTAGTGTGCATGACTTTGGACTGTTGGAGAAAACCCATGCAAGCACGAGGAGAACATGCAAACTCCACACAGAAACACCCAAGCCTGGGAATCAAACCCAGGTCCTTCTTGCTGTGAGGCAGACGTGCTTACCACTACATCACCATGCCACACCTTGAGTTCATTCATTCATTCATTCATTCATTTTCTTAGCCGCTTAACCCTAATTAGGATCATGGGGAGGCTGGAGCCCATCTCAGCCGACTCTGGGCAAGGGCGTGGCACACCCTGAACGGCTAGCCAGGTCATTGCAGGGTTACAAACAGACAACCATTCATACTTACACTCACATCTAGAGGTGATTTGGAACAGCCAATTAGCCTACTGTGCATGTTTTTGGACTGAAAGAGGAAACCAGAGTACTCGGAGGAAGTCCATGCAAGCACGGGGAGAACAAAACTCCAACTCAACGTAAACTCCACACAGAAACATCTGAGTCTGGGAATCAAACCCAGGACCTCCTTTTGAGGCGGATGTTCTAACCACTGCATCACCATGCCGCACCTTGAATGCATATTAAATTCAATTAAAAGTGTAGAAATCATAATATATTTGATTATTTTATTCACGAGTGCTAAGCAGGATGAATAACACTACATTTTTCCAGTAGTTATTCAGACAGAAATTTGTGAAATCTATGTAAAAATTCAGCTTCTGAAAACAGTTCAATCATACTTTTAATAATTCTGCAATAAAGTTCAAGTTTACCATTAATACCTTCCCCTCAATTTCATCACCAGCCAGTACTACAGACACTGTACACTGAACACTGTAGACAGTTGTACACATTGTACACATGGTACGTTAAGCAATTACATCTTTCAGTGTCGTCTGAAGTCTATCATTATTCTTATACCTACCATATTTCCTAGGTGCTGCTGATCAAGCATAGCTGAATCCAAAGATAATCCCCGACGTGCCCAGTATTTGCTGGAGAACATCATCATTGATGGTTGCATCTTTGGAATTGTTTCCTTACCTCTCCTCCTCAGCAACCCCACCGGTGACTTGGGGATCTCTGGACCCTTTTTCTGATTCTGAGGGTTAAATGGCAGTGACATTGTTTCTTGATTTTGTTTGGTTTTGCCCTGCACCTCAGGATGCACAGGGAGTGCTTCGGACCCCTTCTTCTTTTGTACCTGTGAAGCCATTGAAAGCTGAGTGCACTGCTCTACCCTTCACTCCACCTTCTTGAGCGCTGCCAGAGCCCCGCTTATATAGTATGATGAAAGATGTTGATAAGAACTCCTCTCTCCTACGGTATTACATGTGTTGGTTTCTAGGAAGCTGAGGCGTTCATTTAAAAAAGATATGTTACGTCAGTACCTTGCTGATCATGTAATGCCAGTGCTAATCTACTCAAGATCTAATGTTGAACAAAGCTCTGCACTGATCAGTTTATTTTGATCTAACGAACAAACCAACACAAATAACACTGCAATATTCATATTTAAATACAGAATGTGTACAGTTATGCTAACTAAAAGCAATATGGGTTAAAACATAAAATTTATGTTTTAAAATGAATAGAAAAAAACATATGGTATACAGTTAATGGTACATATTCTAAAGAAGATGTGATATGTTAAAGTATGTGAGACGTTATAGTAAAATAAAATAAACTTTTGAGTAATAATGCTTTTCCTACAGGCTTTAATGTTCCAATATCAACTTTAGGAATGAATAAAATACACACTAGTGAACATACACTTAGTCACCCTGTGTGTGTAGTCCACATATGAATGGCTGATGTGCGCATTATACAGGCGCTTCTTTAATGAAAGTGAACTGAAGGTGAGATAAAATTACATCTCTAAGGAAAAGCTATCAGTCGCCTCTGAGGCAATTTCCTGTCTGACAGGAAATGAAAGAGCTGGGGAGTTGGGAGGCGATCCTGGGTGCCTTTGTTGAGAACATTCGGCTCTGTTATGAGCCGATAAAAGATAGTTCAACCTTCTGTCAAAATTTTGCACCCGCTCCTCCTCATTGCATCTTGAAATGTCACAGACTGCAAAAAACAAATAAATAAATAAATACTATATAAAATTCAAAATCCTACCAAGTCAAATAGCGAAGCAAAATGCCACTTAGACTGCGATTTGTTTTAAGTGGTTTGAATTAAAAATGTTGTAGCCTGGTGTATTATCTTAAATAGAACACCTTTGTGCTACCTTATGATATGTTTCACTGTTTCATAAATGATGTACAGACCCCTCCAGAATTCTTACCCTTCATAAATATTTATTCACTTACTCACTCATATGCCGAACTGCTTAATCCTACTAGGGCCGCGGGGAGGCTGGAGCCTATCTCAGCCGACTCTGGGGGAACGCAGGGTACACCTTGAACAGCTCGCCAGACTGCTGCAGAGCCAGCACACACAACCATTTACAGTTACACCTAGCGGGAATTTGAAACAGCAAGTTAGCCTAATGTGTATGCCTTTAGATTGTGGAAGGAAACCAGAGTACACAGAGGAAACCAACATACGCACAGGGAGAACATGCGAACACAGAAACACCCTCGCCAAGCCCAAGACTCAAACCGAGGACCTTCTTGCTGTGAGGCAGACGTGCTAATTGGCAAGCCACCGTTGTGTCCGCTTCATACGTATAATTGCAAAAAAATTTAATAAATTAGCAGTACGCACATTAATTCAACCATTAATTATAATATTAGATTTTTTAAAACATAAACGCACAATAATAAATACAAATTTTATCTTTATTATACCAAATTCATTATCACTGAATGCTCACTCACCACTCATTTGCCAAACCACTTAATTCTACTAGGGTCACAGAGAGGCTGGTGCCTATCTCAACCGACACTGAGCTAAGACACCCTCAACAGCTCACCAGACCATCTCAGGGCAACATACACACAATCATTCACACCTAGGGACAATTTGGAACCACCAGTTAGCCTGTGCATGTCTTTGGACTGTAGGAAACCCAGGCAAGCACATGCAAACTCGACATAGAGACGCCTGAGCCTGGAAATCGAACCCAGGACCTTGTTGCTGTGAGGCAGATGTGCTTGCCACTATACCACCTAAAAGCAAACTGTAAAACATTAAACTGGATTCTTTATTGGATGGGGAGCAGTGCAAAGTCCAGGAACACCTATTGTTAACTTGTTATCTGTGATATAAATGAGGATGCACACATAAACTACCTTAACCATGTATTATTATGATAAAAAGAGATCAAAGAGATGTTAATTCAAATGTGTTGATCATATTTCTAATTCAGTACAGAAACTGCTCAATAAAAACAAATTCTACATTTTGTAATATTCATCTCAGTCTATGGATTTGAGCTCTCTGGAGAATCTTTGGACTGAATTGTAGAGGAAAGCCGACCTGCACAAACCAAGTAATATAATAAATGTGCCCATATATGAAAAAATGAACTAAGATCGCTCAACAAGCTGACATCATGCATCATGACGTTTTTATAATAGGACCTGGTAAATTATTCATTTACTGAAATTATCCTATGACTAGGGTCACAGGAAGGCTTTAGCCTATCTCAGCCGACTCTGGGTGAAGGCAGGGTATACCCTGATCACACGCACAACACACAACCATTCACAACACTAACCCCAAAGAGCAATCTGAAACTCAATTAGTCTTATGTGCACATCTTTTGACTGTGGAAGGAAACCGGAATACCCAGAGGAAACCCACTCAAGCACAGGGAGAACATGCTGAAACACAAACGCCCTCGCTGAGCATGGGACTTGAACCCAGGACCCTGGGATGTCAAATAAAATGAAAATATGAGTGTGGTCGTTACATTAATCTTACTTGTTAGTCATATAAGCTACAAAAAAAGCCAAATTCCACCACTAGGAGGAGACCAGATTTTAATTGGTTCAAGGCATGATTCAAAAGAAATGGGGGGAATAAATCAGCATTTAAAATCAACAATGGAAAGTCCGTCTTTACATTTTGAAAACTTTATACAGTGAGAAGGAATGAATATTTGAATGAAAGACAATATAGTACAAGAAAATTACAAAAATAAGAGCTTTAGGATAACATTAGATCCCAATTTTACATTCATACATATTCTTTTTTTTTTATAGTTTTATCCAGGATACTTTACAAGGTAACATCTGGTAGCAAATATCTACATGATACCAAACACTCCTTATCTTACTGCTATACAGGTGATAAGAAACCCTAGGAAATGTCCTATGAAATAAAGCCGACTTTACATGTGTTGTGTGATGTTTCTTGTAACAGTCCATGGCCGTTGGAGTAGGCCTGGTCTTGTCTATGTGCAGATCTTGGTGAGGTCTGAGGTGATTCCAGCACGCTGTATTCACTGGTCTCTAATGTAGAGCTCTCCAGCACTGTGTTAAAGCCCAAAATCTCACTCACTGAATGGGGCAAATCCTAAAAGTAGAAAAAAAAAAAACATGCAATAATGCAACAAGATCCTCAGTGCAGCAAATGTTCAAGTAACAAATAAAAACATAATTCCATCCATTACATGAAAAGATCTCTGTAACAGCAATGTGTTTGTTTACAGTGGTGTTAATAATTCCAAAGGCATTTGGCAACAGCACAATACACGCATAAGGACAGACTTGTTGTCTTCTATTGTTTGTTTTAAAACATACCTTGCAATGCTTTAACTGCATATATATAGCCTCTGATTTAATAAGAATTTCCTTGATGTCCAGTTTCATGGAGAGCTCATTTATGTGCTGTTTAAAACAAAGAAGGGAAAACATGAATACATTACTACACAACACAAGAAAAGGAAGAAAAGAATGCTGATTATTAATTGCCCTTAACCTTCAGACAAGCAATGCTTTTAGATGTTTATTCCTCATATTATTTGAAACGTCCACTATCAAGTCCACATGTTCAGTGTAATTAATATACTGTTTATTTACACAGTGCCTAAAACCAGACCTGCCCATAAGATTTAGGTAAGATGTTTCTTTTCTGCCCAAAATGATTTTCTGTGCAAATGTTTTAAGCTTAAGCCATGTTCTCCCCAAATTCAGTAAAAGCAACGGAAAATTCCTCGTTTGTTAAAAATGTCGCTTACAAGGAAATTAAACCCAGCCTTAATAAAAGCTTGCAAACATGGTTTGTATGTTTCTATTAAAACATGCTATTTCCTGGAAAAGTAGCAAAATGTCACATGACCACCCCAAGTTTCCCCGTTATACGAAACTAATTTTCATATGAATACATAGCACGGTATTCTTTTCTTTCAAACACACGATCGGACACTGGTTTTAATGTATGAAATCATAAACGCGTATTATCCGGGAGTCCATGGGAGCTAATTGGCTGAGCTCTCACAGGATGGAGGGATGGCATACGCTCACTTCCCTATCACTCACAGCGATCACCAGCCAATCATGGGCGTCTGTGAGCTCATTCG
>JAQMYF010000004.1:27094316-27110108 GCA_030014195.1 Neosilurus mollespiculum
TCATTCGTACGAGGGGGCGGATAGCGCTTTCCCTCCGAGTGTGTTAGGCCGCCCCCAAATACGCATGCGCAGCAGTTAGAAAAGAGGCGGGTGGTAGCATCGCATGTCACGGAGAGGGGGTGTGCTTGCTTGCGCCCCTGCCTGGTCGATGGTGGTCATGTGATAGGGAAGGCAAAAGTTAAGGGTTTTTTTATTTAGTATTTTTTTTAAATGCAAAATTTAATTTAAATAAATAAATAAACCAACCAACCAACCAGCCAATAAATAAAATACACGCGTATTATTTGTGCCATTCAGAATTTCAATAGTTTATATTTGATTTGTTAGTTTAACATCTGCATAGTGTTATTGTCATTAACTTGCCTCGTATGAACTGGGGGATTCACGTGGGGGATTCACGTCTATTCTCATGATTATGTGCACTCGCAGCCTTTTCAAACTGGCTAATGCAAACTATCGAAATCGATTTTAGCAGATTGCTACTTGTAATTAAAAACACCAGATGATGAAAATATACATATGTTCATGTGTAACCGGAGAGCTTGGAAGGCTTGCCTTTCATATTACTTTAAGTATTCTTTGGTCAGCATTTGTAGCTCTGCATTTAAGCGAGTTTCATTTCTGTCAATGATTTTTAAAGAAATAGATTTAGGCTGAAAATATACAGTATTAGCTTACTTGGAACACTACAATTATGAAGCAAAAGATTTCACATATAGAGCGGTTTGATATTTTTAAACAGCATTTTTCTGGTTTGTGGACACCAAGCCTGTGGTGGCATATGGATAGACGGATGGGTGGGTGGTCATATCAGCCATTAAAAATCAGCATGACCATATTATTTAAAGCAGGGAGCACTGCTACAATAGAAACAAAACCAGAGTATTATGTTACACACCTATAATTTGAATTATAGCTGGCACTATTGCCAGGGGTGCTTTGCTATAGAAAGTTAACCAACAGCTTTGGGAATTCAACAGTGCAGTGTTATAAACAAACAAACCAATTAATAAAACACTTCTATATTATTACTTATAATTTCAATAAATCAATTCATATTGCTGTGTTTGTCTGAAGGACATAAATAATATTTGTAAGCTTACCTTAAGAATCTCATTAAAACCATAATGCCTGTCCATTATTTTCTGTTTTTCTGAATCCAAAATGGCACAGCATACCAGGAGGTGAAAATTCTGGCAAGGCAGCCCTGTCCACATCACCTGACAAAAAAAAAAAAAAAAAAAAAGAATGTTTATTTACTAGAACAAATAATTCTAAAATAACAAATAAAAAATATTTGCTGCAATAATTAGAAACATACTTTATAAACCCAAGACAATAAGGTCTAACTTTTTAATCCAACATTTAAGACACCAGTAGGAAGGAATATACATTTGGAAGTGTTAACTTTATCAAATTCTAGACTTATTCTCTGTAATTTAAAGATTAACTGGTAATTTTAAAATGAAATTCTGTACTAAGCATTACTACTAAGTAAAACATTTCACAGGATTTTCATACAGGAATAAAGGAATCTCTATAAAATTCAACGAATGCATCATAACCCAGTACATTGCTTTACATATACACGAACACACAGTCATATAGATATTTGAACCAATATATTTGGATTGTTGTATCAGACCTCCCAAAGGCGAAGCACATCCTGAAAGTAGAGTTCCCTCTTGAAGTGTATCAGTAACCATCGAAAACAGAAATACAGATACCCAGAGTCCTGAGCCTCTGTGAAAAGCAAGAAACTAAAGTTAATGCAAGAGACTTCACACACTCATCTTTCATTTTATTAGAAACACCTCCACATTTATGCGGGTGTCTTGTAAGTCAATCAAATAGCAGCAGCACAATGCAAATAATCATTCAGGTACAAGGTAAATGTTCACATCAAACATCACAATGAAACAAGAGTAATCGCTCTGATGATGATCATTTTATGGCTGTTGATACCAGCTCAGCTTGAGTATCTCAGGAATTGTTGATCTCTTGGGATTTTCACACTTGGCAGTCTCTAATGTTTACTGAGAATCCTGCATGCAGAGTGTCAGCAGGCTTTAATGCCTGGTTTATAAGAGAAGTCACCAGCTATTACCGGGTCTTTTTCCAGGTCTTGGGGGAACCTGTGCCCATTACTGCCTGATTCTTGTTGTTGGATGACAGGAGTAAATTCCAAAGTGCTTTTCTGCTGTTGTAGCTGATCCACTTTAAATTTCAAAACTTTTGTGTACACTGACATGCATTTCTGCTCATCAGATTTGTAAAGAGTGACTATAATCCTTCCTGGCAACTTGAATCAATAAGGCCATTTTCACAGAACTGTCACTCACACATATTTTTTGTTTTGTTTTCACACTGTTCTGTATAAAATCTAGTCTGTTGTGCTCAGCAGTTTATAAAATAATCAAACCAGGCCCTTCTGGTACTAAACTGCAGGCCATGGGCAATGTCACAAAGATCACATTTTAAAAAAAATTCTGACGTGAACAATAAGTGAAGCTCTTGATCCGCATGACACTTGCATTGTGCTGCTGCCACATAATCAGCTGATTATGTAATTTCATAAACACGCAGATGTACAGGTGTTCCTATTAAAGTGAACAGTGAGTGTATCTCTGCATTCATTCATTCATTCATTCATTTTCTGAACCGCTTATTCCTAATTAGGGTTGCGGGGAAGCTGGCGCCCATCTCAGCCGACTCTGGGCGAGGGCGGGACAGCTCGCCAGGCCATCGCAGGGCCAACAGTCACACAACCATTCGCACTCACACTCACACCTAGGGATGATTTGGAACAGCCAATTAGCCTACTGTGCATGTTTTTGGACTGTGGGAGGAAACCGGAGTACCCGGAGGAAACCCGCGCAAGCACAGGGAGAACATGCAAACTCCATGTATCTCTGCAGACACACTTATTAAATCCATATACAGACATTGTCTAAGACAGGATATGGTAAAAGAAGCAACAGTAATTTACCCAGGTAATTCCAGAAGGCTAAGTCTAGGAGCCGTAGCAAGGTGCTAAGCTGGATCAGCTGAGTCTTCATGCCCTGCATCTGCTCCTCAAAGTTCTCGTGCTGAACACCAAAAACATTATAAGTTTTTAATTATTATAAACATCAATGATTAAGCATAAAAAATGCATGACAAGATATCTAAAAACGATAGTACCATCTGATCCATAAAGGAGACAAAGCACCAGAAGGCATCCACTTCATTCTCCATAACAAAGAGGATGGGAGAGAGCAGATCACTCATTCCTTGTACATAACCTACACCAGAGCATATCAAACCGAGTTACAAGTAAGCAGAGAAAGCTATTACAAACTTGAATCAAAAACAATTTCCAGTTTACTTTAAAAAGCAATCAGCAATTAAGCAAATTACATGATTATACAGACTCTAAGTTAATCTCAACACAGGCACAAAATGCAAAATACACTATTTATTTATTCATTTACTTATTATTTATTAGCAGTAATCACTGATTTTTTTAATTGCTCATTCTTCCACCACTTACCCAAATCAAAGTCGTACATGCAGTACGTCATGAGGATGTCATGTAGCAGTATCAGTCCAGGGTTATCCAGACCTTCATAAAACTTGTTGTTGCGGTCAGTCCTGTTAACATCTTTCTCTATGGGTAAGAATACACAAGTTTATTTACATAATTATGTATTGGGTAAATACAACAGCTTCCTGAAAGGGGTAAGCATTTTTCCATGTTTGGATCTGGAGCCAATCCCAGTAACACGTGGCATAAGGTGGAAGATTTCACTCTGGATAGGATGCCAGTCCATCACCAGGTATCAGGTGCACATATAATCACACACTCATTCACACCCATGGGCTATTCAGTGCAAACAGATATTTTAATAATTAATATAGGTGAAGTACTTCTTGTAGTGTTAGCTTTTCTGTACACTAAGTTACTGATGAATCTCTTTTATAGGAGTTAAAATGAACCAGCATTTGCTTGGACACATACCGATAAGACTTTTATAATCCCGTAACCTGGAATTTCTCTTCTCCTGCTCCTCACTTACTGATTTCCACTGCAGCTTCATTCTGAAGTACTCATCCCTTCAGCCCACACACAAAGGAAAACGGAAACAAGCTTGTTATATATTAAATACACCCTGTGTTTGAAACCATTACAGAAGAATCACAAACTATACTTACGTTTTCCGTTTCTGCAGGTTTTTCCTTTCTTCATGTGTACTGTCCCAGGGATAATAGTCCAGCAAAAACTTCCAAGCTTCTTTTCTCACAGCATGGCACAAGCCCTTAAAGGGAAATAAACTCAAACTTAATAAAAGCTTGCATGCATAGTTTGTCTGTTTCTATATAAAAAAAAAATCATGTAAAAAATAAAACCAACACTGCGTGGGGGGTGGCAATCAGTCAATAAAGGCAGCCTTGGAGTAACCATGGACAATTGCCTGTCCCTCTCTTCTCATATCACTAATCTCTCTCGATCATGTCAATTTCTCCTCTTTAACATCCGAAGGATTTGTCCATTTCTTTCCACTCTGGTGACACAGATACTTGTTCAGTCCTTCATCATCTCAAGACTAGACTACTGCAACTCATTCCTGGCAGGTCTACCTTTGAGCGCAATTCGACTTCTGCCACTGATCCAGAATGCAGCTACACGGCTTGTTTTTAACCTTCCAAAATTTTCCCACTCCACTCCACTGCTATGATCTCTCCATTGGCTTCCTGTAGCTGTTCGCATTAGATACAAAACACTTATGCTTGCCTACAAAGCCAAAAATGGGCCTGCACCCTCCTACCTCACAGCACTTATCACACCCCGCACTGCACCATGTTCCCTCAGATCCTCTAGCACTGCTAGACTGGTCCCTCTTTGTATCAAGGGACAAGGGAAAAATGCATCTAAACTCTTCTCTGTTCTGGCTCCAAGGTGGTGGAATGAACTTCCTGTGGATGTCCAGACAGCTGAGTCACTGGGTATCTTCAAACGACGGCTGAAAACCTACATTTTTCGGCAGTACACTTCACCCTCGATTTCCCGGATTATTAGGGGGATAGGCTGCCTGGGAACTCCAAAAGTCCGGCAATCGCTAATGTCCGGGGTCCCTACCCTTTCCTGGACATTTACCATGATCGGTCCGGCAATCGCCGTTATTCAGCAGCAGTCCCGGACTTTTACAACACTTATCCGACACTCAATACAGAATACTGTGTTTCCACAAATTTAAGGAGGGTATCAGCACATTCTTTTATCACATTCATTTTAAATGTGGGTTCTGGCTCATCGTCACTGTCCTCACTTTCATCGGACATTATTTCGTGCCCCTCTGCTGCTTCATTTTCCTCCATCCACTCAGAAGGGAACAGGCCGGACAGTAGGGAAGTTTGAAAATCATGACTGACCCGGACTTCCATCATCAATTCCCGGACTTGTCCGTGCATTTGTCCGGCATTACCAAATAATGTCCGGCGCCAGATTTTGTACAGGAAATCCGAAGTCCGGGAAATAGGGGTACAGGAAATCGAGGATGAAGTGAGATGTGAGAACTGAGGAACTTAGATTAGCACTATGTTTCACACACACACACACACACACACACACACACACAAAATAAATACATTCAAAAAATACCCCTGCACACAACACCTACCCACTGAGTTCTTGACTGTTGGTATACTTAGTCTGTGTCCTGACAAACCAGTATAAGAATATATTCAATGATAGTGACTTTAAAGCACTTCTGTAAGTTGCTCTGGATAAGAGTGTCTGCTAAATGCTGTAAATGTAAATATATAAGTTGAAATACATTTTTTTAACCTCCTAAGACCCAGACCATAACGTTGTGAATCTTGCAATTTCTCCACACTGCTTCTGTTCCTTACCACCTGATAAATATTGTTTTTCATCAACATCTTTATACAGGAAGACCTTTGGCCAAAGGGTACCCCATTGCTATTATATAAGGAACTTACAAAGGAAACACACACAATGTAGTTGAGAAAAAACAACCTTGACGTCCTCATATGAGGACAGTGGGGCCTCAATAGGATATATACATACGTGTGTGTGTTTGTATATATATCTCCATAGGGTTTAATATGATGTCGGCCCACCCTTTGCAGCCATAACAGCTTTAACTCTCCTCTTTATTGTAATTTTTGACCATTCTTCCAGAAGCACATTTGTGAGGTCAGACACTGATATTGGATGAGAAGGCCTGGCTCCCAGTCTCCATGCTAATTCTTAACAAAGGGCCTGTCAGGTTGAGGTCAGGACTCTGTGCAGACCAGTCAAGTTGTTCCACACCAAATTCGCTCATCCATGTCTTTATGGACCTTACTTTGTGCACTCGTGTGCAGTCATGTTGGAACAGGAAGTGGCCATTCCCAAACTGTTCCCACAAAGTTGGGAGCATGAAATTTTCCAAAATCTCCTGGTATGCAGAAGCATTCAGAGTTTCTTTCACTGGAACTAAGGGGCCAAGCCCAGCTACTAAAAAACAACCCCACACCATAATCCCCCCTCCACCAAACTTTACACTTGGCACAATGCAGTCAGACAAGTACCGTTCTCCTGGCAACCACCAAACCCAGATTCAGACTGCCAGATGAAGAAGCGTGATTCTTCACTCCAGAGAACGGGTCTTCACTGATCTAGAGTCCAGTGGTGGGGTGCTTTACACCACTGCATCCAACGATTTGAATTGCACTTGGTGAAGTATGGCTTAAATGCAGCTGTTCAGCTATGGAAAGCCATTCCATGGAGCTCTCTACGCACTGTTCTTGAGCTAATCTGAAGGCAACATGAAATTTGCAAGTCAGTAGCGACTGACTCTGTTGAAAGTTGGCGACCTCTGTGCACTATGCGCCTAAGAATCTGCTGACCCAGCTGTCATTTTACGTGGCCTACAACTCATGGTTGAGTTGCTGTTGTTCCCAATCGCTTCCCCTTTGTTATAATACCACTGACAGTTGACTGTGGAATATTTAGTAGCGACGAAATTTCACGACTGGACTTGTTGCAAAGGTGGCATCCGATCACAGTACCATGCTGGAATTCACTGAGCTCCTGAGAGCAACCCATTCACAAATGTTTGCAGAAGCAGCCTGCATGCCTAGATGCTTTAATATATATATATATATATATATATATATATATATATATATATATAGACACAGACACACACACACACACACACACACACACACACACACACACACACACGGAGAGAGAGAGAGCGGACAAGAAAGGAAGAGAAATGGAAAAGATGAGATGAAGTCATGGGGAGAAACAAAGAGAGGTAGATAGTGATGTACAGAAAAAGGAGGTTAAAAGGAGAAAGAGCAAAAAAAGAAGGCAAACTGTATTTTTCTGGTTTTTTGCAAATGATTCCGTAAGTGATTAATTATTTCAATGATTCCTCAAATAATTCCTTTTCTTAATTCCTCAGAGTGGTAAAGAGAAAGGGAAAGAAGACTAGAGAAAGAGAAGACAAAAAGGTAAAGATGGAGTGAGGGATGGGGTGATGTAGAGAAACAGAGGGAGCTAGGAATAAAAAAAAAACAGACAGGGAAAAGAAAATGTAAAGACGTAAATAGGGGAAGCCGGCATGAATTGTGTGTGTGTGTGTGTGTGTGTGTGTGTGTGTGTGTGTGTGTGTGTGTGTGTGTGTGTGGTCTCTCACCCACGAGGTCCCACTCTCCATTAGGGATGTATGTGGAAATGTCCACCTCCTGCATCTGCAGGTCCAGCAGCCAGCCGTTGTAAGTCCAGGAGCCAAACTTCAGATTGCACTTCTGCACGTCGAACGGAAACCAGCGCACGTCAATATAACATGTGCTCTTCAGAATTCCTAACACACACACAAACACCGTGTAAACACAACACAGTGATGGTTTCTTAAATAAACACTTGAACCTTGAGAACACTACCGATTTTATTCCCAATGTTATGTCGTGATCTCAGTCACTACAGAGTGTGAGTACGATGATCTGGTGGTGTGAGAGGGGAAAGCGAGTCGACTTTAAACTTTTTGGAATAATAAGAGACCACAGAAAAAATTTCCAGCATGACTTAAATTCTACACAAATCTCATCACGTTTTAATCCCAAATTTTACCTGTCTATTTTCTTTATAGGGCAATGGTGGCTCAATGGTTAAGGCTGTAGGTTAATAGTAAGAAGATCAGGGGTTCAAGCCCCACTACCACCAAGACGCTTAATTATTAATAATTATGCTCAAGCTCAAGGCCCCTAACTTCAACTGCTCAGTTGTATAAATGATATATATACAGTATATGTGTGTGTGTGTGTGTGTGAGTCATTCCACGCTAATGATGAGTATATAGGGGCCCTCATTGCAGTCTTTTTTATACAAAACAAGCAACGAAATGCCCTGTACAGCATTCCTAGGGTTTAGCTTGATGTTGATTTACAAGGACAAACAAGGAAAATGTTGACTGTCAAGTCTACTATTAATTATTTATGAAAAAGATGAAATCCAACTTAAAATGGCGTCCCAAAACGGGAACGCTGTCAGGGGGTAACTTTGGTGGATATGTGAGAGGTTTCTTTCATATAAATCATTCTCACTGCTACATTGCATAGTAAACAAGTCCTAATTCTCCTTTTGCCATCCTGAAATATTTAATTTTAATGAACAAATGTTGTTATATGGCTAATTTTTAAAGAGCGTAACGGGTCGCGTCACATGTCTCGAACCACAAAGGAACCTATCAACCATCCTAGCAATGATGATTGAACACAAAATGGCACAAAAGTCGACAGCACAAATCTAAAGCTGTACAGCTAAAAACACTAACCTTTGCAATGAACAGATCCTATAATACTAGGTTTCTAAATTTTGCCGTCGCGAGTGTTACGAAGTTACGCGCTTGTTTTCAAAACGATACGCCAGAGGACCTGTCTTCTGCTAAACGAACACACGCACCCAAGTACCAAGTTTGCCACACCGGATGTACACAAACGACAGAAAATAGTGGCGTGTCACTCACACTTCCGCTGTGTTACGCAGTGCATAACGAGAACGTGAGGGTGACTGGCAAATCGTGTAAAGTCGAGAGTAATACGACGCATCGGAAGTAAAGGTAAGTTCTCAATCGCATTATTCATCTAGTTATTGTTTTAGATAAAAATGTTTATAATGAAAATAATAATTCATTAGTATGTAGAGCACCATTTGCATATCTTGACCAATGGCGCTGTACTGTAGTATCAGTATCAGGTTAGCAGCTTAATCATTTTGATGAATGTATAATCTCTCATTAAAGGTATAAAAAAGAAAATTAAAACTGAAAGGAAGCAGCAGAGATCATTAGTGTCTCTGAACTCTATTTGTAAATTGTTTATTCCAGGTTACTAAACTTCCTTATCAGAAATAACAGTGTTGAATTGACGGTACACGCCCACATGGGAAAACAGTAACCTGAAGAGACAAACTAAACGTGATGTGAGAGTCTTGTGGCTCACTCACCAACCTTTATATTTACATTGCTGCTGGCGTCCATGTTGTTTTAACATTATAGACGTGGCTTTGTAATGTATAAATAGCAAAAATGGGCAAGTATAGGAATAATCAGATGCATCTCCAATACACAAAGAACACTGTAGAGTGGGTGAGTTTTACCTGGTGGTATATACTGACAGGATCCTGAGGCGTTAACCAGCACGTTGGTGTGAAAGGTGGCGTCAAACCTCTCGTCAGCGCTGAAAAAAAAGAGGAAATTTTATATCATTGCTGTTTTATCATGAGTGTCGGGTTGATCCCAACATGCATTGCGCTAATACGTCTTCGAATCAGTGGGGAATGAAATGTATCTACTGTATAAGCAGATCATTATTTTCCTATAACAGGAAGTATTTATGTGCAGATAAACAGACCCGAAACTGATTTGCATATTTTAATCTGTGGTGTTTACGCCGATGATTCACGTCTTTCTCCTCCTTAATCATTCATAATGACTGATTTCAGGACATTTGCATAACAGTGCACTAGAACAGGCTCTCTGAGAAAAAACCCAACAACAACATGCTTTTGATTTAAATGCTGAGTAGCACCAGGCTTTGTGGTAGCTAGTGAGGAGCTGCGTTAATTGACATTATTAATCACACCTGCTGGCATGCTCGAGACTGGACGAGTCATCGCTGAGGAGGAGAGGAAAAATTTCCTTTGTGTGAGCCAGTGACATTTAGTATTAATGTGGCAGGAATATATTCTAATCATGAACAATCTGACCTTTTATGTTTCTGTGTGTGTCTGTGTGAAACCTCTTATTTCAGCACCACGGACAGCGACATCAGTTGCGCGTAGTCTAAAGATTTAAATCTCATGGTACACTGTATGTAATGTGGTAAGCAAAGAAAGTTAGCACTGTTAACACTTCAGCATGGTTTCCTTTGCTAAATATTTAGCTGAGCTTTCCGCCTGGCTATCAGAGCAGGACTATAAGTCAGAAACAGAACACTATACAGACCCCACTGTAACTCTACTAGCAGCCTCAAGCATATTAAAGGGAACCTGTGGTGAGTTAGTGTTATTAGCTATTTAAAACGATCACAATTAACATCAGCGGTTCCTTCCGGCAACATCCGTGCCTTTATTTTTAAAATGAGCATGAGTGTTACAACTCTAATCATGCTCAGAAACGTGTTGCCTTTCTAATTGTCTGTTCCAGCCTGGTAGTGATGCGAATTTGTTGGATTGGCGGGGCTATGTCACTGACCCCGTGCATCATAACACCAGTGCTGAGCTGCACAAACAACAAGCGCAGAAACTGCAGAAAACATTTCTTTTTGTTCCTAAACCAACTGACGACAGGAAAGCCAAGTCAGCAAAATGTTAGCTGTATAAGGTATTTTGTATTTACTGTCATGCTCAACTCTTTGGCAGCATTCTCATCCTCAGAGTCACATGAATGTAACGTCTCACTGTCTCTGCAAGACTCCTCCCTCTCTGGTTCAAACAGGTAACCATTTTCACCCATTTCCTCCAAATTGTTAGCCATAGTTGCTTCTTGAAGATGTTTTTTCTCACCCAAAATGTTGCTTGCTGAACAGATCTGCTTGTTTACTTGCGCTGGAAAGCCACGCCGAATGAGTTCATGTCACTTCCGGGGGAAAAAACGACAGCTAACCATTGGTTTACCCCTGCTAGTAATCCACAGGATAAAATCACCAGTTTTGTACTTTTTATGGTCATTTATGTTAAAATGATTCTGTATCATGAACGTATTACGTACATACAAATTATACTGTAAGGATGACCAGTATCACTACTCTTTAAAAATTTTCTGGTTTATTTCCAGACCAATTTTAGCTGGTGATCTGGCAACCTGTTCCTATTTCCTATAATATCCTTGATGCTCAAACAGATACAGAAGGTAAGAAAGAGGTATGAAATTATTCATATTCAGTTAAACACCACTAAAATACCACTCGCAGAATGAAAACTGCAGAAATAGACATCAAAGAACGTTAAACCTACTGTTTCATTACCTCCACCAAGGAGGTTGTGTTTTACCCGCAGCATGTTTGTTTGTTAGCAGGATCACACAAAAAGCTCTGTGTATTTTTTATGAAATTTCTACCAGAAGCAGGGCTTTGGACCAGGAAGACTATATAAGATTTTGGAGATGATCCAGATCAAATTCTGAATTCAGGAATTTTTAAACGATTCTTTAACGGTGTGTACCATTTTTGACATATGGGGCATTGCAGGGCTTGCTGGAGGTTTGCACTCTCAAATGCTCAAGTTATATGAAAATATTTCCCCCTTGAGTCACTCTATCCTGGCGCTGGGCCTGGTGCATATTTCCACTAATGGAAAATTACGCATCAACCAGGGGCTAAACAGTATGATGAGAATTAAACCGTGTTTTCACCCACCGATCTGCTGCTCATTGCTCAGTTGTGCATGAAAACTCAAAGCCAGATTGCAAGTCTTCTGGCTCATGATGTCTGGATTAGAAAAAAGTCTCATCCTGCTGAGATAAACCTCTCAGTTGTCCCCAGTGCAGCTCGCTAACTGACATACGAGACAGTGTGAAGGAGAAATCCACAATGAATCCTTTATACAGTACAATCTTTAAAATGGATTTCACATGAAATGTAAGGACACACGCTCGCCTGCTGCTGCTCCTTCATTCTTCACATCATTAACCGGGTTCACACGAAGCTGCGTTGCTTGAAATCGAAGAGTCAGTTTGAGAATCAAACTTTACAGTACAAGCCTCATATACTGAATGAGATTTAACAACAGTCTGTATTTTCCAGAAGAACATAGCGCTGTAGTGAAACACAGTCCTACTGAGAACCTTAAAGCTTTTTAAATGATCTCCAATAGCTCTGAGATCTTTCTGGTTTATAAGATTCCTCAGAATTGGATGACTCACTTGACGTATCCTGATCTGATAATAAATACGATCCTCACACGTCCTCATCATCTCTTAATGGAGTCTTTCTATGGCTAATTTCGCTCTGGTTTGGTAACTCATTGTGTTTCGTTTGCTCAGTGTAGAGGGTGTCTTGTTCTAGATGAGCATCTCAGATACTAACAATCGTCTTAAACTCTCATCATCAGCTGGGAATTCTGTCTTAAACAAAACGTATTGGTTCCTTTTTCCTCTTCACTGAGGATGTCTTGTATGGTCTCAACCTCAGAAGCTCTGTATATCGGGTATCTTAAAGACACTTTTCTGGCTTATAAGCTTCAGAATCATATGTTTAAATAAAGGTGAAGTGTTAAGTAAGTGAATAAACTGCAGTCAGATTAAAGCTGAATATTACTGAAGCAGCAGCCACACTCAGGGATTCAGGCTCTAATAACTGGGTTCAGATCTGGTTGATGCTATCAGTCATATCCCATTTCTTATATTTACACTCGCTGAATTGGGAGAAATAAGGCATTTATTACTTTATTCAAATTCTTTAAAATAAAAAATGCACATAAAAATTCATACATTAATTTTCTAGGCCCCTATGACTAGAGGCATGGTGGATAAAAGAAGTCTAACTTTTACACAAAAAAAGCAAAAAACCCAGAAATGTTCTTACCATCAAATCATTTCATTAAACGTGTTCGTTTTCGTGGAATAAGTGTAGAATGAACAGAACAGCCTGGTGGCTAGCACTGGCAGTTAGCTTAGTGGAGTCTCTACTAAAGGTATATGCAGTGATATCCTAGTAGTAGGTTAACCAATCAGAATGCAAGATTCAATTCCAGTCGATATGAACAGAATAAAAACAGATATCTGGTTAGCATTCACTGATTCCCTTTCAGGCAGCACGGTGGCACTGTGGTTAGTGCGTCCGACTCACAGCAAGTAGGTCCTGGGATGCGAGGTCGCTTCCTCCGGGTACTCAGTTTTCTTCCCACAGTCCAAAGACATGTGCATTAGACTAACTGTTCCAAATTGCTCCTTGGTGTGAGTGTGAATGGTTGAGTGTGTGTTGCTTGCGATGGACTGGCAAGCTGTTCAGGGTGCTCCAGAGTCAGCTGAGATAGGCTCCAGCATCCCTGCCACCACAGTAGTATTAAGGGTTTCGGAGAATGAATGAATCCCTTTCACTGTCTCGGCCGTAGGTGTTTTAATGCCCTACTGATCCACCATATTTTATAACGCAGTAGTTTATAAAACATTAACATACAATAATTCTTGTCCTTGAACTGACTGAGTCAGCACGTCCTGAAACCTTTCTGTGGGTGTTCGCTTATCCTGTACCCAGACTAGCACGCCAAGCCGAGAGAACATGGAAAGGCTTGACGCTGACTGTTTATAAAGACAGATGAATTCATCGTAAAAGCCCTCTGCAGTATGTATGTGTGTTTTATAATAAACCTGGTTCTGTCGGTGACATATACAGATTTGTGAGGTGTGACAAAATCAAAACAACTAAATTACTGCTTTGAGCCGATACAGGTAGTCCTTAAACCTCGTTATTCTCTCCTTATTACTCCACCTTCCTCTGCTTGACATCAAACTGCATTTTAAATCTCTCAAAACCAATCCTGCTTGATATAATTACAAGTTATTAAAATGTAAAGTGCATGTGATGGATGGTGTTCTGAGCTGGATATAATAATATATAATATTTAATAACATTTTAAATCCACTGCCTCACCCTCATGCAGAGTGCACTATAGGGATGACACGACATGACACTTTACACAAAGGTGGATGTCTCTGGATGGAGTTTATCTGCTGAGAGTGAAACCAAGCAACGCCCCACTGATTCCTTTGCCATGTGGTTGGAGTCTCGTTGAGTTTGAAGCTGTTTCGTGATTTTTTTTATTATGGCTGGCTATTTCTCATCTGTGTTTGTGTTGATGTGAATATTTCTGTCACGTCTGTTTTTCCTTCTTCATTTCTTTAGAATGAAGAGTGGACGATTCACTTGTTCATTATTAGATGAATGATTCAGGAGCGACAGTGAAATTAATAGGAAAGACATTTCATTATGAGACTAAAGCAGGCAGCTGGGACAGAAATGCCTCTGGCTCTGCTTCTTTCTTGCCTATGTTTGTTACCTTGTCTCACATAGCCGGAATGACTTTGCGGTCGACGTGTTTTTGCCTTCCAGGAGCAAACTGGCAGAACCCTGAAAGTGTTCTGGACACTGGCGGCATGGTGGTGTAGTTGTTAACACATCCACCTGACAGGTCCTGCTCTCAGCAAGGGTGTTTTCATGTGGAGTCTCCATGTTCTCCTTGTACATGCATGGGTTTTCTCCAGGTACTCCGGTTTCCTCCCACAGTGCAAAAACATGCACATTAGGCTAACTGGTTGTTCCATGTTGCCCCTTGGTGTGAGTATGAATGCTTATGTGCATTATGTGCTCCAGCCTCCCTGTGACCCTTGTAGGATTTTCAGCAAGATACTTGAGAGCCAGGGAGCTACCTTGGGACCTGGGAGGGTGTCCGTTAATGGAAAGCTTGGTCATGTTGAAATATTCCAAGGGTCAGATCTGTGGCACCGTGCAAGAACCAGATAACCCACCTGACCATTTAAAGCAAGGGTCTCAAACTCGTGGCCCGCGGGACGATAGTTTGTGGCCCCCGCCTTAATATGAAAGTTTAATGTTAGTGCGGCCCGCGAGTTTGATATGTACCGGCACTTTACAGTGTTGTGGGCGGAGCTGAATGAACCGACCAATCACAGTGGGGTATATGGCTTTCGGGGGCGGGACATTGGCCGGGTTTGATGCAAGCAGAGAAACATTTCTCAATGAGTGAAAGTTACAGCAGCGTTGCCATGGAGTGATTTCTTCTGTGCATGGCTGGCTGCCTCGTTTCTATTTGGGTCACGCGGACATTCGGCCCAACGCGCTGCGTTAACAACACTTCAAAATAAAAGTGTTTTTGAGGTGCTTCCCAGCGTGACATTATACATGAATAAATATATATTTATATAATAATATATATATTTATACACACAGGTCAGTGGCACTTAGAGAGTTAATATGAGGTCTATGTCTCTCTGACAAAATAAATCAAAGTGATGCGCACGTGGCGGGACGAAAGAAAAGTGAGGAACTCAATGCAGCCAAATGTAGAGTCTGCAGTCACATAGCGACACCATCGGCAATAACAGTCCCCAGTAACCCGGACCAGTTATAGGGCCTTTTCCTGTAACTACAGCACGGCGGATAACAGTCCGTGAGCAGTCGCCTTTTTTGCGCTCGCTAGCCTGGTACTTTCTACCATCTACAAATGCCATGGTGTTCATGTCATCATGAAAGACATGAACATCGAGCGTAAAAACAAAG
>JAQMYF010000004.1:27119370-27139372 GCA_030014195.1 Neosilurus mollespiculum
ACAGTAAAATTCCCGTTTTCTTTACTTGCATATAACTAGACATAAGATACTATGTGAATGCATCGTATATGTAAATAAAGAAAATTAGCTCAGATCTTCGCAGCAGCCTTTACTGTTATCTTATTTTGTATCTACAACGTTACTGGCAAACCAGCGCGTGCTGTGGACGTCACGGGTCACGGGGGCGGGGCTTCGTAATAACTGATCACACATCCTAGAGTTTACACTCAACACAGAGGGATGCCCACAGATATCAAATATCTTTATTATTATTATTATTATTATTATTAAAGACTATATTGTACAATATTTGGCACTGTTACCTCACTGGTAAATCTTTTGTGAAAAGGTAAAATAGGCAATAATATTCAGGTGTCATTTGATACTATGGGGAAGTTATACCAGGGCCATCTTGCTGAGACCTCCTGAGCTTCACAGGCGTGAACACTGGAAGGATATGAAAAGATATGAAAAGATATGGCAAAACGGAAAGCAGACTTGCGAGTTTGGTTGCAATAAACACAACTAGAGGCTAGAGAACTAGAATCGCACCAGTCACTAACTACCCAGCCATGATAAACAATTTGCTGCCATTTTGCTGACCTTGAACTTGGCTTGTAATGACCTTTTCATAAACTTCTTTCAGCCCTTGATCCCACGTTGCTGCCCTGACAATTTGACAGTGGTATATCAAGCAATTCTTGAGTTATAGGCCTGCAAAGGCAACAAACAAAGTAAGAAAATGAGTCAGAGATTGATTGATTGATTGATTGATTGATGAATTTTAAAAAAGTAATAAAATAAAAAATAAAAAGTGGCAGAAATGAAAACAGTACCAGCTATGCTATCACAGCATGTAAAACGAAGGTAGGAGAGGAAATCAACAGGAGAGGGAGTGAAGGTAAATGGATCAAACTTAATAATAGTCATGAAAAAGTACTTATCAGTGGACAGGTTTCATGTCCATATAATATTTTCAACTAACACCACAAATGAATTAAACATGAATAGTTAAGCATGAACTAATCCTTAGAACACCCTAAAAACAACCCCAAGGGCAGCATTTAAACAAATTTTGATATACAATCAATAAAAAAAATCTATTTTGGAGCCAGCGTGGTGATGAATCACCTAATAAAATAATCATGATATATAACGGCAAACGGCAGTGACTTTATTTGTTTGCTCTGAGGAATAGGCCTCATCCTCGGTTTCGATGCAAGGGTCCTCCATCTGGGTACTAAATGAACATTATAATGTCTTTAATATCAAGATTATAAAAAAAAAAAATTAACAATAATTTGCTGAAGGTGGGGTGGATGCCACTGAATAGCTGAACGCATTAGGGAAGGTTCAAATTTGGTATTTAGCAAACTTTTGCCTTTTTTTTTTTTTTTTTTTTTGCTTTTTTATTTATGAAGGGTTTTTCTTAGCTTTACTCTACCCAGAGGAACCTGTTTCAAATCATGCTTGGAGTGCAAGTAACCCCAGCTGCCATTCTCATTGTAGGTCAGTTGGTTTCATCGTAGTTGTTGAGTGACATTTAAAGAAGTTGACAATCATTCCGGTAAGCGGAGAGGCATTGGAATGGGACCAAGAGGAAGATCACAAGGCATCAAACGAAGCTGTGCTGATAAAATTATTTTTTATAAAGTCGCCCAAGAGCAGTGCGAGAGACTGGTGGAGAGTGCACGAATGACTGGGTTATTTCACCCATTTTTGATTTCTGCTCATCCAAAGCTCAAACATTAGTACTGCGCCGTTTGAATTAAATTTCGCAAGGAACAAATATTTGGGGAGATGCTTTCAACAGTTTATGGAATAAAACGAGTGTCCAGTTTCCTCAAACATAAATCCATAAGAGGGTGTGTGTGTGTGTTGGGTAATCTTGCAGATAGAGTCCTCTGTAGGAAAAACCTGAGAAACATAGGTGTGGATGTGAGTATAAATATGAATGGATAAATGTCTCTGTGCTCGATTAAACTGTCTCCAGCTTCCCCCGCGACCCTAATGGATCAGCGTTAAGGATAATGAATGGATGGGTAGATGCTTTGACTCAGTGATCGGTGTTTGACTGCTGCCCTCTGGTGGTGAAAGGGTAGCACTGTAGACTTTTATTTTGAAATTACTGTCAGGATTGCGGAAGGAAAATATGAATGAATGGTCAACTGGCGGGAAACCTGCAGAAGAATAACTTATTTTAGTTTCTTTATATTGCCTTATATTATCTTTGGGTTTATTTCAGCTGTATGGAGTGGTTGTGTAGATTTAGGGCAACTTATTAGACACGAGGAGAACACCACGAGAGATAGGGATGAACCTCAGTCACTGATTGGTCCAGTGTGTTTATTATAACCGAACTACAGTCTGTGTTTTGGGTGCAGCATGGTTCAGATAATCATCTCAAGGTACGTCTTCAACTGGTTTTAAACCCTTAAATATAAATGTAAATTACTGGGACAGAGAAGAAAGTAGAAAGTAGATGAAAATAATAATTTACAACCTTCAGAAAAACAATGTTTCTGGATGTTGTATCATATTTTAATAGTAAAATTCGTTTTTTGTGCTAATATTGTTTAATAAGCTGTTGCCTTAAATAGTTGGGGACTTTAGTTACAGTGGTTAAGAACCCCGGATGTTGATTGCACCGGAAATAGGGTAAATAACTAATGCTACAGTGTTACAGCTTCTCCAGGTTCTGCAGTAACAAGTTAACACCTATTCAGGTTGAAGTTATTATAACTCGTTTTGGAAAGTTCTTCCATTTCCCAAAAGTCGTATTTCCCATTTTGTGCATGTCACAATTATCCAGCAAGAATACTTCACTTTTTATTTGATTATATTTAGCTACATTTGTGGCATTTTGGCAGACATGCACTCACTATATCTTACTATAACAATGATCTTTAGCTTGGAATATTCCAGAAAATGGTTGCAAGCCTTTAAACGATAGTTCAAGCCAACTGGAGGTGACCCTACCAAGGAGTGTGTTTTAAGAGACATTTGAACTCCATGCCTTTTTGCAGAAAATCCAAAAGAAATGACTGAAAAACTGAATCGAAGAAAAATTTGAACTGTTTGCCATAGTGATCATCATCATGTTTGCAGAAACAAGCTCAGCTGAGCTGCACACCGGAGGTACGGTCTATCTCTGACGCGTTAGGATCCGGCTACATAGCTGGTAATCGCTGCTAATTCAGTTTCTGGTTTGAAAATAAAAAAAATCCAACTCCATGCAGTTGTTCATCAGGTCATGTGGTTTAAGTCTGCAAATTTTCATGTGATTCGGGTCAGTAATAGTGAAGGAGTAGGACTTTCATGACTGTAACATCATGATTCTACATCCGGGTCAAAAAGTGAGAAACCCGACCCCGCAGAATTGTTGGCGTTGTTGCATGGTGTAATGTTGCCAAATTTCATTCAGTTCTGTCCACACATCATGGAGCAGTTGGACATCGGGAGGGGAAAATGTTCAGTTATGACATCATAATTCTTTTTCTGGTTAGAAAATCCAAAATCGGTCTCCATGGAATTCTAGCTATTGTCCACAAGAACAAGTCTGCCAAGTTTCGTGTTGTTCCAATCACTCATAAAGGAGGAGTAGGACTTTTAGAGCGGACCGTCCACAACACCACCACCAACAAGGCGACAAAGAATTTTGACATCAGATTCTTGCGGTGTAAAAAGAGAGATGCCAAGGAACATCATCCGAACTGTGAAGCATGGGGGTGGCAGCATCACTTTGTAGTGGTGCATTTACTGCAGGAGGGACCGGTGCACTTTACAGAATAAATGGAATTCTAAGGAAGGAAAGTTACGTGGATATACTGAAGCAACAGCAAGGTTGCAAATGTCTCTTCCAAATCACTACATCCCCAAGCATGCCACCAGGGTTATGGTAAAATGGCTTAAAGACAGCAAAGTCATGGTGGTGGTGAAGTCATCACAAAGCTCTGACCTCAATCAAATGGAAAATGTTTATGGGCAGAATTAAATCAGATGCACCAGTTCTGTCTCGAGGAAGGAGTCAAAAGTCCAGCAAGTTATTATGAGAATCTTGTGGAAGGCTTTACCTAAAATGTTAGACCCAAGTTAAATAATTTAAAGACAGTGCTATTAGATAACAACAATCCATTGCAAATGTGATTATAATAAATAAATAAATTTCTCAAGTCTCTCCTGTCATTCTCACATTTCGCAGTAAAATAGTGATATAAACTTCTCTGCCACAGGGAATGTTTTCTTGGATAAAATTCCAGGAATAGTAAAAAAAAAACAGCAAGCGAGTCTTAAATGTATTTGGCTATTGTGTATGTGAACATTTGACTTCATCTGTAATTAGGAGACAGTTACCTTTGTGCTGATTGGAGAGGTCAGATCACTGTGGGGGGTCAGGTCGAGAGAGAAAGAAAGAAATTTCACACTGAAAACACAACTGGTAATTGCCATGATACGACAATAAGAAGCTTGGTATGACATCACAATAAAAAAGCTTGGTATGAAATAGAAAATAAGTTCTAAAAGTAACCATTAGGTCACAATGACACATCTCAACAAACCTTCATTTCTCTGTCATGATGTCCTGTCAGCGTGTCACATGACGTATGGCCAGATGTCCTTTTCAACAGTAATATTTTATCCCTAGGTGGTTGTCTGACTAAGCCCGACCTATAAATTTTAAGTTCTGTAATACTTCATATACAGAACCAAACTTGACTGGCTGTCCACAGTATTGCACACAACCTGTTTATCATCAGCAAAAGAGTTTAAACTGTTTTTCTGTTGATTTTACTTTATGCTCTGACTTATTTCATTCATAACATATTATACTTAGTTTACTTTTGTGGTAAATAAACTGGAAAATAAAAATGCATTTCCATCGTGAAACCAGGGTGGATGGGCGGCACGCTGGCGTAGTGGTTAGCACGTCTGCCTCATACCAAGAAGGTTCTGGGTTTGAGTCCCCGGCTCGGGCGTTTCGTTGTGTGGCGTTTGCATGTTCTCCCCGTGCTTGCATGGATTTTCTCCAGGTACACTGGTGTCCTCTGACAGTCCAAAAACATGCACATTAGTAGAGTTGGATGTTACAAATTGCCCCTAAGTGTGAGTGTGTTGGCCCTTCGATGGTCTGACGAGTTGTTCAGTGCACTCCGCCTTCACCCAGTGTTGGCTGAGATAGGTTCCACACTCCCTGCGACCCTAATAGGATTAAGCAGATTAGCCAAGGCAGATCCACTCATCTGTACAGTGTATTTTGAGTAGCCAACCTTTTCTTTGTGTGTTACAGTAAAAGCGGTGAGTTGCCCAGTGAGTGGCTGCTCGTGGAGTTACAGGGTGAGATGGTGTCACGACACGACACCGGATTGGCTGGAAATCTCATGGGGGACCTGCACTACACCAAAGAGGTAAGAACTGTTAAATATGTATATGTGGACCATTAGCAAGTAGGGTGGTGCTATACTTGGCACTACAAGACTCGGATGCATGGAGATACCGCTGATATGCACGCACTGTAGATGCTATACCTCCATGTGTACTTTATGTACAGTTCTAGGATTCCACCAGATGGCAGTGTGTGAAATCATCATGATGAGAAAACAACATTGTGAGTTGAGGGAAAAAAGTTAATTAAAAATGATTTGCATTCTGATGCAAAAAAAAAAAAAACAGTGATACTGAAGACGGTGAGTGAGACATTTAAATGTATCGCATCATTATTAGGTATATCCGTGGAAATTTAAAAATAGGAGTTTTCATTAGAGAAAAATTTCACGGGAAAGATTTTCATTTCAGGATCATAAATGTGTTTATATGAAGGAGATATGACCTCTAATTCCAAAGATTTTTTTTCTTTTTTTTGCATACTGAGAAAGGTGATAACTGGCAGTGTTCCAGCCAGGATTTTGTGAAAGCATGGGCAACAGGGCAATAGAGGGCATGGAGTAAATACAGCACACCATGGGGTGGGGGGGTTATTTATAGAAATAATTGCTTAAGTGTATTAATGTATGCTACTTTTTTGTGTGAATGAATTAATATTTGTAATTATTGTTTACATATCACATATAAAGAATAATTACAAATAATTATTCATTCACACAGTACAGACACACCCTGAACAGCTCGCAGGGCAATAATAATAATTTATTATTATTATTATTATTATTATTATTATTATTATTATTATTATTATTATTATCATTATTCTTGGTACCATAATGTCTGAGTGCCAAAAATGATAACACGATGGAACTGTTGCTCTCTGAGCTCAGGTGCAAATGGAACAGTTAGTACAGTAATGCCTTCTGAACAATGAACCGAGCACATGGCAGCACTGAGGAGTGAATAGTGACAAACACAGTAATGATCTTTCAACTAGAACGATCCTTTTACTCTCTCACTCACTCAATTGCTGAACCTCTTAATGCTACCTAGGGTCAAGGGGAGGCGGGAACCTGTCTCACCCGACACCAGGCAAAGGCAGGGTACACCGTGAACAGCTCGCCAGACCATTGCAGGGCCAACGCACACACACCCATCCATTTACACTAACATTCGCATATAGGGGCAATTTGGAACAGCCAATTAACCTGATGTGCATGTCTTTTTCTTTGGGGCAGACTTGCTGACCACTACGCCACCATGACGCACAGAATATCCTTTTTCACAAGAAGCTTTTTTCAATCTACATTTGGGGTCATTCTCTGAAACTGGGTCAAATTTAATGATTCACATTTTGGACCCAATATTTTTCAAAAACTATAAAGAATTAACAGAGCAATCCCTGCCCGAAATATACCACATGTCATATAAAATAATTGGGATACATCCAACAACAAAATAAAACATTAAAGTAAAATTGGTTGCAATGTGTGGCCCTTTTTTGTTCCTTAAGTTTGATGCCATGCTATCACCGGAGTATCAACGTAAAGTGTAAATAGTAGGGCTTGCAATAAAGATCTCGCTTTAAAATTTATATCCAATCAGAAATTCCTGTTTTTCTTACTTTGTGGCCTGATCACACATCAATTTACGGTTCCGTGCGTAACCAGTGGTGTCCACTCCAGTCACATACGCAACCGACCCTTTTTTTCAGGACAGGATGTTTCTGATGGTCAGCAGATTTGTATTTGGGCTCGTATTCACAGATGTTTAAAACAGTCACTCTGTGGGGTATCAATGTTCTGCCGTTGTTTGTGTTAAAGGGTGTACCAGTGCTGATTGTGGGACATCACATCCTGTACGGGAAACAGGTCAAACTGGAGAAACCTTTTGCCGTCCTGATGAAGCACTCTGGCCTCCCGCAGGAAGATGAGGTAGCCATGGAAACTGGCCAGGAGAAGCCTACCTCCTACACTGTCTCTGCTATTATCAAGAAGAAGCTGATCTTTAAAACACGTCCTAAACCTATCATCACTAACGTCCCCAAGAGGGTTTAATGGCAAAATCCTGTATATACCATGTGGAATCCATGATGTCCGCTATTCTATATTTTCTGTAGTACACCAGTCTCAGAAAACATGCTCTTCAGTTTTTTCCAGATGTCTTTTGAATATAAGACTGCTGTGAGGCATCTGGATAGATGTATATGCATTCTGATGGGACAGAGCCAGTTTGGATGAGTGATGTATTGGTTAATAAACAGAAGTGGTACAAGTATGTTTTCAAGGACAAAGAATGATCATCATCTGAGAAAAAATTTATTTTCCTGAAAACTTGCAGGTGTTATAAAGATCTGCAAAAAACAAACAGTAAATGTTCCAAAATTGATATCAAAAGATTTTTCAAAAGTTTTTTTACATGGTTAACAATTTATGCAATAAATGTAAATGAGTTCAAAGTGTATGATTGATGTTCACATGCATTTAGACAAAATATGAAATTAAACTTTAATGACGTACGTTGATTATTAGCATTGCACAAAGGTGTAATGCATCAGGGAAATGTTTACTAACCATAATGCAATTCACTACAACATGAAAGACCTTTTAAACCACTACAACAATCAAGATGTGTTTTTTCGAGACTTACAGAAATGCCATTGTTTAATAATGAAAATAACAGAAAATGTAAAAACATGTAGAGCGATGTGTGTCAGTAATCTTACACTGGTTTATATTAGACATATACAGTAGATAATTAAAATTAATGAAAAATATTTGGGACAATTAATGAAATGGTCCACTGAATCAATGTTACCTTTCAACAGTGAATCTTTCAGCCTAAATAACATCCAGACTTTAATGTCACTAGCTAGCTCACTGAGCAAGCTCCAATGTTATGTACTATGCTTTGGTTGCATTTAAACTTCATTAATGTAAATCACTATGGTAAAATACACCAGGGTAAAATCTCGTCCCAGGCTAGTGATTTGTCTATTTCTAACATATAATTATAAAATATCTTGTAATCCTGAACTTTATTAAACTTTATATCACTTAATAATGTTCCTTGCAATAGAGTTCCCTTGCAGCAGTGATTTGGAAGAATTTCCTCATAAACATAGAAATTTCTCGTCATTTATTTAATTTCGGTTTACTGTTGTTTTTTTGTTTTTGTTTTTTTATTTTTTACAAATAAATCTCATATGTGCCCATGGACACATTATGTGCATGTCGGCTGTCTATTGCTCAAGAATAAGCCATTGTGCCTGATATTTTGAGAAAGTTGTGCAGATGGCCTTTTCAAGAATTCAGCATTTCTCTGTTGAAATTCTTTAATGTACACCAGAACACACTACACAGAGGACCTGCCAGAGATTACTTATCCTCCTCCTCCTCCTCCTCCTCCTCTTCCTCTTCCTTCTGAGTGTGTTGTCAACACAATTGTGCTTATGTGATTAATACAGAAATCCACACACTAGCACACAGACAGCAATATGGGCTGATGTAGGACAGTAAATGTAACCAAACACTCCACTTTGGCATTGTGCAGGTTACAGGCATAACCATAGAGGGCAAAACCATAACTCCAAAGCCTTGGGTTTAACAGGGTGTAATTCTCCATGTGCTGATAACTGAATTGTGTGCAAACATCCTTACATTCAGGTGTCTGTAAGGTTTATCATTTCACTGGTATGAAGAATTACATAGCTGGTATTCAGCAACAAGAAATATTCTAATCTTGAGTCTGCATAAGGGGAAAAATAGTTAATCTATAAAAAGGAATCAAAGCTACTCAAATGTCACATCACTAAAAACTCTGAAAAAAAAATTATGGAAGCCCCACTCTTAGAAGACTTTCATCCAGCTCTTTTGCTTCTTATTTGCTACAAATTGCAAAAAAAAAAAAAAAAAGTTTAATAGCTGAGCATTCTGGGTTTTTGAATCCTACATCAAACTTATTCATTTAATCAATCATTTTTTCTTAGATCAAGCAGGTGAAAAAATATGCAAAAATCATACATAGTACTTTGTTCTAATATGCATTTCTTTGGACTGGGAGGAAACCAGAGGAAACCCATGCAAGCACAGGCAGAGCATGCTCCACACAGAAATGCCCGAGCCCAGAAATTAAATGCAAGACCTTCTTGCTGTGAGGTGGACATTCTGACCACTACGCCACTATGCCGCCCTGAATTCACTAATATAAAACAGTATTTTCCATCAAGCTTTTTCCTGCTTTTTTGAATTTACAAAACAGCTTTTCAGCTTAGAGTCTTGTCATGGACCAATCTTTTTTATTATTTTTTTTAATTTCCACCATAAATCTTTAGCTCACCATATTGAGATTCTGACTGTTTGGTGGATATATCATTGAGTTAATCTGTGGCAAGATGCATTATCATCTCGAGAATGACCCATCACCAGACCTATGTTCTACTTTAGGAATAAGTGGCCAGAATTTCACTGTACACCTGTGCATTGACTGTTGAGGTAATGATTACTATCTCCTCCAACACTTTACCTGACATGCATACATGACCCCATATCATTAATTAGTGGGTTATTTCGTTTTCTTCAGTCAGTCAACTTTAAATGATTGATTAGGACGACACTAGACAAAAGTTCCACTATCTTCTATGCCAGTGCCGATTCATGATTCATCACTGAAAATTACTTTCAAGCAATCATCTGCACTTCATGATTGCTTCAGCTTAGCCCATTGTAACTTTGTTTTCTTCTGGTTAGGTGTTGGTTTTCATGTGGCATTTTCTTATTCAAATCCCATTAAATTCAGCCATTTTAAAAGTTCTGTCACATACATTGAATTCTTTTCTGTTCATCTGATTTTCATTTGTGTTGTTTAAGGCATATTTCTTTTGAATTTTCTATCCTTTGACATCTTTCATGGTCTACGTGTCAGTTTTCCTTTTATTACTTCATTTTGTTTATGCTTACACCAAATTTTGCAGACATACCTGACTGGGAATGACCAACATCTTTTTCCTTAATCTAGGTTTCTAGTTCCTTCTTTAAAAAGAAAGTAAACACAAATTTAATAAAAGCTTTCATGCATATTTTATGTCTGTTTCTATTAAACTGTTCTATTTCATGAAAATGTTTTTCCATGTGGAAATCAAATCACTCCAATTACTCCGCACACAGGGGGTGCCACTGATCATCTCATGTCTCCGCCGGCAATATGGAACTGATTTGCATATGAATACATAGTGTGGTTTTCTTTTAAATGTACGAGCGTATGCTGGTTGTAATGTATGCAAGCGGAATCAAGTATGAATTGCAGCAGTGCCTAGTTTTATATTATTCAGAAGTTTACTAGTTTATAGCTGATTTGTTAATTTAATATCTGTATATTCTTTTTTATTGTCATAATCTTGCCTTATACGAACTGCCGGATTCACATCCTATTCTTGAGATTTCACTCGTGAGAGTGAAACAGCAGCCTTTTTCAACTGGCTAATGCAAACTGTCAGACAGATTTTAGCAGATTGCAACTTTGAAAATATAAGTAAAAACCACCTGATTATGAGAATAGACATATAATAGACATATGTTCATTTCAATTTGAGGAGTTTCCATACCATTGTTTCAATTGACAACTCCGCGTTGTTGGGGCTTTGTTTCTTAGCAAGTATCCAAGCCCAGCAGCTTGTTAAAGATTGTAAGCACTCTGTTTTAATGGCAGACTAATCTGCATTTGTATGTTTGTGCCGGTATTTGTTTTAAAAATACAAATTTCAAGGTGATTCCATAATTTCTTCCTCAACATTGCATGGTTCCATATATTTTTCCTCCAGTTGACTTGAGAAGAAATATGCCATCACTTAATACATAAATAATAATTTAATTTACTTTGTTTGAGGTATATTTCATGAAGCCAGAATGTCCCACTATTAAACAAAATTGTTTTACGCCATGTCTGTTTAGTTGCTTCACAGTTCATGTGTGGATCCCATAATTTTCACCAGGCTGTTAACTTATAAACAAACAGCAACAACTTTCATCTTCGAACATTCAAGTTTCAGGTTGCACAGTTGATCTTAATGCATTTGTTCTTAAGGAGAATGTAGTTTGTATGTTTAGTCACAAGATCCATATGTATCTACAGTAATAGCAAATATGAAAATGTAAAAAATCAAATAAACCCCACAAATCCTCTTTGGTTGTTCCCAATACATTGTAAAAGAATATTTCCTGACAAATACCGAAATTAATAAAGACCAAGGAATTAAATAAAATGAAATGGAATTACAAAGTTTTGGTACAAACCCAAACAGAATATTAAATAATATTGCATTTACCATTGTTCAAACTAAGGCAAATCGTGTTTTCACAAATTGTGTTTGCAAATTTCATTAAAATCATAACAGATAATTTTTCCAATGTCATTTTACAGTGTTTTACAGAATATGGGTTTCTTCCCAGAAACAGTACATATTTCACCACAGTGTGTGATTCATATTTGAGTTCGAGTACCCACACCACTCTGTTCACGAACGATGGTGTGAGTTCAGCACCATGATCAAACATTTCTCTGAGCTTCTTATATTTACCAGGCAACAATACTGCACAGCTCAGTTGTACTTCCTTGGAAGACCAGAAATGTATCTCAACTGGTGGGAAAAAGCTCCATGGTTTGGCAAAGTAAGTAAGTATGCATCATTCTCCAAAGTGACAGTGAGCTTAGCACCAGAGAGGTAGAACACTGATTCAAACCAGTCTCGTAAAATGTATCCAGCAATATTGGTAAATTATTCTAGGCCTCAGCATAGGGCAGGTGGTACTGCTCTTCCCTCTTGTTACAGCGCTTGGCCACTATTGCCAAGTAGAGCACCAGAAGTATAAACCAGTAGCAGGCATACAGTATGGCCCCACTAATGAGCAGGACCTTCTCAGTTTCACTAAAAGGTTCCTGAGTCTCACAGTAAATGGTGTAAGCTACTCCACCAAGCAAAAGAAGAGCCCAAACAGTGACAGGTACAGCCCCAATTAAGTTCACCACAATCTTCTTTCTCCCAGATGTGCCCCAGCCAGCTTTATTGATCGTCAACAGGGCGAAGAGCTTAGCTGGCAAGAGGCTAGACATGTACAGCAAAGAATAGAGGGACATAAAGATCATGACCAGGCTGCCTCTCAGGAAACAGGCATAGGTGGCCTTCACCATTCCCACCAACTGAACTGTTAACAGGAAAAGCAGGATGTTCCACAGCCGTCCACGGTAGAACAAGTGGATCACTGTAGCCACCAGGAAAAAGGGAAAGAATCCAGTGACCACTGACTCATAAGTCATCCACAGGCTGTGTTTGTGGAACCAGAGAGCATTGTAGAGCCACTCCCGGAAGTATGACTTGCTCCAGCGCGTCTGCTGGTTGAGCCAGCGGAGGTAGTGAGTAGGCGTCTCAGTTTGGCATTGTGATCGTGCAGTAAACTTAGTCTTATAGCCGAAGCTAAGGACTCTGTTCGTAAGGTGCCGATCGTCACCAAAGCTACACTTGCTACCCAGGAAGGTTTGGTGGTACCAAGGCTCCAAGAACTGCTGAAGAAGGGAGTTGCGGTACATGCCCAGAGGCCCACTGATACACTGAACACAGCCAAAGTATGACTGACAAGCACGTTCCACGTTGAAGGCCATCCAATACCTAACACTGCTCAGAAAAGATATCCAGGAGTCATATTTGTTCAGGATCTGAAACAAAATCATGAAGGGGGATTCATTTTGATAATGACTTCTTGCTGTGGTAATGTGCAATTGAAAGATTATATTAGTCATAAGTTCATCATGTTGTTACATGGTAAAATTTCCTCTACAGTGTCTTCTCACCTGTACATCTCCTCCTACTCCACCCACCTTTGGGTCCTCCTCCAGAACCTTCAGTAGTTCAATTGTGCTGGCTGGATCCAGAACCGTATCCGAATCACATACCTACAGACATATAATGAGAAAAGTTTTTAGTTTGTTTGTTTGGCATTGCCCCTCAGTTCCCTCCTGTCAAGTGTTGCCTCCCTATCACATACAACCACCAAAAACCAGGGAGGGGTGTAAGCACGCACATGCCCACTCTGTGACATGTGATGCTGCCACTTGCATCTTTACAAACTACTGTTCATGTGCATTTGGAGTGGCGTAACACACTCAAGGAATCCACCCCTTGTATGAATGAGCTTAAGGACACTATGAGTGAGCATATGCTATCCCCCCTTCCTGTGAGAGCTCGGCCAATAGTCTCCATTGGACTCCCAGTTGCTGATGGTTGTGGCATTAACCTGGATTCGACCTTGCAATCTATCAACCAGGTTAAAAGTCGTGCACCTTTTCGATGCATCACTTAGGAGCCCTCTGTATCCAGAAATTACTAAAGAAAAGCAAAACAATGGACTTTAGACTCCTTTTCTGCAAAATGATTTATAGCATGGCACCAAATACTCTTTTGCAGGAGATTTTGGAAATAAAATTTATTCTTAAAGTATGGTAAAATTAAGGTCTGCTTTTTAATTCTCATTATGAATGCTTGTAGTTAATAGATGTAGATGCAAGTTTCAGATTTTGCAGGAGCAATGGGAGGTTGTTGACTGGGCACAGGTCATCATGAAATAACCTTTGACATTGCTTCTGCTAATGGGATCATCGGAAGATGAGGAAAAGAAGAAACCTTTGTAATTGTTTCTGAAACACTGTCAAGCTGGGGTTACACAGTCTACTGTCACCAGGGACAATTTTACATGCAACACCGGGCTCAGCAACATGTTTCAAGTTTTTGACTTTGTTTTGAATTCGCAAACCCCAAATGGCAAATATTTCTGTAATACATGTAATTATGTAACATGGATCAACCGGTGGCTCATTGGTTAAGGCTCTGGCTTACAGATCTAAAGGTTTGGATCCCAAGCCCCAGTACCACCACACTATCACTGTTGGGCCCTTGAGAAAGACCCATAACCCTCAACTGCTCAGTTGTACAAAAATGTTCAGTTGTACAGAAGTGTTGATCGCTCTGGATAAGGGTGTCTGCCAAATGCCATAAATGTAAAATGTAATTTGCTATGATGATTACAGTATGGTGTTGTGTGAAAAATTGTCGTTGCATGTTGACCATGTTGCAATGATAATGAAATTAACCTAAGGCTATTAATTATGACTTGAAGAGCACATTTTTTGTGGGGTAATGCTCACTTCTAAGATTAAGACTCACCTGGACATAATCCACAGAGTTCCCCAGTGCTTTGAAAGCCGTATACATCACTTCTCTTTTCCCACCCCACTCCTGCATGATGCAGGAGTAGCGGCAGCTGCGCACTGTTCTGGCCACCCGGATTGCTTCATCCATATTCACTATACTCGTACCTGCGCCTCCAGTCCCATTGCTATGGTAGTTCCCCTTCCACACCATGCAGCCAGCGTGCTCTGTTCCCCCCATTACTTCCCGAAAGATGTCCATCATGTAGGCATCCTCAGGCCGGTTACCATCTACAACAAGCACCACTTTTAGACTGGGGAAGGAGATGCGCCGTACACTGCGCAGGCATTTGCGTAGGTAGTCTGGGTCCTCCTGGTACGCAGCGATGCACAGGGCAACAGTGCAGCGCAGGTGCTGTGGTCGTGAAGGTGCTCGCATGCGTCGGTGTTCCAGGAAAGCAAAGAGGCTCTGCAGAAGCAGATGTAGTGACAGGATGGCACCATACAGGCCAAAGGAGAGGTGGTGTTGCTCAGTGTGGATAAACTGATAGCCAGTCACATAGGCCAGCAGGATGGCGAATAGCACCACAGCTGCAAATAGAGTGGTGATGAAGATCCGCACCCCAGTTTCACAGCGAGAGGGCATCTACAGAAGGATGAGAAGGAGAAGAAATTAAACAAATTGATACAAATTATAATTTATATTCATAAAATGTAATTTTATTAAATATGATTGACAAGCTTCAAAGCAAGTTAGGGTGCTTGTTGACAGTGTTGAACATAATGAGGATGAGATGGATATAAACAGCATTTGTGTAGAATTTAGTACAGTAGTGAGAGACCTGTTCTGAGGGCGGGACAGTGGTATAGTGGTTAACACATTCGCCTCACAGCAGGAAGGGCCTGGGTTCTAGTCCCGGGCTCAGATGCTTCTGAGTGAATTCGAATGTTCTCCCTGTGCTTGTGTGAGTTTCCTTTGAGTACTCCAGTTTTCTTCCACAGTCCAAAGACATGCACATTAGGCTAATTGGCTGTTCCAAAATTCCCCTAGGTGTGAATGCTAATGTGTGTGTGCCGGTCCTGTGATGATCTGGTAAGCTGTTCAGGGTGTACCCTGCCTTCACCCAGTGACGGCTGACATGGGCTCCAGCCTCCCCGCTACCATAGAAGGATCCAGTAGTTCGGCAAATGAGTGAGTGAATGACAGACACCTGTGCTGACCTGTGCTATTTTCTCTTGCTATTACAATAATAGGGAATGTTGGTTTCATGCTTACCTCTCACTCGGATTAATTGCTTTAATTAAGGGACAGTAAAAAATAATCTCCCCTTAACTCATCCCTGCCATTAGAGAAGACCTGTAATAATTGAACACCTCCATAAATGAAAACCCAACAATTGACGTGGCACTGGTTGTGAGTATCTAAACCTAGCAATGCCAGCTCTCTGAATATAGGCTGGACAGACAGCTGCAGGCACAGGATCAGAGGTAACCCTAATTAGAGGGCCTGCTTCATTGGGGGCTTTTTAGCCTAGGGGACAGGAAGAAAGAAAGACCTCGTGTCAAACTAAAGTACACTTCAGTAGTCACTCTCTCACCAGACTGTGCACACAGAGACACAAATAGAGGTCCAAACTAAGCCTTTGAACTTTCACAATGGAAATATCAACGCCAGGGTATAAGCAGTAAAAAACATACATATAGTATTTTCAATACATAATAGAATTTTCATCAGATGTTTACCAGTGCTGTCCACATCCCCAATAGTTCATTTACTCACTAACTCAACTTTGCCAAACTACCTAATCCTACTATTAGTGTCACAGGGAGGCTGGAGCGTATATCAGCCAACACTGGGCGAAGGCGGGTACACCCTGAACCACGCCAGACCATCACAGGGCAACACGCACACACAACCATTCACTCTCACAACTAGGAGTAATTTGGAACATTAGCCTGATGTGCATGTCTTTGGATTGGACTGTGGGAGGAAACCAGAGGACCCGGAAGAAACCCATGCAAGCACGGGGAGAACATGCGAACTGCACATAGAAATGCCTGATCCATTCTATTATCCTACATAGTAATCAATCCAGAATAATGTTCTAAGATTTGCCAGTATAGCTTGCCAACAGCAAACAGACGACAAGCACAATCCAAGCTCAGGTGTTGTGACTATAGTGCAGAAACTAATTATCTCCTCCAGTCAGCACAGATGCTGTCCCAGGTGAAGGGCGCAGAACTTTAGGATTACACATCTGTGGCCAAACACTATCCTTAGGGAGAATGGGAAGAAAGCCATCAACAGGGTGAGGAAAAGAGTGTAAAGGAATGCAGAGAGATCTGTGTGTTGGTGGTTTTGGTTTATGGTTGGGTATTCAATGGCTCCCTTTGTAGGTTCAAAGTGTTATGATCCTTTCTGTCAATTACCATGTTCTAGACCTGCCAGGTGCAGTAAGTCCCTCATAGACATGAGACTTCCACATATAAATTCTCACTCCAGGGTTATATTAGTCAGGAAGGTCAAGAATAAAAGCCTGAAAATATCAAAATTAATTTTTTGCCTACAAATCCTGTAAAGGTGTGTTGTCTTTAGTTGAAAAGCTACACATCCTGCCCAAAAAAAGTCACTGTATGGATTTATATAACCAATTTATAATTATGGCAGTGACTCTATAATTGTTTTATTCATTTATTCAAAATATTTTCTTGTTTCTGATTGGTGTAAAGCCATAATTCTTGGTATTCATCTATGAGCCAAATTATCCATTATTAAAATCGGGTGATTTGAGCCAATTGAAAATATTTTAAATGAATGATAAAAATATTTATAAAAAAAAATAGATTTGTGCTTTTATATGATATGGAGAATTATTCAGATCACTGAAGGTGGTAACCGCATCGACCTCAGCAGATAAAACCCCATCGATCTGAATAATTCTCCACGTCAGACTCACTTAATTCAATAATTACTTATTAACTGGCCACAATTCTAGCTTCTTATTTCTTAAATAAACATGTCAGAATATGTATCTGGTAGTTGTAAAAAAATTAAATAAAATAATAATAATAATAATAATAATAATAATAAATTGTTACTGTGTTCCACTGTGTGTAATTTAAGCTAAAGGTGTGCAACGAGTCCAACGAGTGTACAACTTTTTTTGGCAAGGGAGTGCATGTAGTGCCGTTAGTGAGTGAGGAAGAAAAACTATTTCTACATTTCATGCCACTAGGAGGCATACTACTTACATCTATATACTATTTGTGACCCTCTACAGAACCAAATACATTTGCGTAATTAATGAGTCAGACCAATGTACGTAGTAAATGGGAAGTGCAACCAAGCAAGTGAGTAATCAAAGTTTGACTGAAATCCAACCAAGTGTGCAAGCAGGAGATTCCCCATCAGTACCCCATAATCCATCCATTGATGTATCCTCAACTATGACCATTTCAAAGCTTTGAAAGGCCCAGCCCCCTCTGATCTGCTCTGTTAAAGAATGGCTATGCGTAAGGCCTGTTTGAGTGTTATAATCTAGTTTAGCTGCTTGTGAATCCCGGGAGGTTCTTTTTTCTTTTCCTGAGGCCACCAGACTCTTGTGTTTAAGGAGTCTCTTAAGGCATGGAAAGTAAAGCAGGCTGCATTTTCCTTGGAGAGGTCCCACATCATCAAACAGATTTTAGAGGAGTTTTCAAAGGAAGGATGGAAAATACCTATAAACAATGTTGTGCACCATGAATACTGTAAATGTAACAAAATGTTAAATAGGTTCCAAGCTAGTCTACCTGAGAGAAAACGAATCATTCTAAAAACAATGAGAGCCCACAAGGGATTTTTTTTTTTTACGGTTTTATTTCTCACGACAAAAACTTATTTCGGCAGGTTTTGGTAGTGCACACATCCCACAAGGCGCAGAACACCTCTGACTCTGTTATACACAAAAACATAGCCATTAAGTTTACAAAGACAAATTCAATCCCCCACTCTCTCCTGTATAAAGACATTTTGAATCCCCTCTCCCTCTGCTCCCTAACATCCAGACACAATACATACACACAAGTACTCCAATTAAGTTCCATACCTTCCAAGCCCTACGGTGTTAACGGCAGGTTCTCTCTGTCCAGGCAGAGTCTTGCTGGATATGTGAGTGGGGGGGGGGTGTGTGTGTTCAACCGGCGTCTAGTCCACTCCTCTCCACTGCAGCACAGCACGCTCCTTGTTCTGCCTATTGCTCACACTACATCTTTATTTCACCAGCTCTTAATTCAGGAGCTCCTTCATCCAAAAATATAGCACCCCAGCCTCCTCCTTCTCTGGTTCCTCCACCCTCTCCCTTTCTCTCCCTCCTCCTTAACTCCTGTCGTCTTGTACACTCCCGAGGCATGAAGACCATTCAGTTCAGAAGGCAGTGCTGGTAGGCTGGTAGATTATGGGTGGTACAGCATCGTTGTGGCTTACCTGGTCCTGGCTCCAGCACGCCTGCAGAAAGAGCACCCTGCATGGTGAGGGTGCTTTATCTCGTTCCCTCTCTTATTTTAGTCAATGCAGTCCTGCAGTGGTAGCCACTGTCATTTCTGCATCTCTGCAACGCAGTGTAACCCAAATCTTAGCACTCCCTGCTATCACACTGTCCTGGTTTTCTGCCTCTCTCTCCCTCTTTCTTTCCTAAGCGCACTCTGCTCCTCTCCTCTTCTGATCCTCACCTTCACTTCTCCACTCTGTCTGCTTTCACTGCTCTTTTCTGCAATGCAGCCAGCTGCCACAGGACTCAGAACCGTTTGGGCAGACCCCTTCTCAATGCCTCCTTTATACACTTATTTATTTATCCGCCCCGCCTCTTGTGCCCTGGCCACCAACAGCCTGCAGGTCCAGTGCAGGCTAACGAGGAGGTGGAGAGAAAATGAAAGAAAAAAAGAGACTATTGGAGTGCAAAAGGAGGAGGATGGGGGAGGGTTGAAGATGGCTGTGCAGTGTGCTATGACAGTCAATATACACTTTGTGAACCATTGAGAGCCCAAATATTCATACAAGTTACACCACCATCATCTTCCTAACCAAAACATGACATGTTTTTAATTCATCAAGAAATAATTCATTCTTTCTGGCTGTGCAGCATGCCTAGCATGTAATTGGTTTAATAGCTTTTTCATAGCTGAGCACCAGAAGAGCGTAAATACTGGTAGAGAAGGAGGCAATCATGTGTACTACTGATAACTTAATGACCTGCCGGTGCGTCATAGCTACCTTCAGATTCATGAATGTCCTTGGACCTAAAGCACCCTGGCAACATCCAGTCATGTAGTGGTTATTATTATATAATATGGTATAATACAAGTACAAGAATTTGGTATCAACTCAGGATCAAATATATATATATATATATATATATATATATATATATATATATATAAATATCTCAGT
>JAQMYF010000004.1:27190719-27214686 GCA_030014195.1 Neosilurus mollespiculum
ACACACACACACACACACACACACACACACACACACACATATATATATATATATATATATATATATATACACACATACATACACACACACACACACATACACACACGTATAAACTATATACATAAAAAAAAAAATCAGTTAGCTCGGAGAACAACATTCGTATGTGTCTCAATCCACCACCTCGGTCCTTATTGGCATTCCTGTCTCGGGGAAGTCCTCTCTCCTTGCGCGTATGACCTGGAGTGGGTGAACGGGAGCTGGCAGAGGAAACGGGGCTGGCCAGGTCAGCATACATATCATCAGAATCAGCACTGCGCACTGAGCTGCTGCTGGAGGAGGCAGAGGACACTGACGACACGCTGCTCACTGACAGAGACCTACACCATCAACACATACAGCAGATTACACACACACGAGTAGATTCTTTATTTAAGCATTGAATTATGGAGGGTGAATTTGGATGGATAGTGTCTTAACAATCGGCACCTGGACTTGTGAGATCCAGACCGAGAAAGAGAGGCGGAAGAGGAACGAGACCGAGAGCTGGAGCCTGAATAACTGGTGCCACTGCCACTTACACTGCCACTTAAATTTCTCCTGTAAGAGGGAGATGGGGAGGAATGGACAGAAACTCAGTAATATCTATAGCACTTGTATTTTCAGCTGTAAAAATGTAAGAATTTTAAAGAAAGCATCAGTCTCTTGTTTCTTGAAAGGAAACACATTCACAAAAGAGCAGTGATTCAGATTTCAGAAAACAGAACAAAACATAAGGGGTGGGGGTGGCGGGGAATTCGAAGCTGAGAGTTCTCAGGTTCAGAGAGTGTCCAAGTTATATCACCATCGAAATCAATTCCAAAGCCATCGTGTCAAGTCCAGTCCAAAGCAGCAGCAGTGGGTCAATGTTTTAAAGGGTCTGGGCTACTGATCAAAACGCCAAGTTAAGCCATAGCACCATCATTCTGGACTGCAGAGCTTTTGACACTGCAGCAGAGGTAGTAACAGAGTTGAACCAAAGGGTAGAGGTGGGATTTTTTAACAGCAGATTATGTGTAGGTCTGGTTAATGTCTGTTTAAAAGGGGCTGGAGATTAAATCTATCTGAACTGTGCCCTGGGAGTTAAGGTTACCTTAATGAAACATAACAGGATAGTTAAAGTTGTGGTAGGAAATATGCTTGATTTCCCTCAGAGCATGCAAGCTCCAAGTCAGCATGTCAAGGTCATGGAGATCATGTTACAGTGCCAGTCATGTACTCAAGAGCATTTATTTGATCACAGCTATGTATGAATACTATTATGAATAGCAAATCATTCTTACTTGCGGATAAGGACAGGGGATATTTTTATTAGAAAATGGAGAACCCCCCCAAAAAAACAACAAAACATTAAATGGCTTGAAGCCAATACAATTTTGCACAAGGAAGGCAATATGTGAAACTACCTACTGGGAAACAACACAGAACTACTTTAATTCCCTCTTAAACATCACACTGACATGACATTAATCATATATGATAATCACCTTCAAAACTTTCTTTGAAAATGTTTCTCAAACTTGATTGTAGCATGTACTTGCCATGGAATTGTTTAAAAACAGATATGCAATATCACAATTTTTTTATTTCAGTCCTGAGTTAATTTATCACTGAGATCTTGTGTTGAGAATGGGAGCGTCAGATCTCTGTGTGAAGTCACCAGCACACAACCTCAACACTTTCACTGGGGTTAAGTTCAGGACTCGTGGTGCCAGTTCATATGAGAAAATGATTCCGAGCCATTCATTAATTAAGCCCGAATTATATCCGAGCCATCATGGAAGAAAAAAAATCCATTGATAGAATTACCTGGTCACTCAGTACATTCACGTCATCATCTGACTTTATTGCCACATAGTGTTACTGAGCTTCAACCTGACCAACTGAAACAACCCCAGCTCATTCCACTGCCTCCAGAGGCTTATACAATGGCCATTATGCATGATGAACGCACCACTTCATGCATTTCCCTTCTTACCCTGACACACCCATCACTCTAGAATAGGGTAAATCTGGACTTATCAAATCACATGACCTTTTCCCATTAATCCAGAGTCCAATCTTTAATTTCACTAATAAACTTTTTTACAAAAGTCTTTTTTTTACAATTCACCTTCACTAATTTAAATGAAACCCTATCATATAATGTCAGCAGTCTCCTCAGTTGTGTTATTTGCTTGATGCAGGCAAATAATTTAACCCTTCTGAAATGGTGACATCTTTCCCATGACCACAGGACTGGTGCACTGCAAAAAGTGAGCAGAATAATAAAGAAGGACTACCTCAGAAACCCTCAGCTAGATGCTTGAAATGTGAACAAATGGATGTGCTAACAAGACAGAGACCACAAACAAACATTAAAACTGGTTGTGAAGTGAATAAAGCAGACATTATGGCTTTGAAATGGCCTTCCAAATGATTCTGACCTCAGCCCTATCTAAAATATGCAAAGCATGCTTGAAAATCAGGTCTGTGTGTGACAGGAAACACAATGAAGTAAAGAAATATCCATCCAGAATTCTGCCAGAAGCTTGATGATGGCTACCAAGAGCATCTCAAGGTCAAACTAGCCAGAGACATTTAACTATAAATTCGGTGTGTCAAAGCTAGCAAAAGCCACAAGAGCTTACCATGCCATGGGATTGTATGAAGATCTTTAAAGCTAGTAATACTTATCAATAATAAATAATAAACAATAATAAAAAAAGTTCCATGAAGATTAACAACAGAAATTTTCTTGAAAAGTAAACTAGGCGGTCTGCCTGAATAGAGCCATATCACAGAACAGAAAACAGATTTTGCCACAACTCTTGCAGTCATTGTCAGCTTCAATTCACGTCAACAAATACTTACAGCAAAGTAAACCAACACCTACCTTTAAAATCTGTAAGGTTTAGTCCCTAAGATTTTAAATGACCTTAAATTAGTGCCTTGAATCTAGCACTACTGTCTAGAAAATTCTTGGGTTTTTTTTTTTTTTTTAAGGAAAATATTTTCTACAACCATTCTGTCCCACAAGAAAAATAAATACACATTCTTTTCCCAATTTTTCCCAACTTTTTTGTACAATTAAGTTAATTAATAATTAATTAACAAATTAAATAATAATGTGCTGCCAATTTTCCCCCATAGTTCCTCTATTTTCACAACCGCAAAAGTAAATGGACACCTGACTGACTTGCAGATCCATTGCCAGTTAAGGCATGGTCCCTGACAAATCATGGAATTAAAAGGTATGGAGTTGATTGAGTTAATACAGATGCTTAAAACCAAGAAAAAAACCCCACTCTAAATAAACATGACAACTTAAGTCAGAAGACAGACATTACAGTCATCATCACAGCACAGGAGTTCCCTTAGGGAAGTCTCAGTGAAAGGTTAAATTACACAGATAATAGTTACTTTGTCAACAAAAAGTCAACAAAGGCTCATTTATAGAAGAGCTCTGGAAAGCCAGGACAGACGTGTGATTTTCCCCTAGTCTACCAGAATTCCCACACAGGGTATTCCACTTATCACCCTCCCACACACACGCCTATAAACATACACAGACCTCTGTCTTCTCTGGACGACAACACACTGGATTAATGCAAATGCTTCCACAAGCCACGCACGCGCGCACACACACACACGAAAAGGTGTTTCAAAAAAATTTTTTAGCACATGGATTCTCAAAGTAAATAATGCAGGTGCCTTTCTGTTGCATGTTCTTTCCAGACACACAGACACACAGACAGACAGACACACAGACAGACAGACACACAGACAGACAGACAGACAGACAGACAGACTACCTGCGGGGATCGTGAGGGGGTCGTTCTTTCTTGCGGCCCTCCCGCACATTGGGTGGTTTTGCCGGTTCTCTTGGTGGAGCTGGTCTTCCTGCCTCACGAACACTGGGGGGCTTAACTCCTTCCGCTGAAGGTTTCAGAGGTTTACCTGGTAATGAGGGACTGGGTACCTTCTTGGAGGGGGCTTTTTCCCTGCGAGGAGGGGGCAGTGTACCAGGCTTCAGCGGGTGGCTTAAGGAGGAGAACAGACTGTTGTTTCTGGTTGCATGCAGAGAACAGACATGCTGCTTTCACGATACTGCTAATTCCAGAGATTTCAGCATGGGTTTTATTTCAGCTCATTTATATACATTAGTTGGTTTAACCATGGGGCTATGTAGAGATAAATCCTCTGGTAGCGAGCAAATGCTACCCAAGCCATTTCTTTTTCTTTTTTAATGGTACCATAAGGAAGTGTGATAGTGTAAATAATTAATCTACGAATGTGTTAGGACATGTGTAACTGTATTACGTGTATAGCAACATCGGTGCATGTATCTACCCTTTCAATGCAGGAGGCTGCTCTGCCTTGATTTTGCCTGCATTTCTTTGGGCAGGAGGTGCAGGGGAGGGAGATGATGAGTAGGATCTGGATCTAAATAAATAAATAAATAAATAAATAAAATATAATAAAAATAAATAAATAAAAAATTTTAAAAATCGGGTTTAGAAAGCACATAGGCCTTGGAGGACTGGTAAGAGAAAATCGATTTCATGTGGCAAGGAATGTATCTTTTCCAGCATCACCTCTAATTCTTCATTAAGGTAAAAGAATAAAAAAAAAGAACAGACAACTTGTCCCTCCAGTGTATTGTGCATCTGTGTATCTGTGTGTGTATATGTTAGAAGAGAGTGTTACTCACCTGGAACGGCTGCCTGTAAAAGAGCTATGTTGGGAAGAATGGGTGGAATAAGAGCTGAGAGATGAAGACCGTGACCTTGAACGCGAGGAACCGGAGCCTGTGTATGAAGACGACCGTGATGATGACCTGAGGAAACACCCTTCGATTAGTATGCAAATACACTGAGCATCCATGGCATAGTCCATATTAGACATCTGAAGCGATAATATTTTATATTACCGTGATGAGTTAGAGAGTGACACAGAAGAGCCAGAGGGCCTATGTCGCCTACGTCCGCGGGGTGGGGACCCCATGAGGCCAGGTCTTCGTCTTGGGGACTTTGACCTGCGCCAGGGGTCTTTCCATTCATCTGGACGCTTCACCATGGGTACTGACTCCTTCTTTTGCTGTGACTCCATTGGTCCTCTGCAGACACACAATGGCGACATGTTCATTCTCAGGCATTTGTTTGTTACTTAGACATCTGCAGGGCAAATGTGACCACAGGACAGAACGTCTACATCCCACTGATGGAAAGTTAACTTTTGTAACTAACACATGCCAAGTTCACATGTCCAGAACTCACACGGTACCTTCCACATTTCTCTGCTCAATTATGACATCATTCCCTTGCAGCATGTGACAGAAGTATATACACTCACACTCCCCAACACGTGTTCTGGCTGTTTGTCCACATTCAACAAGTTAATATGAAAGGAAAGTATCAAGATCACGGCTGACAGCTGATACTAATAAAAGGCAAACAATACATTGTTGACTGAAAGTTGATGAGATGACACCTCTGGGTCGATCAAATCATAAATAATTCTTCTAAACTCCTTGCACTTGGAGGAAAATCCGGTCAGAGCTGCATTACAATACGTGTTTGACAGAGAAACCAGTAACAAGAAAAAGTCGATACAGATGATATTGCATAACCATGGCGTTCCTGTTTTTTATCCCATTTAAGTAACAAGTATTTCACTTGAAACAAATGCCAATAGGGTGATGTAACCACTACATATATGTTCTGGAAAGTGTTAGTAGATTCAACATTACTTTACTCCAGATGCTATTCCTGTTACATCTTTCATTAGTCAGGTTAATTATGACAAACTTGTATCACTAGATGCAAATGGTCATGACACTGAATGAATGCATCTGACATCATCCATGACATAATTGGGATATGTTCGTCATCTCAAAACCCAGGATTCAATCAAAAGGGTTACCTTTTTTGTCTAATGCCATTTTATCACTTTTATGTACATTGTACTTCACCTGGCAACTCCCCAAGCATCAGAAACAAGAAAGAAAATTAAGATCCACATCTTAATTGTGTCAAGATCCAGGTAGTTTGTTTTATATTCGCCCAAAAAAAATGGACAGGGTGTTTATTATTAGGGGGAAGTATGTTTTAAAGGAAAAAGGTCATGCTAGATTTTCCCTTATAATAGCAAGAGAGGTTTGTCTTTCATTAGAAAAAAGCTACAGACCACAATATCGCCTTTATCTTTTTATACAGGTAACACATTCACCAATCATGAAAACATAATGAAAAGAAAACTGAAGAGTGCTTTTGGATGATTCGAATTAAAGGGTGACACGGGAGGGAATTTCACTCCTGTCCCATCCCACTGCCACAGAAAAAAATAAAAATAAAAAATAAAATAAAATCTTGTCCCATTCCAATCCCGGGACAGAGTTAAAAAAAAAAAAAAAAAAAAAAAAAAAAAAAAAAAAAAAAAACGTTTTCATCTGTGGTAATATAGGGAGGCATTTATTGCCTCAATCCAAACAAAAAACCTTCACCTCATTCTTAGCCTGTGGTCCCTATAGTTTTTCTATGGAGAACCAGTTTCTACGCTGGTGTTTGCTCCCTCCATTGCTGTTCTTCTCTTAATTCCGGCGGAAAGCAGCGGCTCTGTTGGCTTCTCAGGCCCATAGCCAGGATTTTGAATGGGGGAGTTCTCAAGGCAGGAGGGTGGATCTTTTTGTCTGGCCAGGGGTATGGGGGCCTAGGTCCTGAGCGAAACCCTGATGTGGGGCCCGGGGGGTGAGGGGAAGCCTAATGGTTAAAAGTTAAAAATGGCTTTTGGTTATACATTTTTGTACTAATAAAATGTATATCTGTACAGTGCCTTTACTTTGAGCAGAGCAACCAAACAGGAACAATAACTACCTGACCTTAAACACTAAAGCCAATTTATACTATAACAGGGTACAACAACAACCTGCTACAGATATCAATCTGTCCAGTCCAGCTATGTTTGTCTGCAAGCTCAAAGTTCACGCCTACCTATGATCCTCTTATTGTATGTCCTTTCAGATATCAAATCCCAAATATCACTATAAGTAGAAAAATAAAAGGAATGATAAGTTAAGGGACCAATAAAGGCAGAAAAACTGTCAAGGGGCTATAACTTCTTTTGATAGTGTAACATTGCTACAAATATCTGATAAATAGAGCATGATCATATGCAGCAACACTCCCACTCTTTTTAGAATATTTAACATAAGATGATGCTTAGCGCTACAAAAATACAGGTGTCACTCACAATTTGGGGCTCTGATAGTGGGTAAAAATGATTCTGAAAGCTTTAAAACGACAGGGGAATGATAACTATTCACATTACAGACACTTTATCATAGCCATTTTGTCTCGAATGCTGGTATGTCAACAAGGTTGTGACTGTCCTTGGTCTTAAACCAGTGCGGCAAAATCATGGAAATTGCTACAGGTCCATAAGGACCAGTAAAATTACGACTTAGCCTTTAAGTTCCTTTAAGAAATCAGCATATACACTAAGCTATAGGCAACCTCATTCATTCAGACTAGCAGTTGCTGATTAATCGAGGGAATCTGGAATATGCAAACGAGAAATGCAGGAATTTTCACTTTGTTTTAGAGCCAAAGCGTCTTTGTGTCCATCAAGTACACAATCACTCTCCTGGGAGAAATTCCTTTTAGGTGATGCAACAATAAGCAAACTTGAGATGGGCGGAGCAACAGGGCTAAAAATAGAAGCTGTGGACAGAACTATTTATAGAACTGAAAAGAACTTAACAAACTTTACCTGTTGTGTGAGTTTTGGTGCTAGAGGGGGTGGGGTGGGGGTCATGTTTCTATTCAACCAGAGTTCTCCTTTGTGGAACAGAATTTCCAAACATGCGTTAAAATAAAGGTTAAAAATAGAAAGGGGAATTAAAATATTGAACATTTTTAACATAAAATCCGAGACCTGACCAGGAAAGAAACTAAACTCAAGCAATAACAGCCAATTATACATGCCCCATGTAAATGCATTTACTAGTGAAATCCCTTCTAGCAATAGTACCAAACATTTCAAACACATTCACATTTCTCTGGAACTGAGTGGAGGACAAAAAAAATATATAAAATTTACTCCGAGTCCCTTTAACAAAAGGTAGAATATGATTATAGTTTTTACGTCCTAGCAATTCTATGGAATGAGTTGCTGTAGTTTTCCATCTTTAACAAATGTGCTATAACCATGCTGAGGATATGCACAACAAGATCAGAGAACAGTGTTGCTGATCTAATGTAGGACTTCTTCAGTTACTGGAATGTACTCATTAACTCCAACAGCGATGATCTGTTTTTGCCAAAGTTTGTGTGTCTGTTATCAACTATCTGCAAAAAGTTAAAAACTGATAATTAAACAAACTATTAGTTTTTCGTCTACCTCCACCACAAGTGTTAAATAGGTGAGAGACTGTCCCTCCTTGGCTGTGGTTTGCACTCTCTAAGGGCTTCCAGTCTGTAAATTTGATGCTTAAAACGGTATGGCATCACTATTTCACTAATTTTTGGAGTAAATGTTCCTGCATTTTGGCCCTTTTTGTTAAACTTTACTTAGAGATGCACCTTTAAGACTTTGCCCTTGCGCACACACTTAAAGAATCTGACAGCTCATAAGCGTGATGCAAGAGTAAAGGACTTTACACACTACACACAACACAAACATTCAGGGAAAAAAAAAGTTAGATGGTCATCCACAAAGTACACACAAGGTGCAATGTGATTTATTTATCTATGCAATGCTCATTTCATGCTGGCTTCACACCACGACAGTCTGATGGAGTCATTCAGTTGTGATGCAGACATTATAAAGGGAGTTTTGGGAAATGGAGACAAAATGTGGAGATTTGCATCATGCACACACTGGTAGACACAACACATGTGCGCACACACACACACACACACACACACACACACACACACGAACCAGGGGAGCAGAGATGTACAGGAAGTAGTGTTTACAAATTATGACATTTATATACAGATGCCATTACTGTGCTACCATGCCAGCTACCGTACTAAACCTAAAATTCTTTTACAGAGCCAAATGTATTCTAAAGTGGAAAATTCATAAAATTAAATTCACAGCTCATCAGACTAGGCTCTGGCATTAACTTTATATATATACACATTTATTTTTAAAAATACATTCAACCTGCAGGAAAGAACAAATACACTTTTGGTTTGCCTTAATGATGCACAGACATGACTTCAAGACTTTATACAACCCTCTGAAAAAACATGATAACGGTCTTTTAACTTTCACCTTTGTGTGCCTTTGGTTTTTTCACTTGCATTTCACACCTTTGGCTATATTTAGAATTTGTTTTATCATCACAGCAGATGCAACACTCCACCCCCCTGGGTATATATTGTCGCAGAGCTAAATCAGACTCAGTGAAACAGGAAGACAGACACGAGGCACCTGCATCTAAATGCCGACATCAGAAAAGTAAGTATGAAAATAAGTAAGTGATCATGCAAAATTCAAGGTAAACTTAGTCTCTTATATTATTTAGATCTTAAGCTGCATTCCTATTTATTCTTAAAAGAATGACCAGGCTTATTCCTTTAATTTTCTAAAAAACAAATTCTCACGTACAGCATTAAATGTTAACTTGGTGAAAGTAGCATTCAGTAACAAACTCAGTGCACTTTCAGATGCAAGGAAAACAATCAATGCATTCTAATAATGCCACATTTAAACAAGGGTCACAAATCCCTGTCAGACCTCTGACTAGAGAAACCTGCACCTCTCTCCTCTTTAACACGAAACTCCTTTAACCTCAGGGTGGTTTACTCAACTTTAACAAAACAAAAGATGCAATAAATAAATAAACAAATAAATCTAAGACATGCACAGTGTAAAAGGTAAACAAAGCTCTTATTTTTCAGTGAGTTATGCTGCACATTAAGCAATTATTCAATGAGGTGAGCTATGGAGAATTATTCGTTCTAGAGGGTTTCATCCACAAGTATTCACTTTAGATCTATCAACATACCCACACTTCAATTGTTACGCCTATAACACTGTATATAGGACAAAATTCAAATACTTATCACAGACACACAGCTAACAGGTTTGCTAACAAAAGATGAACAAGGTGGTGTCTATGGGTTTTTCTTCACTTTGAAGACCTCATGACAGTATTACAGACACCTAGTCCACTTCACATTACAAATTAACACAATAGGAAAACATGAATAAGTCCCATCCTTGGTGTTATCTGGGTTAATTAAACACTTACACAAAATTCATTTATGTTACACACTACAGTGCACTTGGTTTTACATAATCATTACTTATAATGTTGTTTATTATTATGGGGCCTTTTTATTAGCATATCAGTGGCAGATTACAGATACTGACAGACATGGAATTTGGTAATTGGCGGTGCATTGGGAAGTTCCAGGTAGAATTCACCTGGGATCTCCAAGCCCATTCATAAAAAACAGGAGCAAGGCTGTCACTTCCTTTCCACTCCCTTACTTCACCTGGACACATTGCCTCAACATGAATTACTCATACAAACACAAGCCCAGAAACCTCTAACACTTAGATTACAATGTTGACGTTTTAACTGCACCTTTGTGACGTCGTATGTGATGAAATTTAAGTAAGGAAGAAAAGAAAAGAACAAACAAAAGTCAAGCTAATGTCCAGAATTACAATATACACGATTTCAACAGTTAGCAAGGCACAGAGGAAGAATAATATTAATGCGGGATGGGGGAAGAGGGACGTTGTTTCAAATAAAAAGTCAGAAAGTGCGTAATTTGTGAAAAACATTAAAAAAATAATTTATATTCACATTAAGCTAAATGAATAAAGATGCTGGCATGATGCCATATTCTTTAAGTCCAAGATATTGATAACAGATTGACACACAGACAGCTCAATGAAGCACCAGAGAAACAGCCCTGTGTGGCATTCACAAAAAAGCACAACACACTGGCTACAGATCCAAACATGTGGCACTGTAACACACACACACCACTATTTATACACCCACATTTAAAGCAGCTTCAGAACATCACAAATCCAAAGCACAATCCATTTATTTGCACTATTTATGCTGGGTTTCGAAAAATGTTGCTTCCCAGTACTACAGTAAAAGGTCAAGCACACAACATGCAGACACCTACCTGCTTCCTCAAAGTGACCACAGTCAGTCAGTCAGTCAATTTTAATGTCAAAACATGCACCACCAGCAGCAGTAGGATACAGTAGAACTTACAGCTCTAACGTTTTCCATTATGTTGCGCACAGGAGAATGAATATATTCATATATCTGACGATAGAAAATTGTTCAGCGTTTCATATACTATGGTCTGTTTAATTCACCATATATTTCCTTGTTTAATTTGGTCACAGATTAGCTTTACAATGATCCTTTTAATTTTAAACAGTTTATTTGGCATGCGGTTCCTGCTGTTGATCTGAATTTTGGGCTGCTAGATCTGCTAACCTGCCCTCATCACTATAAAGGTTTACCCCGCATCTGGTTGCTCCAGCTTGCCTGTGACCAACAGATAAGCAGTACAGATAATAGATGGATACGTTCGGCACCACCACTGTTAACAACCTTACCAAATATACACTCATTATAAACTATTACTTGATGAGTACCGGTATTGGTCTTCCTTACAGCATTATTTGCGATACAGATGCAAATGCTAACATAAACGACCTTAAAAAGCACAAAACTGGGTACGTTTATCCTGTGGATTGCTAGCGAGGCTAAACCAATGGTTAGTAGTCCTTATTTTCCTGGAAGTGACGTGAACTTGTTGGGCAGGGTTGACCAGCACAACGAAACAAGCAGGTCTATTCAACGAGCAACATTTTAGATGATTAAAAAAACATGTTCAAGGAGCAAATATGGCCAGCAATTTCGAGGAAATCGGTCTAAATGGTTGCCTAGCATATGAGGACAGTGGGGTCTCACGAGGTTATAGCAAAACATCAGAAATTAGCTTAGCAAACAAAATTACAGACCATTTACTTTACCACACACATCTGAAAAGAAACCTTAACATAAGTACTGAATTAAATACATCATATAAATGTAGTGTAAAAAATCTAACAAAAAGCAATATAATAAGTGAAAACATCAATTGCAGGTTAATTTCCACATCTGTGCACAAATGGGCATGTGCCTGCATGCCGTGCAAACCGATATCTACATTACATTATAGCTGAAACTGTCTCACCTGTGAGGTGAAACAAATTGCATCGCACACTACCATCACTTCCTCTTGCATCACACTAAAATGACTCGCTACTTATCAATTAGTATCAGTTGCTAAAATGGTCAATAAAACTGTTTTGTCAGCTAAAACATCCTGGATATAAAAATTAAACACTGGTAATTATATTAACGTAATTAGGGCTACAACATTTCATCTCTTTATGTCTCGCCAAAAAAGTTCTAACCCATCAAGGCATGGACTCTACAAGACCTCTGAGGGGGTCCTGTGGTATCTGGCAAAAGCTCATTCTTAAATTCCTCCATGTCTTGTCCAGTACGTTCCACAGATAGGGGATCAGGTGGCCAGTTTTACCCAAAACAATTCATAAACAGTTTATGCAGTATGGCATGGTGCATTATCCTGCATTAAAAGGCTACCACTGTTAAAGAACACCACTGCTATATAGGGGTCGGCAATAATGACTAGGTAGATTATACATGTTAAAGTACCATCCACATGAATCCTCTGACCCAAGCAGGTCACTTTCCAGAACATTACATTGATTCCAGTGGTTTGTCTTCTTCGTTCATTCTAATGCCATCACTTTCCTGTGAAAGCAACACACACGCCACGATGTCCATACGATCTAAAAGAAAATGTGACCAGACCATTCCACCTTCTTCCATTGCTCCAGGGTCTAGTTTTATTGCCCATGTGCCCAATGTAGGCACTTTCAGTAAAGGATATGCCTTGTGGTCTAATCCCATAATAGAGCTCAAACTGCTAAAAAAGAAAATGAGGCTACGTACAGAAAACCACATCAAAATCCATATTTCCTACAGCTAGCAGTGTTATTTATATACTTCTTATATATATATATATATATATACACACACACATACATACATACATACATACATACATACATACACACACACACATACATACACACACACACATACATACATACACATACCTACATACATACACACACACACACACACACACACACACACACACACACACAAAACATTAAAAACCTCTTCTGGGGGGTGTACCATTCTAGCCAGTTGCCCAAACCAACTTGACAATTTCCAGCGTCATGGGGTCGAAGTAAAAAATTATGTAAAAATTGCGTTCTTGCATACCCAGATATTCATAATGAATTAGATTTCATTTTACACCTGAGTGACTTCTTGCACCCATAAAACCAGATCACCTTGAGCTAATTTTGAAGGTCTTAACACCTCCCTCAGGTTCTACCTCAGTTACCAGCAACACCAACTCATTTTTAAACCTGATTTCCATGTCACAAGAACCAAATTTAATAAAAACATGATACTAATGGTGCTGTTGACCACGCGGGGGATACACCTAGTGATCTGTAAGAAAAACGCATTTCTAGTTTATTGACATCACAATTATATGCATGACAGATGATGCATTAACATGAGTTCATCATGAGTGGGAGAGATGACTCCATGTGCTTTTCCAAGAAAAGGCAACCACGGAAGATGTTTTGAAAGTTATATTTTGCTAAAAAAGTGTTAAATTCGGAGACATAGACACACCCCACCCCCCACCCACACCTTAGTTGCATCATTTTCAGCAGCAACAACTGCAATCAAATGCTTCTATCAACAGATCAGTCACTGGCATTGCTGTGGAAAAATTTCTGTCCCAATATTAAAAAAAATAAAATTCAGGGCCATGTGACTATGAGCTGCCCTTTTCATGTCCTGCCAAAATGGGATTCTGGTAAGGACACTCCAAAATCCAATTTTTTTTTTCAGCCTTTCAGAGGCTGACTTGCTCTTATTCCTCAGATCATTTTCCTGCTACAAAACCCAACTAAACTCCAGTTTCAGATCACTGTTCTCTTAAGTACTTTTTGGCAGATAGCTGCATTTATCCACCTCTCATTATGGCAAGTTTCCCTGGGTCTAAAAAAGCAAAACATCCCCACAGCATCACAGTACCACCACACTACTCAGCATAATTTGGTGAATTCCCAGCTAATTACATAGTAACAATTTATAAAGCAGTGCAAGTCCAGTCCTGTCTGTACTTTAGTCCAAAAGGTTATGAAAAATATTTTGTGATGAGCTGATTTAATAGTTTTCGATTAAATGTGAAGCATCAATTCATAAAAACCATGAAAGCTTAACAAATAACAGTCAAAAGAGGTTCAGAAACCACGGCTACACACACACATCAATTTTCACCTTTGCAGTTTTTCACTATAGTGGAGGAAACTGGCCAGTGGTGGCTTAGTGGTTACTGTAGTAGTAGTGGCCATGAGTTACTGATCCGAAGGTCATTGGGTCAATCCCCATTATCACCACTGTTGGGCCCTTGAGAAAGACCCTTAACCCTCAATTGCTCAGTTGTATAAAGAATGATAATTGTCAGTTGCTCTGTATAAGAGCATCTGCCAAATGCTGTAAATGTAAACTGAGTTTAAATCAGATGCCAAGCTGCACTGACTGGACTAAAATACAGACCTGTGGCTTTAACCCATTATAATATAATCTTTCTGTTGGTAGAACAGGAACATCAAGAGAAAAGGCAGAGAAGTGAAGTTTACCTGGGAGGCATATTGATAGGTGAACGCGGTTTAAGAGGCTTATCCTTTTCTTCTTTCTTTTCACGTGGCTCCCTTAACGGCCGTTCTCGGGGTCTTCCTTCTTTCTCGTCTCGTTTCAATCGGTCTCTCTCCCACTCTTCCTTCCTGCGCAGCCGCTCTTTTTCACGTTCCCTTTCTCGCTCTCTCTCTCTCTCCCTCTGCCTGCGCTCTCGCTCGCGGTGATCTCTCTCACGCTCGCGCTCCCTCTCCCTGTGCCGCTCACGGGGATCTCTCTCTCTTTCCTGAAGCACACACATGCCTATTTAATACTTGTGCTCAAAGACAAGATGGAGATTACCTGATTTAATCTTGGGACTGTACGATTGTATAAACTTACAGTGTAGTGGTAAGGCAGAGGGGTCTCTGTGTACTGCACTCTGAAGTTCTCATACTGGCCACCCCTCCAGAAAGCCTCCATTTCATAGTCATAATAAGGATCACCATATGGATCACTGTAACACAGAGGGATCAAACTACTCAGAGCTGAAAGCAGAAAGAAGCTAAACAGTGATGAGACAATTAAAAAAAAAAAACCTCCTGTAGTAGCATTAGCCCTAAACAGAAAAACTGGTACTTTCGAGTGATTTAGAACAAACAAAAAGATGCTTACCCATATACTGGGTCCCTGAAGTCAACTTCACTGCATTTTAAAAAAGAAAAACACATAAGAAAAGAAAATCATTTAAGCGAATTTGAGAACATGGTTATTTTATGTTCACAAAAATTACACACAACTGCCCACCTTCTATGCAGAAACAACAAAACCAGGAAAAATGTAAAACATTTGAACAGAAATGTCATACACACCACAGAAACAATTAGGTCAGGTTCTGGAAAATAAACAGGTTTCTCTACTATTTAGTGCACTTAGATAAAAGGTTTTGTTATAATAACTGACTACAATTTCAGCCATTTACTCAATCAGACAAGACAAGCTCTTAAAGGAACCCATTCACTTCCCAGGTACATTAAATAAAAATTAAATAGAGTGTTATCTCTTGGAAATAAAATGTAATTGGCAACAATGTTTTTCTGAAACCATTTGCTTACTCCTGTACGCAAGTGTCAATGACCCCTGCACCGGGCACGATGATAAGCAAATGTTACCATCTTTTTTATTTTTCTTGAATTTGTATACCTTTGTTTATTACAGTTAATACATTTCTTAACACTTGAGACTTTCAGACTTTTCCACTTCTCTATGGCTCGGTGTTGCAATGCCAAGTTATGGCGCGTACCCAAGATCGTTCGTCTGGTCACAGTCTTATTGTAATAAACAGACACAGAACCAAAATGATTGGTTTTCACTGGACCTTTCACATAGCGCCTACTAGCATACATAATGTCGGATCCTTGTTGTATAATAAAGCCTAACGTTAGGTTACGTTACTTGATTGTCGGGTCAAAGCTAATACTACTAATAACATTAATACTGTTATGACATTAGTTACTATGTCATTAGTGGAGAAATTCCGATTTAAAAACTTCTCTCCCGAGTCTTTATTCACAGGCATACTCTGTCTAACTTGAAGACGAAGTTTAACTTCTAATAATCCAATTAGATCCTGGAGTTAGACCTACTGGACAGGACCTGTCTATGAAAATATAATGACTACAGAAATATTACTTTACTTTAGTACAATTTCCGTAAGCTCTCAAATGTCTAGTAATAATAACATGAACAATATATAGCTCACACCAAAGCTAATAACTTACAAGAACCAAGCGCGCACTCACAGACTGAGGACATACAAACACACACAATTTCCTTCGAAATGAAAATCAGCACGTCATGGTACCTTGCGCATTGCTCATATGAAAGGTAATAGAATTGTGAATAAGATATACTTAAAAACCGGTGAATAAGAGATACTAAACCCATGAGCTAGGGTGGTTTCACGGTTTCATGCAGCCAAAACGAACTAATAATGGAAGATAAAACATATCAGATATTCACTAGTGAATGCGCATCTTCAAATAATAGTCCAATATATTTTCTGTAGACGAAGAAACAACTGTTTTAGCGGAAACGATGCTGCATTACACAGGTGATATCAAAAGTCCCAGCCTAAAAATCCCATTTCAGGTGTTAGTAAATATTTAGCTTACCAAGTGGTTAATTTATTACTGACTCAGTCAAAGCTCCAGTCTTTAGGGTAGGGATATGATGCATGGTTAATCAATAACACAGGCTATGTTAGGCTTCCGAATGGAGACAAAACTTTGAGATTTCATACCCAGGATCTCTGATTTCCCTGGTAATGCGATAGCCTCGTTCCCTGAAGAAGTCATTTTCTTTGTCAAATTCCCATTCATCTTCACCAATAGTGACGTTGAAGCGTTTTTCCTCAAAGTCAGGCTCCTGTTCTTTGCGTATTGTGGCTTTCTTTAACACCTAGTGCAACCAAAGTGATATATTAGCATCTTAAATCATTTCCATACACCATTTCTCATGATAAAATTTACTCTAAAATTAACCTGATACTCAACAACCCAAGAGAAATAAAAAGAGGAGGCACTATACTATAAAAGCAATAGTTATAAATGGCAGTGTTAAAAAGACCGGATCACTTAGAAATGCAACAGAATTTTTCATATAATCTCAAAAAGAGCCAGATTGGAAAAACTTAACAGCACTCACAAACTTAACTAAAGTTTCAAAAAGTTCAGTCCGTATCACTTATCAACAAGTGATCACTACAATGCTTCTGAAATTCCGTTGAGAACAGATGACCCTACGAGGGTTTTCATCAGTTTATCGCATACCTCTTTGGCATGTCGGAGACCTCTTTCCCATGCACTCTCCATTGGAGGCTCCGTGGGCATGGGGGGAGGTGGTAACTCCTCAACAGGAGGACCAGTCTATGGGAGAACACACAAACATGGTCCATTTTAGGTGCTTTGTACAAAAAGAACTGGATAAATACAAATCCATCCAACACATTGGCATTCACCTTTCATTCATTTCTGAATAAAAATGATAGGTTTATTATTAAATGCAATTGTTACAATATACTAATGTTTCTATAGTAACAGCTCATTCCAAGACTTGTACTGTGGACGCGCCAAAAAGATTCTAAGCATAATAATAAACGCTTTGTTAAATGAAGCAATTCATCCATTTAACAAAGAGAAATATATTATTCTATGCTTAACATTTATAAGAATTAGGAATACATTCACTGCCATCATGCTGACCGATTTCAATTTTGAATTTTTCTACAAGTGTGATCTGCTGATACTGATCTTCTCCTGAACAGCTATAGTTGACAGTCTATGCATCAAACACTTTTCTTAAATGCAAAACTATCTATTATTTTATTTATTTATTTTATAGCAATAATAATAATAATAATAATAATAAAAATAGTCACTCTGGATAAGGGTGTCTGCCAAATGCTGTAAATGTACTTATTGTTAACATTGTCATTATTATACTAGTAGTAGCAGCAGCAGAAACATTGCTAATATCATCAATACTACTGCTACAATTATTACTATTATTATTAGGCACGGTGGCATAGTGATTGGCATGCCTGCCTCACAGCAAGAAGGCCTGGGTTTGATTCCCAACTCGGGTGTTTCTGTGTGGAGTTTGCATGTCCTCCCCCTGCTTGCGTGAGATTCCTCTGGGTACTCTGGTTTTCTCCCACAGTCAAAAAACAGGCACTGCTGGCTAAGTGGCTGTTCCAAATCACCCCTAGGTGTGAGTATGAGTGTGAATGGTTGTGTGAGTGTTGGTCCTGCAATGGCAGGGTGTACCTCGCCCTCTCCCAGAGACGGCCAAGATGGGCAGCCGTACGTATTCTGTAACTGGCATCTGAATCAATTCCAAGTTTGGCTGCTCATTTCCCCAAAAGCTGTTTTATAGTGCGGTGAACATGCTAGCTCTGCAGTTTTCCCTTCTTAGCTTCTTCAAACTGGCCATGTTTAGCTAGTCGATGGTATTTTAAGTTTGTAATTGGGTTTGTTGTTTTCCATTCATGGAACACGACGACGACGAGACGGCCTTCCAAGAGGAGGTTGGAAACCTGGAATTATGGTGTCAGGTCAACAATCTCCTCCTGAATGTCAACAAGCCTAAGGAGCTGATAGTGGACTTCAGCACAAAGCAGAAGAGGAATTACCAGCCACTGACTATCAACGGGACCCCAGTAGAGAGAGTGGACAGTTTCCGGTACCTAGGTGCTTACATCACGCAGGAACAGACATGGTCCTGTCATGTTAACACCCTGGTGAAGAAGGACCGTCAGCGTCTCTTTCATCTTAGATGCCTGAAGGACTTTAAACTGCCCTCAAGGATGCTAAGGACTTTCTACACCTGCACCATTGAGAGCGTCCTGACGGGAAACATCACAGCCTGGTTTGGAAACAGCACCAAACAGGACAGACAAGCTCTCCAGAGAGTGGTGCGATAAGCAGAGCATACCATCCGTATCGAGCTTCCTGACCTGGACACTATATACAGCAAGCGGTGCCTGACCAAGGCCAGGATGATAATGAAAGACCTCAGCCATCCCAACAATAGACTCTTCTCTCTGTTGGGGTCAGGGAAACGTTTCTATTCCTCGAAAGCAAACGGTGAGCTCTTCTTCAAATATAGGACAGTCGCAATAAGCATTTCACTGCATGTTGCACTGTGTATGATTTTGTGCGTGACAAAATCTGAATTTGAAAGGTGTACTTTTATAAACCAGAATGTGTTTTCAGGTGACATCAATACTCCAGATAAACTGTTCATATTGGACTTACATGCTGAGAATGCAAACACACTAGCAACACTAAATACTTTCACACTTTCTAAATACTACATTCTTGTTTTTTCTTAATGAATAATTATATGCAAAGGACAACAGAATCATGGGAAAAAACACAGTGTGTTCCTTGTGTGCACACAAGGAAACTGTTTTTAAAATATTCATGTTGGTCTATATTTTGTTGTACATCACCACCCGGATATAATTTTATATACAACTGCACCTTTTTACAAATGGCCGAATTATACCTTTTCACAAACAGGGCCATGCAGCACTCCACATTTCAACAAAACCTCAATTTGACACTTTCCTGATTGACAATGGAATGACAGAGCAACGTGCATACATACATATATATATATTAATCCCACAAGGCAAATTAGGTGCTGCATTTAACACATCCCAAATGAGCACATACATGTAAACAGTGAGTGGGAAGCCACATTGAGGTGCCCAGAGAGCAGTTAGGGGTTAGGTTCAGCCATGAAGGTGGAGGAAGGGAAAGACCACCACATTTTTCTGCTGGTTCCAGAATCGAACCAGCAACCTTTCAGTCCCATACCCGCTCCTTTAACCATTAGGCCACACCTGACCATGCTCAGTTTGATTCCAAGGCCTATCTCCATACATTCACAAGCCTCTTGTTAATGAGTCAGCAAGTCCCACGGCCATGTAACACCCATAACATTTTAAAAGATAACTTAATACTACACAAATAGTGCTGATGTAACAATGTCCAAAGTGTCTGTGCAAAGCTTACCTAAAATAATGTAAAGTGTAATGAACTAACCGGGCTGCTTTAACACTATAAAAGAATTTGTGACACAACATGATTGCTTTATTTTTTACAGGGTAAAAATAATGCAAAGCTGTTAAACATGTTCCTTTGGCATGGCCGTTTGAACACAAATACCTTTGTGTTTCAGTGAAACAAACATTCCAGTGGTAATTAAGCCGTAATCCCAATCATGGGTAAACCTCAGTAAAACAAAAGATGACGTTAGCATACCTCCAGCAATCAAAACATTATGAGGTAATAAGATTAATTCAGTCAACATGTCATGAACCAGAAACATTCTGAATAAACAAGTTTATAGGGCTCATTTCTGGTCCATGACACCATAAATTATGTTAAAGTAATTTATATTGCGATCCTATACAAGCTCACATTAAGCTATTGAAAAATATTAACTGATTAAATATCTCTGAAACAGACTAGCAAAAAAAGTTACGTACTTTAGAAATGGGATTTAGTGATAAATATTTTGCCCTACAGTTTGATGGAACGAAGATAAAACTATACTGGTTACTTTAAGAAGCTTTTGTCCCGATTCTTCCTGTGGTCTTTTGTGGGGGAGGAAAGACAGTGGTGAATTTGTATTACTAGCTGTTTTAAATGATCATGTATGACATCAGTGGTTCCGTCAGGCATCGTCAGTCCTTGCTTCTTGTCAAGAATGATCGGGTGATGCCACACCACTACTACAATTACTACTAGGCATGAACAGCAACATGCTGCCTTTTTCATTGGCTGTTCCAGCCCTGGTAGTGACGCAAACTCGTTGTTTTGTTCTACTGGCTGGGCTGCATGAAGCAGACACCAGTCTAAGATAACACATTATTGGCCAGTGCCAAGCTGTGTCGCCAGAAAAGTGCAGTGCAAAGCATACAACTGCACAAACAACAAGCGCAGAAATCGTGAAAAACATGACATTGGCACTGCTTGTGCTGAACAACCCGACCCAATGAACTGGTTTTTGCAATTATCTTTACAATTCACTGAGTTTGTAGAAAGCAAAAAAAAAATTTAAAAATTAAAAATTAAAAAAAAAAAATCTCCCAGTAAGATTTGTCCATTTCATGTCACATCCCTTACGTATGATGAATTTTAGGCCATGAATAATTAAAATAATTTTGAGGATGTGTCTGCATTCCTGCGGTGATGCTTTACATCACAAGTAATGCAAATGAAGTCCCTGAGGCTAAGCTTGTTGATGGTTGGAGGCATTTTGTTTACAAATAAGTCCAAAGTTCACAACCATAAAGCTGGACCTTCCCTAATATTGTAGGAGTATTTGAAGTTCAATGAATGCTGAAAGAATCCTTTCATACAAAAGCACGGTAGACTGACTAGAAACATTTTCTTTCAAGAAGAAGCCAGTAAAGCCGGTGTGGAAGTTTACAATAATTCATTAAAACCAAATAGCATACCTATATGAATTACTACATAATTACAGCAATTAGTTGGTGCTGCTAATTTAATTATTCATTTGACAGTACTTTATTATGAATGGTTCGCTGACAGAAGCTAATTAATGGTACGTGATAATTATATGACCATCAGGGAAGTGCAGACTACAATACATGCTACAATGACGCTCAACGCATAAGCTTACGTAGGAACTGTCGTTCTTATTGTCCTTGGGATTACTACAGAATGCTGAAATTGGCTCAGAATCACGTCATCATGTGTGCGTATGTGAACACAGACAGTGAAGACATGAGCTGAAAAGAATTGTGGTGAAAGCAATCTCATACCCAAGGGTTGGAGGGCATAAGTGGGTGAGGGCCTCCACCTCCAGGAGGTGCTCCATTTGGAGAGAAGGGGTCTGGCTTCGAGATGAGAGAGTAGTTGCCCTTGTCATTGACTCCTGGGTGGATAAACCTACAGATCATGCCCCAAGTGCAATTACCTATCAGACACAGAGAAGAAGAAAAAAAAAAAAAAAAAAAAGGTGTATTTTAATACTGCTGTTGCACTGAATTTATAAAGCTTTTTCGATACAGTACCATCTATTCATTCATAGGGTTCTTTATTTTGACCATTATCTACATTGCAGAAAAAAAAATCATAAAAACAGAACTGAAGACATAAAAGCTATAAAATAACATACAGAACATACACCAATCAGCCATAACATTAACACCATTAAATTTATTGACAGGTGTAGTAATAATATTGATTACTATATACTACATGGAAACAGCACAATCTGATTGGCTCACCATGTCAGGTTTCACAGACCTTATTATTCATTCAAAATATTTTCTCATTTCTGATAGGCAGACAGCCATTAAATAATTCTTGGTATTGTTCTACAAGCTGAAATATTGCAGTAGTACAGTAATGTGACTGTATAATTTAATATAAACTTATATGTTAATATATTTTGATGAATACAAAAACAAAGATGGTGAATTATTCTGTCTCGGAGGGTGTTACTGCCCTTTGGCCTCAGCGGATAACAACCACTCAAATGAATAATTCTCTAGATCATATTACACTTCATTTTATAACTGCTTATTATGCATTTAGCACAACGCCTAAATAAAAATGACACTTGCAGTTTGTAACAATCATTATCACACTTTAAAATGCCCAATTAACGCAAAGATCTTATCTAATCTAGAATTATTTTTGGTTTAGCATAATGTGTAAAATAAAAATCACAAGTAACTTTTAAGCTTAAAACTTTGTGACGCATAACACAAAGTGGGTATTAAGTCGAAAATTGTTTATTTTGAGTTACTGGTACTATTTTGCAGCTGATATTGTAGCTGACATCCTGAGCTTTAAAATGATGTTTGCTAGTTTTGAAGTAACTAACCAAAACCTGCCAGGAATTTTCAGCCTTTTAAGCCTGCATATTTGGAGAAAATCATGTTTAACGTTCAACAAAGCATTAAAAAATTTTACTTAATAGCCACTTTGCTGTGATAGGTCACATTTAACTTCACGCGCTGTGTAGATTTTGTGCGGCACTGCACCCCGCCGAGGATTCTTTCCTGCCTTGCGCTTGCTGTTCCATGATAGAACCTGGTTTTTGCTGTGCACCAGAAAAAAGCCTGTCCCCTCCTATCAAATACCAACGCTTTAGCAAGATGGCAGCGAGAGAACAAGGAGCTTGCCTCGAAACCTAGCAGCATCTCCAGTGATTTAGATATGCCTCGCTTATGCAAAGTCCGACAGGACAAAACACTGTCTGCTGTAAAGTTTGTTTAAAATCTGATGTGACTAAGGGCGGTAGCACAACAAGCTCATTTCAGATTCTCCAACACGCATTTACCGCTAATGGTCATGCTAACAGCAGCCTCCAAACTGTAGCCACTCAGCAGAATTCCAGTTCTAAACTAATTAAGAAATGCATTTGCTTTTATTCTGTATTAATATTTTTAAAATTAAATTTATTTTTTAAATAAACTATTACATTATGTTTAAAATTTTGTCCCTCAAAAAAACCAGAGAGAGCGAGAGATACATACATACACACCACACACACATGATTTTTTTAAATTGATGATTTCAGAGGCGTTGCTGCTCTCAAATATTGATCAGCAAAACATCTGACCTGTATGTATG
>JAQMYF010000004.1:27222615-27260260 GCA_030014195.1 Neosilurus mollespiculum
TATATAGAGTATGTGAGAAAAATAAAAGGACTACAATTTCATCCCAACAAGCCTGTTTCGTGGTTGCCCACTCATCAGGGGATTTCTCAAAATTTTTATATATATATGTATGTATGTATGTATGTATGTACACACATTCATACCACCATTGTAATTTGTTTTTCTTGTGTTCGTTCAGTACACATTATAACAATTATTAGCCTCAGGCTTGCTGGACACTGCTGAATAGTCAGCGCTATCCACATCACTATAAAAATGAGGAAGCATAAGAAGCCGAGTGAATTTGACAAGGGCTACATTGTGATGCCTAGATTACTGGGTCTACTAACCTAAATACGGTCTGATCCTACAGAAGAGGTACTGTAGCACAAACTGCTGAAATCCTTAATTGTGGTTATAGTAAAATGGTGTCAGAGCATGCAGTACAATGAAGTTTGCTGTGTATGGAGCTATCCATCCACAGACCAGGTGTTTATGATATAGCTGATCTTTATATGGAATTATGTTCAAAAAAACAACAAACAAACAACAAAAAAAAATGTACAAAAATTCTATTTAAGACTTTTCAGCATAGCCACCATTTACCAAGACAAAATGTGCAAAATATTTGTTTTACCTTAACCGGGTTGATGATACTGTGTATACGTACATACATACACACATGCACACACGTGTATGAACATGTAGGGTACCCAAATTTTAACTCATAGTGCAAGTTAAAATTTTATTCTGTCTTAAAAATTGAGCATGTTTGTAATTGCAATCAGAACGAATAGCATGAGACTTCCCACTCCTTACTTCGATGTCACCAATCTTTACTACAATAGTGCCCCCTTGTGCCCGTGTATGGAAATCTTACAATGCCATATAACAGTACATGGCCAATTATAGATGATTAGGGGGTAACACTTCACAAACAGGTGCTAGTTACAGCCGTTTCTCAGTATGATACACTTTACATAAAGTAAAAATAACCATTGCCTAAATATGTACTCTGGGGTATTCACACACACACACACACACACCATGCTGTCAGAGACACGTACATTAGTTCTCAGTCACAGATTCTCTAAAATGGACTGAATCAGCCAGGAATGTCACTAGATATTTCACCGGTACCAGCACCAGTATACTGTACGAGGGTCAGTGGTGGCTCAGTGATAAAGACTCTGAGTTACTGATCAGGAGGTCAGTGGTTCAAGCCCCAGGAACACCAAGCTGCCATGGTTGGGCACATGAGCAAAACCCTTCACCCTAAATTGCTCAGTTGCATGATATAAAAAAGTATAAGTAAGTTGCTCTGGATAAGAGTGTCTGCCAAATGTCATGAATGTACACATACAGACACATGATGCACTCTAATGCTTATCGCCTACACCACTGTATTAGGAGCAAAAATTTCAGAGCAAACATCATCTGTTCACTTAAACATATAAAATGTTTACAATCAGCCTACCTTTCATAAAGAATCTGCAGATAGGTCTGGGTCGGATTTTTCTGTCCGTGGGGTCCTTTACTTCACCTTCTTCAAGATCGTCATCCTGAAACAGGCCACAGAAATATTTAGGAAAGAAATGCTTTATTCATCGCTCTACAGCAATTACATTTTCACACAAGCGACACATTTGAAGGTAAAATGAACCAATCTTCCATACATGCATTCATTTTCTAAGCCTCTTAATCATAATTAGGGTCACGGAGAGGCTGCCGCCCATTTCAGCCGACACTGTGTGAATGCGGGGTACACCCTGAACAGCTCACCGGCCATCACACATAAATATTTACATTCACACCTAGGGGCGATTTGAAATAGCCAATTAGTCTACTTTGCACGTTTTTGGACTATGGAAGGAAACCGGAGTACCCGCCAGAAACCAATGCAAGCAAGAGAACATACAAACTACACACAGAAACACCCCAAGCCCGGGAATCGAACCCAGGCCCTTATTGCTGTGAGGCGGACGTGCTAACCACTGCGCCACCGTGCCGCCCTACCAATCTTCTAATTCAGTATAATACAAACTTTAGTTTTAACCTCTTTAAAAACAATGTCTTCTAAATTTAAAGAGAAGAGAGCACCTGTTAATCTCATTCATGTCTCAAGATGAATTTCTTTGTGTGTAAAGAATCTAATCACTGATAGCTTCTGTATTAATTATTTTATGGGCAGCTATTTTTGAAAATTTGAAAATGTGTACAGGTATACATTCATTGTACTCAATGATCGATGTGTGTTGATGTCAAAAAGCTTGATTAAAATCATATTTAGATATGATCATATCAGATTATAATAAGCACCAGGATTAACACATTTTAGCCTTGCATTGCAGAAGACAGAATGAAAACAAGCATAGAATAATAATAAGAATATGCATAGCAAAAGAATTTCAATGTTTGCAGTGTTCAGTACTTGATCACTACAGAGGATGTATATTTGCCTTTAGTGTACTTGCATTGGACAACCCAGCCCAACGACTTCACATCACTTCCGGGGGAATAAAAAAGATGCTTGTTCCACATTGGTTCAGCACCCGCTAGTAATCCACGGAATAAAATCGCCCAGTATTCTGCTGTTGATGTTTTAGGTCATATTTATGCATAAATGTAGAAAATTCTTAAGGGTTCACAAACTTTCAAGCACCACTGCAAATTGCTTTCCATGCATGAAGGCCTCAAAAAACTCAAAAATCCCACTAAACCCACTAAAAAACAAAGCATTTCTAATAGGGGTGCCGGAAAAAAAATCGATTCACGTCTGAATCGCGATTCTTATTTATTAGCATTTCACAAGTTACTACATTCTTCAATAAGCTAGGAACAACTCTTCTATAATTTCTTTCTTTCTTATAAAAGAGGTGTTCCTAGCTTATAGAAGAATGTAGTTACTCATGAAATTGGCTCACTTTGTTTGTAACGGTTATGAATCAAACAACGGTTTGAATCAAGAATCGATTCTGAATCGAATCGTCACCCCAAGAATCGGAAGCGAATTGAATCGTGAGTTGTTGTTCGATTCACATCCCTAATTTCTAATCTTTGAGCTGTTTTCTAGCCCGACACCATCTTAAAAAAGAACCACAGTTATCTAATTTATAATATGAAAAGCATCCCCCTTTGCTCACAGTGGGTAAGTCGATATTAAACAATGATAGAAGGAGAACAGACACCAACATTTTCATAGTTCTTGAGTTCTGAAAAAGTTAATATACCCATCATATGTTTTTTCAGTATTTCTATGAACAAACAACTATGAATAGTCATAATCAAGTTTTAGGGCCAAATACGTAGCAATACCTTAGAACTTAGCATATTTCAAATATTATCTTGTAAAATGGCTGCTATATTGGATTCCCAAAATGCCAAAACTGCTTTTAAGTCAGTAATGTTATGGCAAAGAAACAAAATTTATCTCAATAATGTCTGCACTTTGGCTATTAATACAACATATTGACGTTTTTCATGATAAGTGTCCTATAGCAACATTTTTAAAACTATATTTTTATATATCCCATATCGGAATTTCAAGTGGCTAGCACATTTTTCATAAAGTCTACCTAACAATGAGTATTCCTGCCAAATGTCATGCTTGTATCATCAAATGACCAATTGTTTGACTTATCTGCTCCACTATAGTGCCTGGGTCCAGGCTTCTAAATAAACTAATTAATTGTTTGTGTTTTTTTTTTAATTGCTGAATGCCAATAAATCACACATAGAGCTTTCTTTTCATATATCTTTTCACTTAATTTTTTTGTATACTTTTTTTTTCTCTTTACAAATTTGTATTCTACAGGCTTTTACAGCCTCGTATTTGGTTGGACTGGGTTGAAAAATGAACAGAGTCCACCATTCCAGGATTTTACCCTTCTGGCACTATTGCAAAAGTATTGATTTAGCACTGGCGTAAAAATAAACAAATAAATAAATAAATATAGCTATCGGTCATGTGACTTTTGCTAGCCATTTCCACTTCAGGTGAAAGAAATGTTGTTCAAAACAAGCCAAAATGGCCACTGGTGTGCAAGTGAAGTTTGTAGTTTAGATGCCAACACACCCTTAAAACAGCTGCAGAAGACTGGACCTGTTACGATGGTCAATTAATCACCCCATTGCACGATTAATGCAAATATTCACAAACATTCTCCTGTCCACGATTAATCACCGCAATTATTGCGTGATTATTAAATTAAACCTGGGTTTCCACTCAGGCCACAATGTCCATGATTTTTAAAAAAAAAAAATTATAGATCTCCTACAATTTATGAGCACACCTGGAGCATGATTGGGGTATAAAAAGGAGGCAGGGCACATCCAAGAGATGAAAATTGAAGAAACTGTGTTTCCAAGTTCATCAATTAAGGTCTGTTAGACACTGTTAAGCTCTACTGTGATTGCCGTCAAATCGTAATAAATCATGGCAAAAATTCTGAACTCACAAATTTTGTAGTGATCATCATAATTCCACCAAGTTCCCTCAAGATCATCATGACTTGAACTACCTGCACTGCATCATTTTACACTGCCTGACAGATGAAAGCCTGGATGAGTATGGAGATATGCAGTGAAACATCTAATGATCAGGCCCTGCAAGATAAATCCTGCACCATTTTGCCTGGGTATGCATTAGGTAGTTTTCTTCCCGTTGCTTGGTCTTAGTAAACCAGAAGAAGTGATCATGGCACACTGTAATTCTAAGTTCACCATGGTGCTTTTTAGTTACTTGTAATCACTTTCACTTTTTGTTGGCCCAAGTACTTCACTGCCGTGATAAAGATTATTAGAACACGTGAATGAATGAAGTGCTCATGCAAAAGCTGTATATAAACCAAAAGCATAGATAAGGCCAAGGAGGTCATGTTCTACCCTCAGTTTGTAGGTTGGTTAGCAGGATTACACTTTAAGTTGTGTGTAGATTTCCATGAAATTTCTGCCAGAGGTGGAGCTTTAGACAGGGAAGAAGAAATTAGACTTTGCAAATAACGCAGATTAAAATAAAAATTTTTTTAAGGATTCTTTAACATTGTAAGATAGGAATATATGGGGGATTTCTGGGCTTGGCGGAGGGTTGCGCTTTCCGAGAGCTGCTTTTTTTTTTTTTTTTTTTTTAATCCATGCAGTACATTCATTTGAATTTAGATTCATATGCATGTTCACACAAGTTCCACTTGAACTGAGACCCAGCTATAATCTTTCTAATGTAACCGCTAATAACATAAATCAAAAGTGCATCAGGAAACTTACATCAATTTCTCCTTCATCGATCTCGCCATCATCTTCATCTTTCTTTTTATCATGAAATGAATCCCTCCTACCCCTCTCTCTGCCTCTTAACTCTTCAGATTTGTTAGACTGAGCATCAGGAGGCAAGATCGGGTTCCTCTCCTTCTTTCTCTTCTTCTCCGCCTCCTCTTTTTCCTCCTCATCTTCATCCCCGTCCTCTGTGGCAGGCCCCTTCTCTGTGTCCTCTTCATCCGGCATGGCTGTGCTAGGCTCCTCTGGGACTTCCTCGTCATAGTCAAGCTCGTGCTCATCCAAATCTCTGGACACAGAGGGCGAGTCCTGCTTCAGATTGCTGACTAGCATTAGCCTCCTTTGTCTCCTTTCCTCCTCCTCCTCCTCCTCTTCATCCTCTTCATACAGCTCTGGGCGACTCAAGCCAGACCTGGTGGTGGCCTCTACTCCATCATGCTCATTGCCTTGCTGGATATCTTCCTTCTCTCCATCAGCAGGGGTGAACGACCGATCCAGGTCTGGCTCGGGGGAATCAGGGTCAGGTGATCTGGGCGTCTCCAGGATCTCCTCCTCTCTTTCACAATCGGCTGATCGGCTCACACGCTGCCTACATTCCAGCATGGGGCTCTCCTGCTGGTTGTCCCTTCCACCGACATTCGCTTTATCGTCTTCGATGTCAGAAATGTCTTCCTGAGCCCCACCACTCAACCCAACATGCTCATCATCATCATCGTCAAAATCTGAGTCTACATCTCCTCCTTCATCATCATTCAGTAACTCACTATCAGAAACCGCATTGCCTTCGTCTGCAGGTGACTCCGGCGACTCCAGAATCTCACTGTCGGAAAAGCCTTTTTCCTCCTCTTCAGGAGATTGTGGAGACTGAGTGGGGCTTTCTGGGGTGTCCATCAGGAAACAACCTATTAGAAATATTATTAAAATATATGCAATTAGTTTGACATGCAAATACAAAACACACATCCCTGGTGATTCCCGTCAGTACACAGTGGGCTGGGTTTTGTCTTTTTTTTTTTTTTTTTATAAAGTCAATCCATAAAACAGACGCTGACAGATTTCAGAGTCTGAAATCCAGACATCATGCACAAGCATATTTATAATTAAGCTTCCATGGCACACACGGTTTATCATGTAAGGAAATGCTGAGTCGACTGAATTCAAGGGGCGGCGGTTAAAAAGGCCTTCACATCAAAGCCAGGCGTGATATCGACAGGAGATTATGACATCATTGTGATCTCATAGTAGTCACTTATTTAATAATAAGGTTTGTTTTTACTGTTTCATTTGTTATTTCATAGTAATATTATTGCAACATAATATGTAATTGCTTGTCTACAGCATTAAAGATATACTGACTAAGCTGTATTAGTTAAATAAACCTGGGAGCTTACTAAACCTGAGTGCTGGGAAGTGAGAAGAGAGACTTAATCAGATCTCATCTAACCTGTAAGAAGAAGAAGAAGAAGAGTTTTAAAATAAAGAACCTTAACTACAACACACTGGTGCTTGAACTCGATTCACCCAATCAGCACAAAGTTTACTAGTCTTAATAACCTGCTCTTTCATTGGAGAAAGGTCAGTGTTTTGGTCAAAGATTTACGATTATAGTCAAAACAGTACAATAACTACAAGCACAGACACTTTGGTAGAGATTAAACCCTAAACTTTATTATTATTATTTGTTTAATAACCCAGAAAGTTATCTTTTAATAACCCTGCTGTGTTACCGTTGAACAGCCCCGTTAGCTTGTTAGCCAACAAGCCAGCTAATCATCTATCCGCATCCAGAACCGCCCGATTTCACATAATGCACACTTTTGCAAGACAGAGATTAATTGTAGCAATCATTTGGAATGAGGTTACCTGCTATGTTCTATGGCAAGTGACATGAGATGGACGACCAAAACACCAATTTTCAAGCTAGCCGACTAGCTAGCTAGCTTAGTTAGCTTATTTGCCAATGAGGAGCCGTCTGTCGTTTCTCTGGCGGTGAAGTAGCTTTAGCTGGCTAGCCCGGAGCAGCAGGCCCGAACGCGGCCCACACTTTATTACCGACAACAGCATGGACAAAAACAACAAAACTAACTTCCAACTACGTTCATTTAGTAACCGAAGAGAAACTCTTTCGGCGTTAGTCGCGGTGTTTACGCCTTACTGCCGAGCGGTAGTTGAGCTTCTCTGATCCAAACTGTTCAGCTTCATCACCCACAACAATAAAGCGTATCTACTTAAAAAAAAAAAACAACAGAAAAGAAACCTGAGAACGCTTAAAACACATTCGGTCACCTTTCAAACCACAGCGTCTTGGAGACACGGTCTCGGTGTTGGGAGTTACCCGGGCTGTCTCCCTCAGTGGCGATATCTAAACGATATCTTTGACGATTTCTAAATTTTCCTCAACGGAGAAACGCACAAGCCCTGCACAGCACCGCGCGAGCAGCCATAACTCTGACGTCATCAACAAGCGACACGGAGCCGGTAGCATAATCAAGCTACATTATAATAGACGTTGTTTATCTTTTTTGTTTGTTATAATAGTAGTAATTTGTATAATGCCCCAACAGAACAACAGTTTATATCACTTACTTTATATCATTAGCAGGTGTTACACTGGCGGGTCTTTGGCAGAGCTCTGCCACTAGGGGGCGCCATTAAAAGAAATGGGTCTGTTCATTCATTTTCATTCCTTTTTTTAAATTTCTATTTGCATACTTGTAAGCCCTTCCACTTCTCAGTGCTATAGTATATGTCTTCTAAAAAATATACTGCTACATAAATAATAACCATGCTTGATTTGTCCATTTATAATTGTAATATTTTCCCATTCACATTCCTGCCATTCATTCCTATAGGAATTTATTTATTAGTGCATTCATTCATTCCCTAAGCCGCTTAATCCTAATTAGGGTCGCGGGGAGGCTGGCGCCTATCTCAGCCGACTCTGGGCAAAGGCTGGGTACACCCTGGACAGCTCATCAGGCCATCGCAGTGCCACACACACACACACACACACACACCCTTTCACACTCACACCTAGGGAAACAGCCAATTAGCAACAATTGGAACAGCCAGTTAGCCTACTGTGCATTTTTGGACTGTCAGAGGAAACTGGAGTACCCAGAAGAAACCCACACAAGCACATGGAGATCATGCAAACTCCACACAGATACGCCCAAGGCCGGGAATCAAACCCAGGCCTTGTTGCTGTGAGGCAGACGTGGTAGCCACTGCACCACTGTGCCGCCTGTGTGTATGTGCGTGTGTGTGTGTGTGTGTGTGTGTGTGTGTGTGTGTTTATTGTTTGGGTTTGCGCGGGTTTCCCCCGGGTACTCCAGGTTCCTCCCATAGTCTGAAGACATGCACATTTAGGGTTATTGGCTGTTCCAAATTTCCCCTAGGTGTGACTGTCACTGTGAATGGTTGTGTGTGTTGGCCCTGCAGCGGACTGGTGAGCCGTTCAGGGTGTACCCCGCCTTCGCTCAGTGTAGGCTAAGATAGACACCAGCCTCCCTGTGACCCTAATAGGATTGAGCAGTTCAGCAAATGGATGGATGGATGGATATTACAAAAAAATCGAAGTTGTACCACTAGGGAGCGCAATTTCAAAGACGCGTGAGTTGGTTCATTTTTATTTGCCCAATAATGGTTAAAAGAGCGCATTTTTTCAGCGCATGTGGTCTCTCATAGATGAATATTTTTTCGACCTCGATAAATACGACTGATATTTCATACATATCTGGGTTTTTCTATCCGAAACATTAGGAGAGAGGTGCTTTGGACAATAGTGTATGGAATCTGAACAGAAGAAAGAAGAAAATGGTAAGGCATGTATTATTTACTGAAGCATTTGAACTTACTTGTCTGTTAGAATTATTTAATTGCCTTAAACAGTGTTACTTTTATCTTTTTTTGTGTGTGTCCGACTCATTTTATTTCTTGCATAGCAATGTGTACATTTTTGTTTAGTCTGGATTAACTGCATATCTTAAAAGCTGTTGATACTGTCTTTAAATAATAATAATAATAATAATTATGAATCAGTTATTATGAATGAATTATATCTGGAACATACAGTCAGAAAGAAAACAATATGTTACTGAATTAAAAATATTAACCACATAGATTTAAGACGCTGTAAATGTCTGACACCCAAATAGTGGCAATTACATCATATAATGTCAAAGTGATTGCCACTATTTGGGTGTCAGGCATTTACAACATGTTAAATATATGGGGTTAATATAAAATTCATAATTGTATTAACAACAACAACAACAACAACAACAATAATAATAATAATAATAATAATAATAATAATAAATCTGATGTGTCAGTACTGTCAGTCAGTTGCAATATTAAAAAAAAATTCAACATGCTTTAATATCATATAAATTTTACGGAACACAGAAATGACAGCACAAGTGTCACAGTAAGAGAGAATCAGAGGAAAAGAGATAATGAGTGTGAGAGAGAGAGAGTGAGAGAGAGAGAGAGAGAGAGAGAGAGAAATCTACACTCACTGAGGAGAGATCAGCTGAGTGATTGACAGGTTAATTCATATCACAGTCTCTAATTAACACACTCAGTCCTCACCATCAGTTTCTTTCTCTGATTCAAGCTTGTACTCGTTGCACAGCAAGAAATTGCTCTTCGCAGGACAGTTGCCAGCTTAATGAAGGCATTTAACATCTGAAATCTAAGAACAAATGGCAGAGCAACTGTTTATATCTAAAAAATAATCTGTGGGGTTTATGAAGTAACCTGAATGTAAAATGTGTTTTTTTTTTCCACTGACAAACCCCTCTCGTGAAAACGATTAATTAATTACTTGAGATAAGTTTTAATTGGTGAAGTAAAATGTATCCAAAATAATTTATTAGTGTTACAGTAACCGAACCCATGGCTGAAGGTTAATCTACACTCTGGGGTAGGAGGTTTGGCTTGAACTAATGTTTTTATACAAAAGACAAAGACAGGGACAACTGAGAGGAGCAACAGATGACAAGCTACCAGTGCACATTACCAAGTTCAAATTAAAAAATATTCTTTCTTTCTTTTTAAATAGAAGATCATACTAACTCTTGTTCATAAATTTTTTTTAGCTCTGTTGCCTCTCAGGGCTTTTTAAGAAAATTGTCTCTAAAAGGGTAAAAATAGTTTTAAACTATACTTGCTTTCTGCAGCTATATTGTAGTTGTGACTTTATAATGTTGACACTTTTCCCCTGCACCCCTAGAGTGTTTCATTTCTGCATGAACTTATTGTGTATAAATGGAATTATAAAAATAAATTCTTTTATTGAGTTATTTAGGAAAGGGAAGGAGAGAGAGAGAGAGAGAGAGAGAGAGCTGAATGCTGTAAGCCAGAACAGCAGGATTTATCTACTTTTGCCAGAGGAAATGGACATGCACAGTTACTGAGAAATTAACACATGGCTGTGAAATCCTCTTAACAGTATTGAAGACTGGCATTTTGCCCACTGACTATTGAAATCTCTCTTTTCAGGGGGATTCATTGGAAGGAGGATTACTTTAAGCAGCAAAAAGGCATACAAGAAATTAACTGTGATGCCCCTAATGGATATATGGCTATTTACCTAAGAAGAATGGAAGAGCACTTAAAGAAGTAAACATAAGCACACAAACAAATTTAGCTTTAATACTCTTTCCAAAAAAAAAAAAAAAAAAATCACAGCTTTTTAACCTACCTGTTATATTTTATTTCGCATTCCCATTCACATTTGATCCTACTATTCCCCAATACATATCCACCCAAAGCTATACACTCACACAAGCCTCAAGAAACCATGGCAGAAAACACGAGTTCCAGTAGCTCTGTTTCCAACATCTCCCTGATGGGCCAGGGAGACTCTGTGTCCAAATCAGTAGAGTATAAGACTGTGTCCGTGTTTTTGGTGGTCCTGGTATGCGGCGTGGGAATTGTTGGAAACATCATGGTGGTCTTGGTGGTCCTGAAATCCCGACACATGCGAACGCCCACCAACTGCTACTTGGTGAGCCTTGCTGTGGCTGACTTGACAGTTCTGGTGGCAGCTGGGCTGCCGAACATCTCCGAGAGCCTGATGGCCACCTGGGTGTATGGGCAAGCAGGCTGTCTGGGCATTACCTACCTCCAATACCTGGGCATCAATGTGTCCTCCTGCTCCATCACAGCCTTCACAGTTGAGAGGTAAGGAGACAGTGCCAAGTGAAAGTAGTGTGATCACTAAGATGTAATGCCTACACTATGCTAAAATAAGCCACATATCCCCTCAAAGGTGTGGAGGCCTTTTGTCCTTGATCTGCTGGGGTATTTATTCAGTTTGGATAGCTCTTGAGTTATTAGCTTTATTCTGTATAAGGTACAAGCTGGACAGATAATGAGGTTTATTATATTCTCTTCATGCCCTGTGATGGCCTGGTGAACTGTCCAGGGTGTACTCTGCCCTCACCCAGAGTCGGCTCTGATGGGCACCAGCCTCCCTGCGACCCTAATTAGGATTAAGCGGTTCAGAAAATGAATGAGATAATGAATGAATGAATATTCTCTTTATTCACTTTAATAAGAATCAATTTATCCAGCCGAACAAACGTGTGGTAAAAGTCAATTGTAAGGTAATTGTTATTCTCATCTTGTTGTCTCTTCTGTCCTCAGGTACATAGCCATCTGTCACCCAATGACGGCTCATATGGTGTGTACAGTCTCCAGGGCTAAGCGAATCATTGCAGGGGTATGGGCCTTCACCTGTGTCTACTGCATGCTTTGGCTTTTCCTGGTAGAGATCAAAGAGAAGAACGATGGACGTGTCCACTGTGACTATCGTGTCTCCCGAGACCTCTATCTGCCCATCTACCTCATAGATTTTACCATTTTTTATGTCATCCCACTGCTGCTAGCTATAATCTTGTATGGCCTCATTGCACGAATCATCTACCTTAACCCACTGTCCCACCCACTGGATTCAGGCACCACCACAGCCCATTCCCACAAGAGAAGCTGCAAGGACCCTGGAGAGGCAAGCAAAGGGGGTCAAGGACGACCAAAAAGTGCACTCTCATCTCGAAAACAGGTGTGTGTGTGTGTGTGTGTATTTATTATATCTCAACACTAATCTAGGTAATCTGTCACGTGTGTGTGTGTGTATGTGTAAGCAGTTGTCTGTGTATCTGTCTCTCTATTATATCTTAACACTAATCTAGGTAGTTTGTCACGTGTGTGTGTGTGTGTGTGTGTGTGTGTGTGTGTGTGTGTGTGTGAAACCACTGATATATTTATTCAAAGTAAAAATCAGAATTGATCTGGTAACACAATTATATAACAGAAAAGCAACAAGAGAGTGAATGAATAAAAATAAAAAACAAAGTAATACAAAACTTAGCATAAAAACAGTGAGCCTCAATGAGCCTTTCATGCTTGTGACTGATTCATAATTTCTGTGAATCAGACTAATGTACACGGTAACCAATCAATGACATGACACTATTAGCTCTCTCAGATTTTTGGTGGTATAGTGGTTAGCATGTCCGCCTCAGCAAGAAGATCCTGGGATCAAGTCCAGGCGTTTCTGTGTGGAGTTTGAATGTTCACCCCAACCTGTGTGGGTTCCCTCTTGGTATTCCAGTTTCCTCCCACAGCCCAAAGACATGCACATTAGGCTAATTGGCTGCTTCAAATTGCCCCTAGGTGTGAATGTGAATGGTTGTGCATGTGTTGGCCCTGTGATGGTCTGGTCCTTCACCCAGTGTCAGTTGAGACAGGCTCCAGCCTCCGCGCAACCCTAGTAGTAGTAAGCAGTTTGGCAAAAGAGTGAGTGAGTTTTGTTGTTAAAGTTTTTGGATTTGTTATTGTGTTTGTGCATATGCTGTTGTTTTTTTTTTTTTTTTTTTGAAAGTTGTTGCATTTTGGTTTTTTAATGTGTTTTGTACTTTGGTGCTGTCCTCAGTGTAAAATGACAGATGTTGTACTGAGACATGTCACAAATAGTATTACTATTAATACTACAACTATTTTGAGCTGATCACCACTATTTAAAAGGATCAAGATTATTTGTAAGATTATATCAGATGTTTTGTATGAGAAAAATGCAAAAGGCTAACTATTTCTTAGTTATATTTAGTTCTATTACAAAATTCCTAGCATTAATATTTTCATATAATATTATAATATCATGGTGGCATGGTGGCGCAGTGGTTAGCAGGTTTCTGAAGGTCCCTGGTTTCTATTCCCAGGCTTAGGCATTGCTGTGTGGAGTTTGCATGTTCTCCTCGTGCTTGCCTTGGTTTCCTCAGGGTATTCCGGTTTCGAAATCACCCCTAGGTGTGGGTGTGAATGGTTTTTCGTGTGTTGGCCCTGCAGTGGTCTGGCGAGCTGTCCAGGGTGTACCCCGCCTTCGCCCAGAGTTGGCTGAGATGGGGGCCAGCCTCCCTGTTACCCTAATTAGGATCAAGCAGTGTAGAAAATGAATGAATTAATTATAATATAGGAACTACATAAGGGTCTTTGGATTGGATATGTACAGATATATATATATATATATATATATATATCATATATTTTATATACACACACGCACACACATACCAGACTGTTTGTGTATAATTAGATTACTATTATATACTATATAATACTATAAAAATATAAAATTTTTAAGATTATTGTATTAAAGTGCTATAGATTTAAACATTTATTATCATCAGATATACAGTGTCAAAATGTTACACAGTGACATCTCAACCTGTACTAGATCCATTAAGAGAGCTCTTTGTCTTGTCTTTGCCTCTAGCTGAGGGATTCCTAAAGGGCAAACACAGTACTAGCCTTGTCACTACCTGTAGCCGGCCGTCACACACCCAGCTTTCCCTTTGACAGAACATGGGGTTAGTTAAAATATCACCATGTGCAGAAAGAAGGTGATGAAGGGAAATGCCTGTTGGTATATTCCTTGGCTACAAATGCCTGTAAAATGCTTTATATAAGGTTTCAAATAAATCTTAATTTCTCACTCTCATGACTACTATAAACCAAGACTTCCAGTTTATTTCTAAACACTGGGTAATTGAATGACTTAACATTGAAAAGACACTCAGGTTGGACTGAGCTGATTGGACATTGATTCTTACTCATCCACTCGTTTGCTTTACCGCTTAATCCTCTATTAGTAGCGGGGAGTCTGGAGCCTATCTGAGCCAACTCTGGGCGAAGGCGGGGTACACCATGAACAGCTCACCAGACCATCACAGGGCCAAAACACAATTCACTGTTCACAATTACATCCACACCTAAAAGCAATTTGAAACAGCTAATTAGCCTAATGTACATGTCTTTGGACTGTCAGAGGAAAACGGAGTACCCGGAGGAAACTCTCACAAGCAGGGGGAGAACATGAACGTGATCATACATAAATGCCCTCACCAAGCCTGTAAATCAAACCCAGGACCTTCTTGATTTGAGGTGGACGTACTAATCACTACGCTTCTGTTAATGACACAGGACTTAAGCTCTGTACACAGAGCCTGCCTGACCGACTGGTGCTGAATTGACATTCAGTCTCGGCGACTATTCAGCAATATCCACCTCACCTTTGGCACATAACAGTTAGTTTTACCTATCTAAATGATGCAGTTTACAGACTGAATGTAAAAACTAATGTGGGCAAGGAGGTACAAAATGCTTTTAAAATGCATGATTTCTGGACCACGGTATCCGACTTAACAATGATAAAATTGCCCATGGATTTAATCACCCATTCTGTTTAGAGAAGACGCATGATGAAAGAGGGGGATGCACACAAGTGTGAAGCAAGAGAGGAAAACTACACACCAAAGTATATTGAAATCGAGTGAAAGAATGGAAGTAAAACATGACAGATTAGAACTTGGTGTAGTATACATTCTTCTTTGTTGCATATAGTGAATGTCTATACATAGATCATAGATAGACAAATGTCTTTATTGCTATAACTATTAAGTAGGTCACATTTCTGGATGTTTATCCCGGTTTCAGCCCTGGCAATCACCTTGGGTTCGTAAAAGCAGCGTCCTTCCTCAGTTCCACATAAACGTTAAAAGAACAAACACCAGATAAAGTCGTTTTGGTTGCAACTAATGTTTAACCACATGCAGAAATTCTTATGAACCATGACAGTGAGTGGTGTTTATCAAATCTTTGATGCGAAGTGTGCAATTTATTAAAACTAATGTTTGCTTAAATGTTCATGCATATATTTACACAGCGCTTTGACCATGCAAATGAAAAGCAACTAGCGGTGAAGTACAAAGTCGTGAGTGTAATGTGTTCAGTCATGAGCACTTTATGTATGGGCCTTATTAAATCATCACAGATGAATCATCAAGTTACTCATGAAAATATGAAAGTAATAAGTGTTACGCTTGTGCTCAAATCCCACACAAAAGGTTTCAGAGTGTTAATAAATGCAGCATGATGGATGTCATTTTTCTGTTGATGTAACCATAATCTTGGACCTGCTGGAAAATGACATTAGGGACACAAAATAATGTGTGAATGACCAAGTCTCTTCAACAATATGATTTTCACAGGCACACTTTGTCTAAATGATGGATAAAATGGGAATTTTCCAGCCATCACTATGTAAGATTGTACCCAGAGTGTTGGATGACATGATCTCCCTTGGCTTAACATTTGCTGCTTCCCCATCTTCCCCTGAAATGCTGATTTTGAGGGTGTGTGCTGGACGGACTTTTTGGCTTCCTCCTCCCATTTATGGTCTTTCCGTTCTCTGTGCCTAATCTACTTTGACTGGTTGCCTTTATGTAGCCTTCCCAGAGCCCAATGATAACCACTATGCCACCGTGCCGCCCTAATTCAGATTCAGTTAAAAGATAGTGTTTCTCTTAACATGCTGATAATTGTCATACTAACAACGGAAACAAAGATATGCTTGTATATGTTGCATTTATTAGTTTCTCAAGCAAAAAAAAACAGCTCACACACAGACACATACTGTACATACAGCATACACTGTTATTTCTATATTTAAACAAAATAAGCCTACACATAATGGCAACACTTCCCTTAGTAACCTAAAGGAATATGTTAAGTTTAAAAAATAGTTGTTTGGCTCATCACAGCTCATCTCATCTCATCTCATCTTCTGAACCAATTTATCCTTTATTAGGGTCACACGGAAGCTGAACCCTATCTCAGCTGACTTTGGGTGAAGGCAGGGTACACCCTGAATAGTTAACCAGACACACACACACACACACACACACACACACACACACAAGAGGTGAATTTCAGAGTAACTGCCAGTCTGTTATTAAAATGAGGAGTTACTATAACTCCCCCTGATTTCGTGTGTGTGTGTGTGTGTGTGTGTGTGTGTGTGTGTGAATGAGAACCCATATGACAGTTTTGTGTTTTCTTGGGTGTGTGTTTGTGTGTGTTTATGTGTTTGTATACTCACTTGCTGGTGTGTGGCAGAGATCATAGATTAAAGAGGGCTCCACTTGAGAAGTAGATTTGCATAATATGATTTGTGGTGTTCAGTGAAGTACGCTTAATGCTGCTGATGATTCTGCTCTCACAGATCAGGAAGAAGTTCTCCTCCCCTTCTCAACTTCATTCGTCTCCCCACTTTTCCTCCACGGCTCCAACTATGTTCACTGCCCAATTATCTCAACGTTTTTAAGTTCAATCAGATTCAGGATGTTCACAGACCTTAATCACTTGATTTGAGGAAAGTTATCTGTGAGTCAGTTAATACTATTGTTATGATTGCAGCTCCCCTTTATTTAACTGAATGGTAAGCGGTAGGCTGCTTTGTTTGTGCCGTGTTAAGACCTTGATTCTGGCTGATGAGGAATCGCAGTAACGAGAAGTAGTTATAAATGTCACTGCTAGTCAGACTCATTATTTGGCACTGTGATAATTAATGAAGTTCCTCCCAATCTCATGGCGCTTCAATTAAAATGTGCTGAGAATTTGTCACGACCGTCGAAGGTCTCGCTCACCAGATGTCAGTCTGTCTGTGGTGTATGATGACAAATAGCAATTAGCCTTGCAAGATCCATTTTATTCACGTCAGTTGAGTTTTTGTTTGTCTTCTCCGGTACTCCAGGCTATTTTTTTTTTACTTAATGTTATGCAGGGCAACTGAAAAAAAAAGTGGCCGTGATCTGACAGCAAAAGCAATTCAGCTAAAAGTGTGTGTTATTCAGAAAAAACAAAGGATGAGAAAACATTTAACAGAAAAGAGAAAACCGTATCAGAATCTGATGTTGATTCTAATGCAGCCCTCTCCTGAGGTTACACATGGCCCGCTCACTCACTCATTCATTCACCCACTCACTCACTCACTGACTCATTCACTCACCCACTCACTCACTGACTCACTCACTCATTCATTCACCCACCCACTCACTCACTGACTCACTCACTCACTCACTCACTCATTCACCCACCCACTCACTCACTCACTCACTCACTCATTCACTCACTCATTCATTCACCCACTCACTCACCCACTCACTCACTTATTCTCTCACTCACTCATTCATTCACCCACCCACTCACTCACTGACTCACTCACTCATTCATTCACCCACCCACTCAGTCACTGACTCACTCACTCATTCATTCACCCACTCACTCACTCACTCACTTATTCTCTCACTCACTCATTCATTCACCCACCCACTCACTCACTCACTCATTCATTCACCCACCCACTCACTCACTTACTCATTCATTCACCCACTCACTCACTCACTTATTCTCTCACTCACTCATTCATTCACCCACCCACTGACTCACTCACTCACTCACTCACTCATTCATTCACCCACCCACTTACTCACTCACTCACTCATTCATTCACCCACTCACTCACTCACTTATTCTCTCACTCACTCATTCATTCACCCACCCACTGACTCACTGACTCACTCACTCACTCATTCATTCACCCACCCACTCACTCACTGACTCACTCACTCACTCATTCATTCACCCACTCACTCACTGACTCACTCACTTATTCTCTCACTCACTCATTCACTCTCTTTCCCACTCACTCACTCATTCATTCACCCACTCATTCATTCACCCACTCACTCACTGACTCACTCACTTAATCTCTCACTCACTCATTCACTCTCTCAGTCACTCACTCATTCATTTACTCACTCACTCACTCACTCATTCGCTCATTCATTCACTCACTTAATCTCTTACTCTCTCATTCACTCTCTCAATCACTCACTCATTCACTCACTCACTTACTTAGGGTCGCGGGGAGGCTATTCTTTTACTCTCTCACTCATTCATTCACTCACTCACTTACTGACTCTCTACCTTGATCTCTCACTCTCTGATTTACTCTCTCATTCACCCTCTCAACCACTCACTCATTCATTTACTCACTCACTTAGGGTCACAGGGAGGCTTTTCTTTCACTCTCTCACTCATTCATTCACTCACTCCCTCACTCGCTGACTTACTCACTTATTCTCTCACTCACTCACTCATTCATTCACTCACTCACTCTCTCACTCATTTATTCACTCACTCACTCACTCACTCACTCACTCATTCACTCACTCAATTATTGACTACATTCATAGTGAATTCATTCATTCACTATACACACTCACACGCTCACTCATGCACTCACTCACACACTCCCTCCCTCCCTCACTCACCCAGTCACACACTTACACACACTCAACATTTCTTCCTTTCCTTCTGCCTCAAGCACAAGCTATTTCACCTTGAAATGTGGAACAGTTATGTATACAGCTACTACTTGCCACTTCAGAAGCCAATTCCCAGTGGGAATGATGAAATAATTAATTTCTCTGGCTCAGGATTACACTGAAATCACTCACAGAGAAAAATTCACTTTATTTACAGATCGTGTTCACACCACATTGACACCACAACTGTTGTGTTTGTTTTAGTATTTCCACAGTACGTCTAAAAAAACCCCAAAACATGTATTTAACCCATTCAGGCACCAGTCTCGGTTTCTGCTGTGTAATAGCAGGGTTAAAAGTAATATGGTTGACCTTTAGCACAGAATTTAGCAACTGCATAAAATGTGGTTAACTAGCAACCATATTAACGGCATGAAGAAATTAAGAGATTTATTACGATTTACTTAAAACTTATGTTAATTATTAAATTATTTTCAATCCACTTTATTATTTAGGTAGCCTTCAGGGCAGCATGGTGGCGTAGTGGTTAGAAGGTCCTGGGTTTGATTCTTAGACTTGGGGCGTTTCTGTGTGGAGTTTGCATGTTCACCCTAGGCTTGTGCAGGTTTTCTCTGGGTACACCGGTTTCCTCCTACAATCCAAAGACATGCACATTAGGCTAATTGGCTGTTCCAAACTCCCCCTAGGTGTAAGTGAATCGTTGTGTGTGTTGGCCCTGCAATGGTCTCTGAGCTGTTCAGGGTGTACCCAGCCTTTGTCCAGTGTTGGCTGAAATAGGCCCGTGACCCTAAAAGGATTATGCAGTTAGTTAGTGAGATGATCAGAGAATTATTTGTGGTAACATTTGTTAAATGTACAAAGTTGTCTTGTCTGTCAGTAGCACTGAAAATATAATAATATAGTGTATATTTACCTCTAATTACCTCTTAGATTCTGAACTGAGAATCACTGAGTTTTTGTGAGAGAATGAGCCCAGGCTGTGGGTCCTCTTCCACCGAGCTGCTATGTTGTGCCATTACAATAACCCCGAACAGACAAACCTCTAGAAAGCGCCTCCTGCGTTTCATGTTTTTACAAGTGGCCGTGTGAATCAAGAAGCGAGTACCAAAAGGAAAGTGAAGAAGAAGAAAGAAAATAAAGAAGAAAAAAACGATGAATCAGTGTTTGCTGGTGTTGGCTAACAAGTGTGAGAATCCACATTTAGAAAAATGAAGGCTTGTACTTATTACTTAGTACAGAAAAATGCAAGGGTGCGTGAATGTAATACTTCACATTACTCTATGGCCACCTGATGGCTATCATACATTCTAATACAGTACATGCACACTTGGAAAGGGCAGGGGTAAAGGAGGTTGCAAGCAACTGAATCCTACCTAAAGGAGCTTTAAATTTTTCTTCTTCCCTGCACAACATCCAGTGGATTACTCTTTCACTTACTCACTCATTTGCTGAAATGCTTAATGAGGCTGGAGCCAATCTCAGCCAACACTAGGTGAAGGTGAGGTGCACCCTGCTCCCAGCTCGCTAGAACATCACGCCAATTTGCGTAATGCATGGCTTTGGATAGTGGGAGGAAACCAGACTACCCAGAGGAAACCCATGCAAGCCCAGGGAGAACATGCAACCTCTAGATAAAAACGGTCTAAGCCCAGAACCTTCTTCCTGTGAGGCAGATGTGTTAACCACTACACCACCGTGCCGCCCACAGTGGATTATATCTCTCAAATTTTCAGATGATTTGAAGAAGGTGAATGGTTTCAGGTTACAGGGTTGAGTGAACATTAAGGAGCAATAAATGGTAAAATATTGATATCTTGTTAATGCTGTTGATGTTTTGTTGAAGTTATTTGTATGAAATGTTGTTGTGGGAGATGTTTTTGCTATGTTTCAAATTTCTGGTTTATTTATATTTGTTACAATGCATGTATAATATTAATAAAATGACACCCTAGTCATTGAAACAGAAATACAGGGTTACATGACACCATCTGATGCCCTTTAACATCTGTACCTCTCAACTTTTGGTATCATGTTGAGTACTGTTGTTTACACAGGGTTCTGTCCTGACATTTTTCATGCTGGCTTTTATGAGAACATAAGCCAGGGTTGATCTCACCTAAGGGTCGGGGAGCTCTCCTTAGTGAGCAGTGTACTGATGATCACTGTTAAAACGATCACTGTGAATAGTGATGTATGAGTTCAGGAAGCCTTTGATAGAGCATCATATAAAACAAGTAACAAGATTCTTTTTTTTTAATTGATTGAACTGACATTTTAATAGGAACACCTAAGGTTTTTTGAGAAAGTCTTTAACTGCATGATCATTTGCAGTGTGCTACTGCTACATGTTTGGATGACTGAATTTGAATTGAGTGGGTTGGCATAGTGATTAGCACAGTGGCGTAGTGGTTAGCACTGGGTTTCCTCTGGGTTCTCCGGTTTCCTCCTCCAGTCCAAAGACGTGCACATTAGGCTAATTGGCTGTTACAGATTACCCCTTGGTGTGAGTGTAATTGTGAATAGTTGTGTATATTTGCCCTGCAATGGTCTGGCGAGCTGTTCAGGGTGTACCCAACCTTTGCTCAGTGTTGGCTGAGTTAGGCTCCAGCTTCCCTGACTCTTGAGTGAACAGCAGCTGTGTTTGGTGTGTACAGTACTGTGGACAAATAAAATGACAATTAAAGCCACTTGACACTTAATCCATATAGAGGTGTATGAATACTCACCCACTCACTCATTTAATCCCACCCACTTAATCCTAGTAGGTTCGTGGGAAGGTTGGAGCCTATCTCAGCCAACACTGGGTGAAGGCAGGGTATACTGTGAACAGCACACCAGACCACAGCAGGGGAACTCACACAATGGGGCAATTGGGAACAGCCAATTAGCCTAATGTGCATGTCTTTAGACTGTGGGAGGAAACCAGAGTACCTAAAGGGAACCCACACGAGTACGGGGTGAACATCCAAACCCCACACAGAAACAATGCAATCGTTAAATGCAGCACTATGTGCGCTATGTGATCATCTGCCACCGTTTGCAGTCTTTATTAACTGATGTGCTGTTGTACCTGCATTTAGCTTGATCTACTGAAAGGTATTCTGTGCATTTCTTCTGTCTGTGGTGAGTGTGCTCATACAATCGATCCTTGCATCTGTAAACAAACTGATAAAATACAAAGCTGAGTGACTTAGCTGTGTTCAGTGCTCCGGACACACTAAGCAACAACAAGAACAACTTCAATCCCTTGGAGTTGCTCAGAGCAAAACAACCGAATCGATTTCAAATAAGAAATTATTAGTGAATGCAGGAAGGAGAATTAGATGTTTACGGGCTTTCTTGGCATCCTACATTTGAACTTTTGAGCTAAGAAATTCAAATCGCCTACAACACATCTTTAAATTAGCCTCTTTGAAAATCCACCAAGTCCTCGCAGTGGGTATAATCACAAAGAGAAGGGCATTTTGCACTTATTCTTTGTATTCTCTCCCTGGGTGGTGCAGTCATACTTAGCTAAAGCACTTAAAGGTTTAAACATGGTCTGTGATTAGCTGAACAGACTGTGATGAATACCTTATAAAAGCTGTATTATAAGCCATTCCAGCCACTGCACAGTATTTTCTGGGTCACATGGAGTCTCAGAGTCATCTTTAACTTACCCATACTGTGTCATCTTGACTCTTCTCAGGTCACCAAGATGCTTGCTGTAGTGGTGGTCCTTTTTGCCCTGCTGTGGATGCCATACCGAACCCTGGTCCTTATCAACTCCTTTGTCAGCACGCCATACCTGGATGCCTGGTTCTTGCTCTTCTGCAGAACGTGCGTCTACGCCAACAGTGCTATCAATCCTGTAGTCTATAACCTAATGTCTCAGAAGTTCCGCTCCGCTTTCCGTGACCTGTACCGGTGCCAGCAACCAGTCAGTCGGTGTACTCCGTCCACACTCCAGACTGGCTACACTATAGCTAGAGACCCTCGAAGCATTCACATCAGCAATGGTACCAAGACAACTGTCAGCCCTGGCACTGCCAAGCAGGAACCAAGCCCCCTGGATGAAAAGAAAGATGCTACAGAGAATACTGGGATTGACAGTAATGGCATGGATAAGTTACAGTGGAAAACAGATGAAAGGGACACAATCAATGAAGGAGATGATACTGCAAGCCTTGCCACAGAAACTGAAAGAGAAGGGATTGAGAAAGAAAATAATGGTCCTGGCTTGGAGAAAAAGCCTGATAGCCAATGTACTTATATTAGGAATAATATGGAAAATGGTAACGATGTTAACAGTGACACACCCGCAGTCATTACCTGTTTGAACGCAGAGAAACCTTTGCAAGCCTCTGAGGAGATGAAGCCTGAAGTCCATGTTGAGCAAAATGCTAAGGAATTGAGCCATAGCACATTGTAAACGCCCCCCCCCCCTTCCTCCAAGTTTTATTCCCAAAGATCTTCAAGTGTAAAGTTGTATAGTGTACTCCCCTAATTTCAATTCATTTTCTGAACTGCTTTATCCGTTATTAGGGTCGCTGGGAGGCTGGAGCCCATCCCAGGGCAGCAGGGTACCAGGGTACAGCCTGAACAGCTCACCACACCATCACAGGGCCAACACAGACACACAACCATGCACATTTACATTCACACCTAGGGGCAATCAGGAGTATCCAATTTGCATATGTGCATATTAAGGTAATGTGCATATTTTTGAACTGTGGGAGGAAAGAGGTGTACCCATAGGAAACCCACGCACGCATGGGGAGAACATGCAAAAACTCCACACAGAAATACCCTTGCTGGGTATGGAGCTTGAACCCCGGACCTTTTTGCTGTGATGTGGAGGTGCTGGTGCATCTATCCCAAATAGATGTATGTCTTTGCAAGAAACCATCTGGCATGAATTGCAAAGAGTTGGATATACTCTCTATATAAATCTTGCCGGTTGGTGGACTTGCTATCAACACCTTCCCCCTTTCTGCATTTCCTTTTTTTTTTTTTTAAGTTTTGATGTGTTCTCCTGAGTCATGTCACATTAAAATAACTTAACTGAATCCAGCTAAGTGAGTACATAACCCACTTCTAAAATATCTCCGAAGGGTCGCACAGCAACTGCTACAAGGTGCTTTTATCTGATAACACGGCCCAGAGCACTGGGTCAGCACTAACATACATTCGTGTTATCCATTCTGCCAACAGGAGGCATTTAAAAACTGGCGCTGTGCCAGAGAAAGAGCAGAACGCATGGCCAGGGGAACTGACTTGTAGTGCATCAACATTTATTCCGACATAAAAGCCTGTACTTTAAGAAGAGTGATGTTTTACAACTGTTTTATCTCCCACCGTGCTCAGAGGCAGGATTAAATCTTTTGGGTGGCTTTTGAGGAATGAATGCAGATTAGAGCCGAAAGACAGAGAATCAGACTTCATCAATTTACAGAATCATCCACTCATCAAATTTATTTATATTGTGCACATAGGATACTTTAGGACAATTGATGTTTTCTGCTAAAACAAATGAAGAGGTATATCCATTAGTTTGTGTGTCTGTTAACAAATGAAATCCTATAGGCTACCTGCCGATAATGAAAAGATCTGAAAGCATTTTTCTGTGAGCACAGTGCCAAATATTTTGTTAAATATTTCACATTTATGTAGAAAACACTCATAACTATGATTTTCAGACATAAATGGTAATTTTATAATGTTATAAAGACTTAACCACCATTATGCTTAATGTGCATTTTAAGTTATTCTTTTATGAAAGCGTTCTGTTCCCTGGTGTAATTGCTTTATTGTGATGTCGTTTATGCCTCTCTTGTGCTGTTTCCTTAAAAGGAGAGAATATATAAGACCTTAACAATTATTTGTGGCTGGTTTTGTGGCTTAATTAAATAATTTTAGCCATGCCACATTTAGCACTGCCTGAACGTTCGAATTCTCATTGATCTCATCAGGCATTTTGGTAGAAGAGCCACCGCTATTCTGTTTATTGCTGCATTAGTGCTTCAGCTATTATTTCTCTACTGTCACATTTCATTTGACAAGCCAGTACCAGCATTAAGAAGCTCATTTCAGAGTGCTAAAGTGGAAAGTGTGTTATGCTGATGTTTTCACCACACGCCACTGTCTTTTTAATTGCATTGGTGATCGGGATGAAAAGACATTGTTTTCTTTTAAGACTGAAGAAAATGCATGGCTTTGCTGAAGAACCGTATTAGCTAAAGTAAATTTGTTGTCACTGCAGAAAACCACAAGGGAAGATATACTGCCTTTGGCGTGCTGCTTGTGGTAGCTTTTTAAAAATCCATTTGATATTTGCTTGATTCTTAATATTAAGCTGCTGGAATGAGAGCTTGACATGTGTGTGAGTTCTGTGAGCATCCCAGCCTGCATTTCTTTTACATGTAGATATTATTATTATTATTATTATTATTATTATTATTATTATGACTATTATTATTATTATTGTTGTTATTATTGTAATTATTATGATTGTTATTGTGTTCACTCCTGCTTCCTTTTGTTGTCTTTCCAAGAATAATAAAGAAGATAAAGAATAAAGCTGAATAGATGCATATATGCAAACATTTTCATGAGTTCATTTAATTTTATTTAAAATTCATTCTTCATTTTCCTAACCGCTAAATCCTAATTAGGGTCGTGGGAAGGCTGGCGCCCATCACAGCCGACTCTGGGCAAGGGCAGTGTACACCCTGGACAGCTCACCAGGCCATCACAGACTGATCTATGTTCACTACAAACTTATGGTGATTTCTTGTTTTGAGTTTGTCCTGGAGTATGTTGAGGAATGTTACAGGTGGTTTACTTTACAGAATAAGTATATATTGCATAGTATATATACAGGAATGGAGCAATCTGGTATTATCCACTCCACAAACTTGAAATAATGCTTAAAACCAAATGACGGGTGAAGCGAACATGTGCGTTCAGTGACCTTTCGCGTTGCACCAACTGGCATATATAATGTCATCCTTGTTGTTGTATAACAAGGCCTAATGTTAGGTTACATTATGTTACCTGCATGATGTGTTTACGCTAATACTACTAATAACATTACTACTGTCATGACATTAGTTACTATGTCATTTGTGGAGAAATTCGGATTTAAAAACTTTCCTCTTCCAAGTCTTCAGACACACACATGCTCTGTCTCACTTAAAGACGAAGTTGAACTTCTAATTATTTAATTAGATCCTGGCGTTAGACCTATTGGGAAGTTCCTGTCTTTGTAAATGGAATGACTATCGTAATACAATATATAGCTCATGCGAAAGCTAATAACTTACAAGGACTGAGCGAGCACTCGACTGTGGACATCGAAACACACACAATTTCCTGCAGAATGAAAATCGGCACGTCACAGTACCTTCGGTGTTGCCCACACGAAAGATAATGATGGGCAAAAAAATTCACAGTCTTCCCTTGTCACTGATTCAGAAATTCAACAAAATGCTTTTCATAAAAATACAAAGACTTCAATACAAAATGGCCTTCCTCTTTTTCAAGGTAAAAAAGCACTTTTTCAAACTGAATGAATTTCAGACCATACTAGGGTCAACAGACTCTTACAAAATTGTACACTAAGTGTATTTTTCTCAAAACCTAAATGTTTACTTTAGAGTACTTTACACTCTAGGAATAATGTTGAGCAGAAATACACTCTCACTCATACACTCATTTGCTAAATCTTTCAATCCTACCCCTAGGGTCACGGGAAGGTTGAAGCTTATCTCAAGGGATACTGAGTGAAGGCGGGGTACACAATGAACAGCTCGCCAGATCATCAAGGGGCCAACATACAACCATTCACCCTCATATCCACACGCAGGGGTAATTTGGAGCAGTCGGTTAGCCTAATGTGCATGTCTTTGAACTGTGGGAGGAAACCGGAGTACCTGCAAATGGTACAAATCCACCCAGAAATGACTCGAAGCCAGGACTTCTTGCTGTGAGGTGAACATGCTAACCACTAGGCCAATGTACCGCCCACAGAAATACACGATATGGAAAAAGAAAAGTTAAACAACTGTCTAAGGAAATGTAACTTTTTTTTAAATTTTACCTGAACCAATGCATTACTACAGCAAAGAAAGCCTCATAGCTTCAGGGCAGCCACTGTTCCTTTCTTAAGATACGACCCAAGTAACAGGAACATTTTCTATCACAAGCAGTTCAGAATTCACTAAAGTTAATAAAGCACTAAACTCATTTTTAAGCAAGTCTGTAGAAATTTAGCCAACACTCCATAAAAATCCCCTGAGCCTTGACATTGTGGAAAGTTTGGACGAAGCTGGTGAACTCTTTCAACTTGTGTAAAACCTGATTGCTGAAGAGTATATTAAGCTTGAAAAAAGAAACCCAGCACCGTTTTTGGTGACAAAACAACCAAGGATGTCTGGATGATAACAGTATGTTTTTTTTATGCTCTCAATTACAATTTGAGCAAGTAGAGAACTTAATACTGCAGTGTCTCTCATCACTATTCTGAGTTCTGGAACTACAGACTCAATAAGGTGAGAGCATTAATTTATTCTTGATGTATTAGACTCTTATTAGATGTTTATTTAAAAATTTGCTTCTCATCCATATATTGCAGTATTTCTTTTTCGTTTAATATGTCCTTTAATCCTTTGTCACGTTTCACGTGTCACATTATTTCCTTCTTTACATAAAAAAATTCACATGTACAATGACAATACTATAAATCATTGAATATGGCTCACTCAATATGGCTACTTGCAAAAATATTATAGTTATTGCACCATTGTCACTCCACATTAATCCATACAGAACCTGCTTTTATTTTTGCTATTTCTGCTATAATAATAATAATAATAATAATAATTATTATTATAAATATATATATATATATATATATATATATTTATTTTTTTTTTTTTCCTTTTTTTTAAGGCTATTTTATATATTCTCATTTTTTTTTTCTCACTGAAAATTGGCTAGGATCTTCATTTGGTTTGAGGCTCCAAATATTTTTTCTTCTTCCAATAACTCATAAATTCATAATGAAAATGAAAATGCTTTCATCAGTCACTGACCATTTATACCCATGAGTCACGTTCATCCCTTATCTAACCTTTATATAATTTCCAAAGCCTTTGGCTTTTTGTTATTGGTGGAAGAGAGGTGCAGATAGTATGTAAATGACTTTTAATCAAGAGGGAGATCATCACCAACATGACTGGCCACATGCATGATTGGCAGAGACCTTAATATGGACCTTATCCAGCAGCTTAAAATGTGGAAACACTGAGGACTGCAAGGAGAGGATGCAGATCACCATTCATACAGCCACAAAGCAGGGGAGTAAGATGAAGTGCACACACATACACATTTGTCTTACATTTGCCATTTTCTTTTTTCTTTTTAAATAAAAGATGTCCCACAAGGTCAAAACTGCCTTATATAAGGTTTAAAACAGCCCCCCCCCCCATCACCACACACAGACACCACACTGCCCCTAACATCAACTGCTTATTCCCCCTTCCTTCTACCCTTAATGTTTCTGTCATCGACATGTCAGTCCACATCTTTCCATTATTTTAGTCTTTTGCTTGTTGTCATGTACTTTTGTTTTTGCTAAGATTTATATTTTTATTTGCTTTCCCATAATCTCTGAATGAATTAATGTCATATCTGTTCTTTAAGGAAGAAGAGCTTTTAAGAGTAGTTATATAAAATATTCACAAAGTTTCAGCCTTGATAAATATGTACTATGGTAAATTACAACAATATCCTCTCAAGTTTTGGCAGTTTGTGAAGCAACCTTCATAAATTGCTTCATAAAGACGATACTGTGACGCAGCTGTGACTGTGCCCTTGACCATTTTATTTGCAGTTACACAACCACTGAGAGAAATGGGTTTGTGTCATACCTGTAATTTGTTTATTTAATAAAAAAAAAGAAAGAAAGAAAAAGTCCAGGATGAAGATCCTTTAAGTGTCTTGATTCCAATTTTCCCCAGCTGAATGTAGCTGAATGTAAAAATAGCGGTATAATGTGGGTGAATCAAACTGCCATGAATGCATGTGGTGATGTGTGGCCTGGCAGCTGGTTGCTAAGGCTACATTCTGTTTCACTTCACTTTTGCACGATTAAACTGGAGAGTTGTAGTCACGGAAGATAACGCACCCTTGAAAGGATTTCCAATCAGGTGCAGTGGGACTAATCCCAGCACTGATAAGCCATCACAAAACTGAGGTGTCATTCAGTGAGATGAGGCTCACAGGCACACCAGCTGGCTGCCTCTACACGCTTCTGACCCTCTGAGCACTACATATTAAAAACTTAATAACACATATCCGTTATGCTGGCTTTGATCTGAATCATTTGTGTCCCTTTGGTTTTTTTCTTTCTTTTTGTTTGTTCCATTCCTGAATTGCATAATTATGAGTCACTGCTCTGCTGAAAGTCATATTCAGAAAAACAGCATTAAAAAAAATACCTTCCCTTTGCTGAGGTTAGGAGGTTGTTCGGACAAATAGAGAAGATGGACAGGAAAAAACTAGAAGAGTTCTCATTTCTGTACAGTCTCTTCACTTTACTCTGATGGCAGAAGTTCACCTGATCCTGCTGATGTCAGATGTTTTGGAGTCACACTTTTTATCATTGGTACTTAAAGGCCAGAATGTAAAGCTTGAAGACAGGCTCTCAGATTAAGAGGAGGTTGTGATCTAGGAGAATTGCTGAAAGTATTATTTCATGTTTTTAAAACTACACAGAGAGAGGAGTGCTTTAAAAAGACCACCACTTAAGCATAGGATTAAAGAGAACTAAGTGTCTCTAGCTTTCAAGCTTATACTTACATCCTGACATAGATCTATGTACACATCCCTGTCTATTTAAATTCATTCACACAAAATATAGGCTGTGGCAGTCTAAAACAAAACAACAACAAAAAACCCTCTTCTTAAATCAATTTTATTGATATAGCCTACATACATGCATATATGGTTAAAGGCTCCCAAATTAGGTGATATAGAATAGAAACAATGCATTTGATCCTGGGTATTTTATATTCTACTGCTCAGGATTTGATACAATCTGAGTGTATATACAATTCAAAACATGAATTTCAGGGCAATGTTGTGGTTACAGTCTGTCAGGTGATAGTAATCCAAGACTTACTGTTGTCGCAATCTCTGTCCAGTACTGAGCAACTAAGACAAGCTTAAGTACATGACCAGAATCATTTATAACTAAAACACAGAACATGTAATAACTTACTGAAAAGTTTGTTTCCTTTAAGTTGGTAAGATAATTCAGCTTATTGAATAATATACCTAAATAGCTGAAAAAACTTATGACATACGGATGCTTGCAAAAGTATTCACCCCTTGGCATTTTTCCTACTTATTTGGCTTACAGATTGTAATCTTTTCTAAACATTTCTTACATTTTTTATAATGGACATACAAATTGGTAAAATTAAGAAATATAAAAACATGAAAAGTGGTGCATGCATATATATTCACCCTCTTTGCTACGACCCCTTCATAATACCCCTTTCTCACCGACGCATCTTTCACACGGATAAAAAAGGTACCTCGAGGAGGAACACCCTGCAGTGTAGATGTGGAAAGTGGAACATATTTTCCTTGTCCTTATCCTCCTTCCTTCAAAGGATTGATTCTGCAACAATAGCTGAGGTGAAAATTCACAGCCTTTTATATTGTGGAAAAAACATAAGACCACCTTAAGCATCGTATGGTCACCACCAGCAGTGCAGTGCTTGTTGATGTTTACACTTTGTTCACTGGTATCATACGATGCTGGCGGTGGTGTCATGTTTTCACACAGAAATGACACGTTTTAGGCCTTTCCACAGAAATGCGGCAGAAAAATCAAACATGTTAGAATTTAGCGCAAGTATCTGCAGAAGGCTATGGTGCTGACGGTTCTCTGTGCCAACTTGCAATACACATGACAACAATCACATGTTGTTCTGCAAACTTCCGCGGATCAAGTTGCATAGGTGAGAAAGGGTCAAAAATATAAAAAGATATGGTGCTACCAATTATTTTCAGAAGTCACATAATTAGTTAAATAAGGCCCGCCTGTGTGCAAACTAAGTGTCACATGATCTCAGTACATAAATATATTTACAAAGGTTCTGAAAGGCCCCAGAGTCTGCAACACCGTTATTCAAAAGGTACCACTAAGCAAGCGACAACATGAAGACCAAGTAGCTTTCCAACAAGGTCAGGGACAAAGTGGTGGAGAAGCTAGGTTATTAAAAAAAATTCATAACCTTAAAAATCTTACAGAGCACCATTCAATCCGTCATCACAAAATAGAAAGAATATGGCACCACATCAAACCTGCTTAGAAAGGGAGCCTTCCACCAAAACTCTGGAAAGGACTGGAAAGGAGAAAATGAATAAGAGGCAACAAAGAGACTAAAGTTAAGCTTGAAGGAGCTTTCCAGGTCAGTTGGCTACTCCAAATTGCCTGTGAGTGGGATTGGTTGAACCTCAGGCATATATAAAGTATTGGATGATGCCAGCAGTTCACATGTGGACAATGGCACGTGAGCGAGTGCTAGGAAATTTAAATCCAAATTTTTTATTGTTTTACATATAGCAACATTTTGTAATTTCCTGTTTGCAGTAGTGGCATAGCACCAGTTAATAAAAATAATAGAAAATTACTTATATGTAAAGCGCCCTGGTGAACTGTCCAGGGTGTACTCTGCCCTTGTCCAGAGTCAGCTGGGATGGGCGACAGCCTCCCCGCGACCCTAATTAGGATTAAGCAGTTCAGAAAATGAATGACTATGTAAAACAACAAGAAGCAAATTATACAAATTTAAACATCAAACTCTCGCATATAGATTCTATTTTATAATCAAGAGATAAAACTGTACTTCATGTTTATTTAATATGCCTGGTAAGTAAACGGGCATGCTCGGCACGGTGGCGTAGTGGTTAAGATGTTCACCTCACAGCAAGAAGGTCCTGGGTTCCAGTCCCTTGCTCAGGCATTTCTGTGTAGAGTTTACATGTTCTCCCTGTGCTTGCGAGGGTGTCTTTCAGGTACTCTGGTTTCCTCCCACAGTCCAAAGACATGCTTAGGTGAATTGGCTGTTCCAAATTGCCCCTAGGTGTAAGTTTGAATGGTTGTGTGTGTGTTGGCCCTGTGATGCTGTTCAGGGTGTACCAGCACAGCCTCCCCGCAACCCTACTAGGATTAAATGGTTCAGCAAATGAATAAATGACTGAGTGAGTGAATGGGCCCCTTTAAAGGAACTCGTTCATGACTGCTGTGAGTAACCCCCTCCCCCCACCTCTCAGTACTCAAAACTGTATGTTAGTAAAGAAAGAAACACCTTATATAACAGGCTATTCATTGCACACAATATATTATAAAGGCTGGCAGTCAGCTCCAGAAGAAATGTAGATGCTCAGTAAGATTTCACAGCTAATTTCCTTTAATACATGTTACTACTGATGTAATGATTATTGTTTATTGCTCATTCTAGAATGTTTCATACAGAAACACTTATTTTCAATATTTTAAAGGCATCTTTATATTACAGACATTAATAAGTAAAACAAACAAACAAACAAACAAACAAACAAATAAATAAATAGCAAGCTGCTACATATATACCTACTGACAGATACTGTAAGCATACCTATAATAATGTTATTGTACCTGCTGTGCCTGTGTTTCATTTCCCATATCCCCCCCTTTTTTATTTTCCTTTGACTATATACAGTATATAACAAACAGCAGTACATTGAATTCTCCCTATTATATTGGCTCATATACACATCTCAGTCAAACACATGGTTTACCATTTGCACAGAGAAACAGCTCAGATGTTCAAAAGAGGTTACCATGGAAGCATTGAAATTAACTTTTTATATACACAATTAATTAAATGAGCTAAAAAAAAAAAAAAAAAAAGCATAATTATTCCCAAGCAGTATGCAGGTCTAAGGTCTGTGATGTAGACTAATATCTTGTAATAAAAATTATGATTTGACTTGAAAAGCTATCCTTCATCACTCAAACCTGAAGAATCGTCTCTGTCCTATATACATGCAGAACAAATCCAACACAACAACGAAATCCTTTAATGAGTTCACAGGGCATGGAAGACCCATCTCATTTTCACTTCATTTTATTTTCCTAACCGTTTATCATTTATTATGCTACATTCCCACTATCACGATTTGTGCTACGATTGAAATTATGGTCTTAATCGTTGAGTAATCGTGGTGATCCTGTCAGATCTTGAGGTCAGTCGTGGCAATTGTGTTGATCATAGAAAAGTTGTGGATGGTTCAAAAATGTTCTACAATCAACACAATTAATCCTGATCATCACATCAGATCATATTGGATCATAACAAAGTGCAACAGATCACATCTAATTGTGCTTCCCAATCATGGTAATCAGGATCAACCTTGGGCAAGACAAACTCCATGCTCTGTTGAGATGTGCTGCAATCTCCCACGATCTGTCACGTACCATTGTTCACTACCTGACAGGAATGACTCACGAGTTGATACAAGTATATGCAAAACAGAACAATAAAATAACCAAGAAATTGTTCCTTCAACCCAAAAACAAAAAAATTAAGAATTATGACAACCCCTTCCTTCACCTCCTCCATTCCCTTCTACCAAAAATGGAATTAAATAAATCAAAAATCCTTCTTCCCTCCCTCTCCCCAACATTTTTATTTAAAAGAACATTACGTTGGGTTGATCCCCTATTTGATTCTAATAAAATATGAACTCCCAATACCCCCAAAAATGTTATGAGGAACTCAAATTTATTCTAGATTTGAAAGTAAAGCATATGATATGAAAAAAGAGGAGCAATTTTATTTGAACAACTTCCTTATATTCAGGGGACATTAACCATATCAGGTTAAAAATCAAAGAGATATCCTTCTTTTAGGTTAGGTGTTATTACATTTTATTTTGTTCCTTTTTTTTTTTTTAGAGGAAGGGGCATTTATATATACTTGTATATACTATACAGCCATGGAAAAAATTAAGAGAGCACTTTTATTGGGTATTCCCATTAAAAAGGGGTCTCCTTTTAATTTTTTCCATGGCTGTATACACCCATCTGGGTCCAGTCATAGCTTAAATCGTGATCACTCTTGAACCCGATCGTGAAAGACATTGCAACCACATTCATATCCTATTACAACAGAGCGCATCGGTTCCTGATGATCATATCATTTTATCTGATTGTAACTGAAAGGGAGACCAGATTGTGTCACCTGAAATTGACCATTGGTGACCATATCACATCCAAGCATACCAAATCATACCAGAATGTATCCACTCGCATCACCTCATATCCAATAGTGACATTTTGAAAAATTCCACGATCAGCTACGAACGGCCAATCATGGCATTCGTCATGGATCACATGACAGTGGGAACCAGGCATTAGGGTCACTGGGAGGCTGGAGCCCATCCAAGCCAACTATGGAGGAAAAAAAAAAGTTTTGTTGATTTATTTTTTTTTTTATTAAAATAAAATTTTAGTAAAACAAAAATCTTGTTTTTCTCAAAATAAACATTTTGTGGGTTGTCTGGTTCTTAGACGGTGCCACAGAATTAAGGAAATAAATAATAATTGCACCTAGGGGCATCATTTTGAATTTTCCCTTTGGGGATCAATAAAAGATTATATTATCTTAGCAAAAAAAAAATAATAATAATAAAAAAAAAAAAAAGGAAAAGAAGCAATTGCCAAGTGGATATTAATTTACTTACAGTATGTCTCACTGCAGACTCGTATCTGGCAGTGCTTTAATGTGTTGGTATCTTTACACTCAAACCAGTCTGCAGTACCATATGGATATCCTCCAAGTAGACAACAAACCCTTTCTGTAACTCACTCTGAATAAGAGTGTCTGCCAAATGCCAGAAATGTAGATAGAAATTGATTTTTTTTTAGTGCCTCAAAACACAGTGTCGTGTTGCTTTATAACAGATACTGATACTGAGATTTATAGTCAGATGTGTTGCATTCTGAAATATCAGGCTGGAGAATCTGAAATCATGAAATAACCATTGCGCGTACAACTCATGTACATCCACAGGTAGAGGAACATGGGGAAATTTTTAGTTTATTTTATTTTAGCCTTTAGCTTACAGCTTATGCAGTTTTGAAAGACAGATGTTATTCAATACAATTAAAGCCATAGAAAGAAAACTGGTTTATGTGAAGTCCTGATCAAGTCTTGAAGCATTCTTTTAACCTCTAATAAGCTTCACAGCGTTCTAAAATTTATTTCCCTGTATTATTTATTGTCCTTTTCTTCTCACGGTATAAGGATTAGCAGACTGTCAAAACAACGATCAATACAAAATGTGTTAAAAGATTTATTTGTTTGAAGTGGATCAATTGTAATATACCAATGTCATTTATTTATATATATTTTTATTATTATTTTTTTAATCTCTTTGTCATATCTTGCTTGTAGGGGAGAATATTGTCTTTATTTTATGTTCATTTTAAATTTATGCTGTCTTATAACTTCTTTTATAATGTGCACATGGTTAGCATGTCGGCCTCACAGCAAGAAGGTCCTCAGTTTGAACCCTGTCTCAGCTCTGCTCAGGTGTTTCTGTGTGGAGTTTGCATGTTCTACCCGTGCTAGTGTGGGTTTCCTCTAGGTACTCTGGTTTTCTCCCATAGTCTAGAGACATACACATTAAACTAATTGTCTACTCCAAATTGTCCTTTAGGTGTGAAGGTGAATGGCTGTGTGTATTTTGGCTCTGTGATAGTCTGGTGAGCTGTTTAGGGGGTACCCCACCTTCACCCCCCATGTTGGCTGAGATAGGCTTCAGTTAAATGTAAACAAACAAACTGTTTTGTTTTCACACCTCTTTTTCAACTGTGATACACTCTACCTCTGAGAAGTGTTTAACTCTAGTTCATATGAAGCACATCTGTTTGCTGTGCCTTAAAAAGCTAATATAGATGACTGGGGTCTCCTTAATTCAGCAGTGTAAATTTCCAATGCTTTAATTTTCTGCCTCATTTCATTTTTTTGTTCTCTTTTTCACAGAGGATAAGAAAGATATGATAATCCCTCTAAGTTTTCATGACAAGTTAAATAACAAGTTTCTCCCCCCTTCTTCTTCTGAAAACAAACGCTCATTAACGAGGGAAATGAACTCTTTGTTGACTAACAGTGATGTCTACCGCTTACAGAGAAGTGAGTGGTAAGCTCTTTGTTTGGATGAGATAAACTGAGGAGAATGATAAGACAAAGCCACAAAAAGGGAATCTTTTAAAATAGAATAACAAGAAAAAAGGTGCCAGACCACCATTAACAAGTACACATTAATAAGAAGTTTTCAATATGATACGTTGGCGTAGTGGTTAGCATGTCTGCCTCACACCAACAAGGTCCTGGGCATAGTCTTGGGCTTGTCGAGGGTGTTTTCTGTGTGGAGTTTGCATGTTCTCCAATGTGCTTGTGTAGATTTCCTCCGGGTACTCCTATTTCCTCCCACAGTCCAAAGACATGTACATTAGGCTAATAGGCTGTAAGAAATTGCCCTTAGATGTGGGTTTGTGTGTGTATGTTAGCCTTGTGATGGACTGGCGAGCTGTTTAGGGTTTACCATGCCTTTGCCTGGAGTCAGCTGAGAAAGGCTTCAGCCTTCTGGCAACACTTATAAAATGGCTAGAAATATGAATGAATTAATTAATTCATTTTCTGAACTGCTTAATCCTAATTAGGGTCGCGGGGAGGCTGGTGCCCATCTCAGCCGACTCTGGGCAAGGGCAAAAAATTTATTCATTAATCATAAAATTCATTTTTCTGTCCACCCAGCAGTGTAATGGGTTAAAACCTGGAAAGGTAACCTGTGATGGACTAACGTCTCATCTAGGAGGAGTTGAACACTACAGGAACCAGGATGAGCTCTGGTTGTGATGAGCTTCTAGTCTTGGGTGTAAATAGCCCAACAGACTTACCTTAGGGGTGTGACAAGTACATATTTCATACTGTACATGTTTCATACTACAACCAGGCATTACCAGAACATCTTACAGATGCATTGTAGTTGGAATTGTTATAAATAATAATGGAAACATAGGGTCACTCTTCATTGCAGCAAAATGAAAAAAAGACAATACACTCACTCATTTGCCGAACTGCTTAATCCTACAAGGGTTGCAGGGAGGCTGGAGCAATTTGGAACAGACAGTTAGCCTAATGTGCATGTCTTTGGACTGTATGAGGGAACTGGTGTACCCGGAGGAAAGCCACACAAGCACAGGGAAAACATGCAAACTCCCAAAAATAAAAAGAAGCACCCGAGCACTGGACTGTAACCCAGGACCTTCTTGCTGTGGTGCTAACCAGTACATTACTTTGTTGCGCACAAATAGATAATAGATAATATTATACTTTGTTGTTACTTTATTATTTAATATTGCAGGATAACTCCAAACTAAGTCTACAGCCAGTAGTTATCGAGTGGTATCTCATTTTAATTTGTCAGATAAATAAAATTGGTGAAATTGAACACTCTTCGTCACTGCATGGAAATGTTGAGTGACAGTGCCACTGAACAGTAGTTTAACCAGACCTCTTACATTAAAAAACAATTTCAATTTAATTTATTATCTTTATCACCTTCTTGCCTCTGCGACTACCGTGCCTAAC
>JAQMYF010000004.1:27281181-27296121 GCA_030014195.1 Neosilurus mollespiculum
TTGAGGGTTTGTTAACATTTTGGATTGACCAAGAGCACTGTATAGTTGTACAATAACAATTAATCCACAAAAATACAACTTGCCTAATAATTGTGCACACAGTGTATAGTCACTAACAGAGCAATATATACCATAATGCATTGCGGTTGGGTTGCTGGAAAAAAATGCCTCAGAGATGGGAGGAGAGAGCAGCAGGGAAATGTTAGCCTATCCTATAAATGAAAGAAAATTTGGGTTTAACTTAAAAAACCTGAATTCACAAAACCTTTGATTGGGGTATAAAAAGGAGGCAGGGTGCATCCAAGAGATGAAACATCCAAGAAGGAATAATGTTTCCAAGTTCATCAAGATCCCCTACGATGGTGCATCAAGGTCTGTTACGCTCTGTTAAGGTCTGTTAAGCTTTACTACGATTCCCACCTTCTCTCATGATTGGCGTCAAATCATAATAAATCGTAATAATCATGGCAAATTTTTTGATTGTCCAAAATTTTGTTACAAACATCACAATTTCTCTAATATCATCACAAATCTAACGTTAATATTAAATATGTATAAACATATTTAATATTAAATATGTATAAACATGCCTACATCATGTTTTTAGGTGCATGTGGCTATTTGATATAGGATTGTTATTACACACAAATCACAATGTCTTAATAAATGCCTTGATTACATAAATTCGTGTATGCAGCCAAATTATATATCCTTCACGTTTTTAACTTTAGCCACCAGTAGCCAGCCATGTTTTGTCATAGCCAGTTGTCACTTCTACTATGACCGGCTAATCAGCTAGCCAGCCACCCCACAAAGCAGCCAGCAGATTTCATGGCAGCTAGTTGGCTCCCAGGTCTATTTCAATTCATATTGATGACCACAAGTACTTAATAAAAATCAGTGATTATTCCAATTCATAATTCAGTTATTATCATGATTGTGATATTAATATTAATAAACAGATGAATAATTAAGTTGAGGAATAAACAGCAAGTCCACTGGGAAGTGACATAAACGTAACAAAATATTTCACAGTAGGAGTATTGTGTTGTGTTGCAGAGGGTCCCCTGAGATTCTAGCAGATAGGGCAGTGTTCCATGATACTATTGTAATAGGTGCGTATGCCAACCTGGCTTTATGAATTAAACATAAAAGCATTTTCACAAAATGCACTTTCTGCCTGCCAAGAAAAAAACACAACAAGTGCTGTCTATGCTGGATGAATTCTTTCTGACTCTTACAATGTTTACCACAGTGACCAATGTTTTGCAAGCTCATGTAAGACTCATATAGGTCCAATGTACCTACAGTATATGGTACTGTACATGCAACGATCAGCCAAAACATTATGAACACTGACAGGTGAAGTGAATAAAATTAATTCTATTAGGGTTGCTGTAAGGCTGGAGCCTATCTCAGCCACCTCTGGGCAAAGGCCATGTACATCCTGAACAGCTCGCCAGTTCATGGCAGAGCCAACACCATACAACAAGCCATTCACACGCACAACTAGGGGCAATTTAGAACAGATAATTAGGCTAATGTGCAGGTCTGTGGGCGGAAACCGGAGTACCAGGAGGAAACCCACACAAGCATGGGGAGAACATGCAAACTACATGTGAAAATGCCCTTGCTGATCCCGTCGCTCGAACCCAGGACCTTCTTGCGGTGATGGAATGTGCTAAACACTATGCCACCTGAAAAATGAGAAAAAATTAGTAAATGCTGTAATGTATTTTTCATATTGCCAGTTGTAGGTCTAGGATGAATCTATATTTAGGAAACTGTCAGAAGGAATAATTGAAATAGAATTGTTGATGATTATGGACAAAGAAAGTCTTTGAACGTCTCCCAAATTAAAACTGTTTGCACATCTTTGAACTGTGGGATTCTTAACTAAATGACTGGATTTCACCCTAAGATGTTCACTACATTGTTCATCTTACAGGATGCCTGGACGTTTCATTATTGAAAGTTAATCAAGAAATTGTAAATGCAGTGTATGAAATGCTTCACTGCAGAAAGGGCATCCAAAGCGAATGATTGGCAAAAGACAAAGGACAAAATGAGCTTGATCCTGCTGTTCACAATGGCAGATAAGTGACACCTGCTGTAACTTTCTCTTACCTTCCTTTCTTCATTTCTCTGTCTCTCCCCTCTGGCCTTTCCTGTTTCATTCTTTTATCTTATCTTGTGTTGTTCTCTTCCTTTCATGCTCCTGATGCATGTCTTTCATATGAAATCACGATTGAGACAGGGATTGAAAGAGTGAGTGAGTGAGAGAGAGAGAGAGAGAGAGAGAGAGAGAGAGAGAGAGAATCAGACAGCAGTTTTATGTATATTAGATTGTCTGCTAGTAATATTACTATTTGGTGACATGCCATTCCTCAACACATCCCTTGAATGTTTCAGATCATTGTGGATTATAGTATGGTGGAAAGACGTTTGGATGGCAGTTCTTGCATTCATCAGTTGCTGCAGGGGAACCAGCCTTTCTCTCATTTAGGCTAATCTTTAATTACCCTTTAATTAAATTAAGACCCATCAGAAAGGCTTAGCCAATTATCTGAGTCATGCTCGATTTTGCTCATCCTACTCAGTAGATAGATGCACTGCAGATGAGTAAACACGTTAACTTCATAATTCACACGGTTGCAGCATGGAGAACCCGAGCTACTCTAGGCAAGGTTTTTATGGACTGGACACCTTCAAAATGAAACTGAGTGTGAAGGAAATGCAGTGACACTAAAGTGAGAGTATGTGAGAGAAAAAGAGAGAAAGAAAAGTATAGAACAACCTGTTCCTTTAATGACAGACCTGCTGTTTAAGAGCACACAGAGGAGAAATAGCTTTTAAAGGATAATTATATGAAGCACTTGACCTTTCCTTCTCATTTCATCCCAGATGTGTGCATTAGAGAGTCAATTCACAAAGTTGTACATTTATGGTATAATAATGTAGAATATGTATGAGTATATACTACACGGGAATGGCACACTCTGATTGGTTCGTTATGTGGGGATTAAAAAATTATCCTGAGGGGATAATGCTTGAAACAAAACAACAATCTCAATATGACATGGTCAGTTAAAGCAGGCTATAAAAAATCTTTTTCAAATCAAATCATCATGTTCTACCTATAAAAAAGGGGGAAAAAATAAAAGAAGAATAAATCTTAAAAATATTGTTTTAGTGTTTTGTTTTTTTTTTGTATTAAAACACTGAATGAGTTTAGAAACACACCATTATGGAGGGTGGGTTACTTATATACTTATATGTAGTATATACTAGGACTCTGAGCTTACCGGACCTGACTCTGTAAAGGATAAAATACTGTAATAAATAAATAAATACATACAAAAGTAAACAAATTTGCAGCACGGTGGTGCAGTGGTTAGCATATCTGCCTCACAACAAAAAGGCCTGGGTTCGATTCCCGGTTTCGAACATTTCTGCGTGGAGTTTGCATGTTCTCCCCGTTTTCTCCGGGTACTCTGGTTTCCTCCCACAGTCCAAAAACATGCACATTAGTCTAAATGGCTGTTCCAAATCACCCTTAGGTGTGAGTGTGAATGGTTGTGTGTGTGTTGGCTCTGCGATGGACTGGCGGGCTGTTCAGGGTGTACCCTGCCCTCGCTCAGAGTTGGCTGAAATGGGTGCCAGCCTCCCCGCGACTCTAATCACTATTAAGAAGCTTAGAAAATCAGAATCAGCACTGATCCCGGAGGAAATTGTGTTGAAAATGAATGATGAAGGATGATAAACTAACAAATAAATAGATAGATAGATAGATATTGCATGGTCTTGCTGCCAAATCTGGGGCTTTTTTCATCTCTACTTGGCACAAGAGTGCTCGCCAGACCATCACATGGCAACACACAAACAACCATTCACACTCACATCCACACCTAGAGACGCAAGAGTGAGGGTGGGGTACATCCTGAATAGCTCGCACACATACACACACACACATACAAAATTGTTCTCACTCACACTCACACCTAGCGGTTACTTGGAACAGCCGATTAGCTTACTGTGTATGTTTTTGGATTGCGGGAGGAAACCGGAGTACCCAGAGCAAACCCTCGCAAGCACAGAGAACATGCAAACTCCACACAGAAACACCCTTGCCGAGCCTGGGACTCGAACCCAGGACCTTCTTGTTGTGAGGAGGACATGCAACCACTACGTCACTGTGCTGACCAGGCTATGGGTTGCTAATCTGAAGGTTGGAGATTCAAGCCCCGGTACCAAGCAGTACCAACCGTTCACAAGCTGCCACTGTTGGGCCCTTAAACACCCTTAAACCTTCATTGCTCAGTTGTATAAACATGTAAGTCTCTCTGGAAAAAGGTGTCTGCAAAATGCTATGAATGTACTTAAGCACATGAAATAGATTATTATTACTTGTTGTGATATGAACAGTTTATTCGTTACTACTCTATAGACCTAATTATTTGTAATACATTTTTAAAAGATGCATGAGAGAATGCATGACACAATTCTTGTGTTTAGGACCAGAGCTTTATGATATGCACCTAAATATAACAAAAACCCAGTTTTTTCATGTTTGTGTGCCCAAAGAAGAAGAAGGGGGAAAAAAAGCAGTTGCATCTTTTATGCCTTGAATTTCAGTCTTTTCAGCCATTTCCCCCTTTTATTAATCTTTTATTGACAGAAATGTTTTCCTTCCCTTCAGTAACAAAAACGAAGTATCCTGCTGCGATTCATTGAATGCATTCTATTTGTACTGTTTCTCTAAATTGGACATCAAATTCTTTTCATGCTTGCAGGTATTAAAGGAAAGGTATGTCGTTATTAGAAGCAGCTTTGTTATATTTCTCAAATTTCATCCCGAAAGTAGTAAATAAATCAAATGATTTGATGACAAAAAGAAAGAAATCTGCCGTCTGTTGCAGGCATACAGCTGTAAAAAGCCTGTTCTGATCTAGTTCTGAGCTACATTACTTCACATTCAAATTCAAATTCATTTGTCACATACAAAATCAAACACAGTACAATATGTAGTGAAATGCTTATTACGACTGTCCTAAAATGTGAAGAATAAACTGTCAATAACAAGAAGAAAAGAACAATAACAATAACTATAACTAAAACTATTTAAAGGATTTTATAGTTAAGGTCAGTATAAATATAAAAATGCAAAATATAAAATAAAATACAATATATAAAATAAAATAAAATATAAAATAAAATATAGGATACAAAAATATATAAAATGAAATATCAATGAAATATAAATGCAGTGGCGATTTTTCAAGTAATATTTTCTATCAAGTGTAAAGTGTCTGTGTGCAAAGTGTCAAGTGTCTGTAAAGTGTAAAGTGTCAAGTATCTGTGTGCAACAATCAGCTGAGATGGAATGTAATGTTTATGTGTAGGGTAGAGTCTACAAAGTCCAGGTACTAGTGTTCTGGTTCAGGGCCCGAATGGCCTGCGGGAAGAAGCTCCTTCTCATTCGCTCAGTGTTTGCTTTCAAGGAACGAAAACGTTTCCCTGACCGCACAGAGAGAAGAGTCTATTGTTAAGATGGCTGAGGTCTTTCATTATCTTCCTGGCCTTGGTACAGCACCACTTGCTGTATATAGTGTCCAGGTCAGGAAACTCGATATGGAGGTACTTGCCTGTGTGCATGTACTCTGTCATAGCACACAATGGCCCTCATGCGAACCGCAGGAGTCTGTCTCAGCCAATACTGGGCGAAGGCAAGGTACACTCTGTACAGCTTGCCAATCCATTGTAGGACCAATCACACCCACACTCACACCTAGGGGCATTTTGGGACAGCCAGTTACCCGAATGTGAATGTGGGGGGAAACCCGAATACCCGGAGGAAACCCATGCAAGCACGGGGAGAACATGCAAACTCCACACAAAAACACTCAAGGCCGGGACCCGAAGCCAGGATATCCTTGCTGTGAGGTGGACGTGCGAAACCACTACACCACCATGCCGCCTAACTTTATGACAAAGAAGATAAACTTCACCTCTCTTAAAATAGAAACACGCATCCAATTTAATTAATTATGATGAGGCCGCCTGTACAGCAGTGTATAGGAAGCTGTAAACCTGCAGCACAGAAAGAAATCACTGCTGTCCTTTCCTAGGTATGTGCCCGTTCCCTGCCATGCTGGCACACCACTACTTTTACATTTACAGCATTTGGCAGACGCCCTTATTCAGAGAAACGTACATTTTCTTAAACATTTTTATACAACTGAACAATTGAGGGTTAAGGGCTTTGCTCAAGGGCCCAACAGTGCCAGCTTGTTGATAGTGGGGCTTGAACCCCTGACTGTTGGATAACTAATCCAGAGCCTTAACCACTTTGGATGCCTTAGCAGACGAGGATGACTTAAAAGTTACTTGTCACTCACCATAAAAAAAATCTGTGTCATCCTTTAAATAAATAGATAAATAAACAAATAAATAAATAAGGGTGGGATTTCTTTCATTTGGATGCATCACCATATTAGCAAATCTGGCATACACTTGTTGGCTTCTCAAAAAACAAACAAACAAACAAACAAACAAAAAAACCCCTCCTCCTGTAGCTTTAATCTATGAATACTAAAAATTGCATAGTGCATGACATATCTTTTATTTTTACACTTTTTATATTTACTTACATAACTGAACATCCTATTTAAGCTCTGCTTTTGTACATGTATTTGTATGACTAAAAGCCTCTCAAATATGCACAGCCCACATTAGTAACTTCCGTAGATGCATTAATTAATAAATTCATCTTAAGTGATTTATTCCAGTCAGGGTTGTGAATGCACAGTCCATCCTGGGAATGCTGGCTGTAAGGTGGGAGTACACTCTAAATGGAATGTCAGCGCATGCAGACAGAGAGCATGCACACACACGTGTTTACACTTATTTTGGAGTCACTTATCCTCCTACGCGTATATTTTTGAGAGGTGGGAGGAGAGACAAAAGTGAGGAACCCGTAGTAAACCCCCCCCCCCCCCCCCCCCCCCCCCCCCCCCCCAAAAAAAAAAAAAAAAAAAAAAGCCACTCAGTGCTTTGACGTAGCAATGCTACCTGCTGTTCTTCTTAATCTGCAGTTAACAAAGTAAATATTTTTAATAGCATATTTGTAATAATTTTAATAGTGGGTGGCACGGTGGCTTAGTGGTTAGCACATCCGCCTCACAGCAAGAAGATCCTGGGATTGTAGGTGTGAGGTGAGTGTGAAGTCCCTGCGTTGGACTGGTGAACTGTTCAGGGTGTACCCAGAGTCGGCTTAGACAGGCTCCAGCCTTGTGACAACCCTAATAGGATAAAATGAATGAATGAATGAATGAATGAATATTAATAGTTGGATGCATTTGAAGATGCACATTGTATCTTGTAAGCATTCAGCTGCATTTCCCTGAAGAGATAAAGGTAAAGGCCAGTGAAAATAAATAACTGTAGGGTATAACTATTGTTTGAAGAACTACTATGGTATTTATTTAAAAGGTGTAAAGGATCTTTGCCCGTATTTGATATTTAACAGAGAATAATAGCATAAATCAAATGATGAGCATGTATATTTTTGCTTGTAAACAACTAACAGCCAACACAAGTGTGCTAAAAGGCACTTTCATTGTAAGTCCTTTATATATTACACCAGGCTGCAATTAGAGCTGCTTTTATTCTTCATTTTCCTGAGCGGTATGCTTTCATTCTGCTTCCATCTCCGTCATTCCTCTCTCAGCACCCCCACCAGGTAGTCTGCGTCATGCTCTGCTCAAAGATGCTCAAAAAGGCAGAACAAAAATCTGTATATTCAAAAGAATTGGGAGGATATTGATTTATGTATTGAGCTGCTCTGAGTGAAACGAGCAGAGACAAAGTATCAGCAGTGTCTCTTCAAGCTGAGAGAGCAGGGAAGGACAAAGACAGCCAGCTGATCAATGGGAGTAGAGGGATGAAGGAGTGGATTACCTGTGGTTAGAAAAGGAAAAGCAGGCTACAAGGTTGGCATTTTCCCCTTATCTTGGATCTGACAGTGGCTGTGGAAAATAACCATGCACAAGCAATCAGAAAAGTGAAAAGGCGCACACCAGCCAAAACTCATGGCACAGAATGCAAGATTCCCCAAGACTCCCTGACCCAAAGAAAAGAGACACAAAAGCTGGCAAACACATTCAGCCCTCAGAGAAAACAATCAGGTCTGCCAGAATAATTTAGCTATTTTCCAACACAGAGTTCAGCAGGGCATGACACTGTTAATAGTCCATATATAGAACTTAGTGGCTTAGTGGTTTAGCATGTCCGCCTCACAGCAAGAAGGTCCAGGGTTCAATTCCGAGCTTGGGTGTTTCTGTATGGAGTTTGCATGTTCTCCAGTTGCTAGCGTGGGTTTCCTCCAGGTATTCCGTTTTCCTCTGACAGTCCAAAGACATGCACATTTGGCTAATTGGCTGTTTCAAATTGCCCCTAGGTGAGCGTGAGTGCGAATCTTTGTTTGTGTTGACCTGCAATTGCCTGGCGAGCTGTTCAAGTTGCACACCGCCTTCACCCACTGTAGGCTGAGGTAGGCACCAGCCTCTCTGTGACCTGAGTAGGATTAAACAGTTGGGCAAATTAATGAATGGATGAACTTGATGTCATGAGTAATTAGTATGGATGCAAATATAGGTAATAGAGTTGGGTTTAAACTTTATTTAATTTGATTAAAAAAATCTTTAAAAAAAACAAACAAACCTTGAACCCGACAGCTGTTAGAAAACAAAAATAGTCAGTGACTATGCTCTGAAGCCTTTTCAATATCTATGCTCTGCTTACAATGCAGTCCCAGCACCTATCACACCTTCAAAAATTCGGGCAGCTGAGGCCTAATGGTTAGAGAAACGGGTGTGGGACCTAAAGGTCACTGGTTTGATTCCCGAACCAGCAGAAAAAATGTGTGTTGGTCGGGGAGTGAACTGCATCTTCCCTTCCTCCGCCTTCATGGCCCTTGGGCAAGGCACCTAACCCCCAACTTCTCTCCAGGCGCCCCAATGTGTGGCAGCCCACTGCTCTGAGTGTGCATGTGCTCACTGTTTAATTTCCCTTGCGGGATTAATACAGTATATACGTGTATATATACATACACATACACACATATATATATATATAGTCACACAAAATCGCCAGTGGCCCATGGGGAATCTAGTTTAGGTCATGATATCTATGGCTTTGAAGAAACAAACAGTCTGCCCAGGTGTCAAATATGTGAATATCATTTAAACAAAGAAGCTTGCATCTAGTGAGCATGGTCTAGAAAAAAAAACTTTTTTCTGAGGGAAAATGCCAGGGTTAAATCAATTTTCACTTCATGGAAATATTACAAATTCCAGTTTCCATATGAATTGCCTTCTTAAGCTTCATGATTTTCACATGAATTGAAAAAATTGGTGAATGTGAGGTCAAGTGGAAAACGTACTTTTAACCACTTATTTTTTACTTTGTGAGAGCCCAACACATTTGAGTGATCTCAAAAACAGCTTTCATTTAAAAGTAAACTTGATAAGCTATTTACACTATACACAATATCATTCATTTATTTGCTGAGCTGCTTAATCCTACTAGGGTTGTGGAAAGGCTGGAGCCTATCACAGCCGACTCTGGAAGAAGGCGTGGTACACCCTGAACAGCTAGCCAATCCATCACAGGGCAAAACACACACACACACACACACACACACACACACACACACACACACACACAGTGGCAATTTGGAACAGACAATGAGTCTAATGTGCATGTCTCTGGACCGTGGGTGCGGCCTAAAACACTCGGTGGGAATTTGCTATCCGCTCTTTTGTTCAAATGAGCTCACAGACACCCGTGATTGGCTGGTGATGTGAGTGACAGGGAGGTGAGTGTATGCCATCCGTCCCTCCTGTTTGAACTTTGCCAATTAGCTCCCATGGACTCCCTGTTGCTCCATCCTGATGTTTGATGTGAACATTTACTGAAGCGCTATATTAGTATCTGAATGATTTTATTTTACAGCATTGCACTGCTGTCACATGATTGGCTGATTAGCTAACTTTATAAATATGCAGGTGCACCGATGTTCCTATTAAATGGACAGTGAGTGTAGGTCACTCAGCCTCTTTCAGAAAAATTAGCTGTGCTTTTTTTTCTCTGAGCAGTTTAAAAGTCTCGATCCTTGTTATTTTAGTGATTATGACTGGCATTACAGAATGAAGTGTTGCAGGTCACTGTGACACAGGTCAGTGCGTAATTCCTATTGAGTCCTCTTATTTCTCAGTCCATTCTGTTCTCCTGTAATGACTCTCATGCTAACAGTGAATTAGAGGATAAATATGTGTTAAAGTCACACTGAACAAAGGCAGACTGTAGAAGCAATGAAATGATCCAACTGTGAGCTGGCTCCAGTCAATTTTGTAATAAGTGAGTAAAGAATAATTATGTAATATTAACGCTCTACAGTAATAGTATAGCTTGGAATGATTGTTCCTAATGCTTGTAATAGATTCTTATGTCAATGAATTTTATATAAATGATAAAAAAAAGCACACATTTTCAGTTGGTGCTATAACTATGTGCACATGGGCATATGTTACATGTTACTTAGACTTTATTTCCCCATTTTTTAAATAGCCAACAACTGAAATCGGTCTATTATTGAGTTAAAGTGCAATAACCAGCAACTGCAAAAATGACCACACTGCAACGCTCTAGGGGAACAACTGCATCAAAGTAAACTGTTTCTTTTTGGCCACTGACACACTCATAATGTTATTATAAAAGTGTCTGACAACACGGAACGGATCCCTACAGAGATACACCAGTGTATGTTTACCGCAATAATTCTTGAAAAAAATAGCTGGTTTACCTTTCTCTTCTTCCAAGTGCTGCAACCAAAAAAGCATATCATTACATCATCATCATCATCATCATCACCACACATTAGAATCCCGATAGTGCCACAGCCAACCATAGCCGAGAGCCATGAGCCTCAGTTAGGTGGCTTCACATGTTGAAGGTGTAACATGTTACCCCTCACAACCCCCTGGTTCATAGATGTTGTACCATAGGGGAGAGCCAGCTGGTGGGCTGGGAATAAACAGGTGACCAAATTGAAGAAAAAAATGGGGTATTGGGTTGTTTTTTTTTTAATTAAATTTTTTTTGTATGATCTTGCAGGAGCTTTATCCATTCAAATACGTGGTGAGTAGTAAGTCATATGTTAATAAGAATAAGAATAGCTCTTAAGGCCTAATTACCTCCATCAAGGAGATTATGTTTGACCTTTGGTTTATTTATTTGCTTGTTAGCAGTGTAATACAAAAAAGTTATGTGTGGATTTTTATGAAATTTCTACTGTAGACTTGGTGGATGTTTGCGCTCTCCAAATGCTCTTGTTTCTCTTGCGCTCTCTTGTATGGGGCGCCAAATGTAAAAATTTGACTGCAAAGTTTTATCGCACACTTTTTCCACATTTAGCTCATTTTTCCTCTCATTTAAGTTTGAGTCACATCTAAAACAACGTCTTACATTTAACTGTTAAAAAAATGTTTGCTTGTCCAACCTAAATGCTAAATCTAAATCTAAATGTTAAGTGTTAAATCTAAATGTTAAATCTAAATCTAAATCTAAATGCCAAATGTTAAATCTAAATGTTAAATCTAAATCTAAATCTAAATGCCAAATGTTAAATCTAAATGCTAAATCTAAATCTAAATGTAAATGTAAATCTAAATGCTAAATCTATATCTGAAATCTAAATCTAAATGTTAAATCTAAATTTAAATGTTAAATCTAATTCTAAATGTTAAGATAACCAACATTTGCCGTTCTTCTGTTTCACTTCTGCAGATTCGTCAAGACGATAACACTTGTTCAAAGTGAAATCTGGTGCTCCACTTTGCTGTTCAATAAAGTGAAACATGTGTCATGTCTCAAAACATATGAATAAAATGAATAGAAAAGCAAAAATAAATTCATAAAATGAATAAAGTTCTCGTTAATTTAAGTGAGCGTCAGTGGGATTCGAACCCAGGACGGTGTGTTTAATGACACATCAGGGTAAACACCAGGATTATTCACTGCACCAACACTCCACTGAGGAAACTATCCTTAATCTATGTTTATAAAGTATCTTCCGAAAATACGCCAATATTAGTGTTTATTTTTATCATTCACAAGATAACAAGGATATCTTATAAAATTAAAGTGATCTTAAACAAATATAAATGTATTTCTTTTCACTCTCAAGTTGTGTAGGCTGCATTATTTCACATTAAATATAGTCTACGGGAATATGCGTAAACATTGGATTAACTGCTGCAAAGGCTACAGAAATATACAGAACTGCAAAATTACAGTATTTTTTCCAATATTGAATAAGCAGGACAAATAGGAGGTTGTGATAAAGAGGAAAAAATAGACTTTAATTTCATAAGATTAAGGTATTATCTTGTGAAAGATACAAATAAAATAAAAATAAATCCGAAAAATAAATTTGAAATAAAAATAAAGCCTACATAAGTTGAGAGTGAAAAGAAACAGATTTATATTTGTTAAAGATCACTTTAATTTTATAAGATAACCGTGTTATCTTGTGAATGATAAAAATAAACACTAATATTGGCGTATTTTCGGAAGACACTTTATAAACATAGATTGAGGGCAGTTTCTGCAGTGGATAATCCCACTGGATAACATTTAGATTTAGTTTTAACATTTAAATTTAGATTTAAAATTTAGGTTGGACCAGCAAACATTGTTTTAACAGTTAAATATAAGATGTTGTTTTAGATGTGACTCAAACTTAAATGTGAGGAAAAATGAGCTAAGTGTGAAAAAAATGTGTGCTAAAAGTTTGCAGTCAAATCTTTACATGGGAAAAATGAGCTAAATGTGGAAAAAGTGTGCTCGAAAACTTTGCATCAAATTTTTACATTTGGCGCCTCATACCCTTGTGCATAGGTTGTGTATAATTTTATGTTTTATAACATTATGTTTTACAGCACATACAGGTAATCTTATTGCAACTCTTAACAACATGCACATATTCCATTATTTATGTTATCCTGTGCTGGTGTATAGTTTAGGATTGAAGGTGCAGAAAAACACAAATACCAAATGATATTACGATCTGAGTTCATCCTCATTGTTTCCAAAACCCATCCTTCATAATGTAAATAATATCCAAAATAACACTGAAAGCATATAAATATACAACACATTGCATTATATTCTGTAGCATAATCATCATGAGAGCATTATGTAAGTAATAGTATTGCTATGTAGATCTTATGCTATAGAATTGTGTTGGAATATTGTCTGTCAGTGATGGAGTTTGAACAAGACCAGTGGTACTCAACTTCAAATTTATGAAACACTTAAAGGATGTATGTTGGACATGATTACTGTACATACACAGGATGATTCAGTTTATAGTGTATGCATGTAATAAAATGTACAGCAAATGTTCTGAATAGTACTTTTTTAAAACAGAATTACTTGCGCATTGTTCAAATGTGAAACAGTTGCCATGACAGTAAGGTGACATGACAGGGCAACTGTAACTAAATGTGTTCTGTGTGTCAATACCTGCGGAATCCAACCAGGAACGACATGCTGGTATTTTTAAAGTCTGGGTGGGTGGCAAATTGAACATGCTATAGCACTGGATGTTTTACTCTACAGGGTGACTGTTGACAGGTATAGAGAGAGAGAGAGAGAGAGAGAGAGAGAGAGAGCTTTTACATATTGTGGTGGTGACAAATAACCACATAAGTTTAGTAATGTCTAAAAGCCTTGGCTCTGTGCAGGAATTTCATTTGTCCACACAAGGCTATTCAAAGAACTGTAGTTTTATTTTAAAATAAAAACTAAAATTGCCAAAGGGTTTCAGTTACTGAGGTTAGAATTACTTACCCAGGGTTTACACTGGGACATGTTGTCCATGATCTCCACGATTTGAGTGAATCATGATAAGTGTGGGGGGTTGTGGGATTGAACTGTGATGATCTTGAAGGAATTTGGTGGAATTGTGATGATCTTGAGGGAACTTGGTGGAATAGTGATGATCTTGAGGGAATCGTCATGATCTTGAGGGAACTTGGTGGAATCATGATGATCTTTAGGGAACTTGGGGGAATCGTCATGATCTTGAGGGAACTTGGTGGAATCAATGATGATCTTGAGGGAACTTGGTGGAATCATGATGATCTTGAGGGAACTTGGTGGAATCGTCTTGATCATGAGTGAACTTGTTGGAATCATGATGATCTTGAGGGAACTTGGTGGAATCATCATGATCTTGAGGCAACTTGGTGGGATCGTGATGATGTTGAGGGAACTTGGTGGAATCATGATGAACTTGAGGGAGCTTTGTGGGTTCGGGTTGATCTTGAGGGAACTTGGGGGAATTGTAATGATCTTGAGGGACCTTGGTGGGATCATGATGATCTTGAGAGAACTTGGTGGATTCGGGATGATTACTCTGATCGTGGTGCCATTCTTGATAGAACGTGGGAATCGTAGTAGTGTGCAGTACAGCTTAACAGACCTTTATGGACCTTAACAGAGCGTAACAGACCTTCATGTGCCATCGTAGGGGATCTTGATGAACTTGGCAACATGATTCCTTCAAGTTTCATTTCCTGGATGTGAGCTGCCTCCTGTTTAAACCCTATATAGCTCCACGTTTTTTTAATCATGGAGATCGTGGACATCATGCCCCAGTGTAAGCCCAGGGTTATAGGCAGAGCATTAATGAACTGCATTAATGATTATGTCAGTAGGAAGTCCTCACAAAGTTACAGAGACAAACATGTCTGTACTATTTTCACAGCACTTTATTCTATGTTAAAGAAAATCAGTTGCCTGAACCTTGCTCAAGTAATGAACACACCACTCCCTGCCTAAGTCACCTGCAGCATCCACCTCCCAGTGTGAAAT
>JAQMYF010000004.1:27310208-27322874 GCA_030014195.1 Neosilurus mollespiculum
CCCCCCCCCCCCCCCCCCCCCCAAGGTCAGGCCCCTTCCATAACGTAAACGACTTTAGTATGCGTCTTTTGAGTTGGCCTAATAGTGAAACACTCTTACTCACTCATTTGCCTGAACAGCTTGCCAGACTATCATTGGGCCAACACACACTCACACCTAGGGCCAATTAGGAATTAGCTTAATGTGCATGTCTTTGGACTCACTCACTCACCCACACATTTGCCAAACCGCTGAATCATATTAGGATTGCGGAAAGGCTGGAACCTATCTTTGCCAACACCGGGTGAAGGCTGGGTACACCCTGAACAGCACGCCAGACCACTGTAGGGCCAACATACATCCAGTCTCTCTCACACTCAAACCGAAGGGCAATTTGGAATAGCCAATTAGTGTAATGTTCATTTCTTCTGACTACTGGAGGTAACCGGAGTACCTGTAGGAAACCCATGCTAGCACATGCAAACTCCACACAGAAACACCCGAGTGCGGGAATCAAACCCAGGACCTTATTGCTGTGAGGTGGACATGCTAACCACTATGCCACTGTGCTTTTCCAAAACACTCATTCATTCATTTTCTGAACAGCTTAATCCTAATTAGGGTGGCAGGGAGACTGGTGCCCATCTCAGCCAACGGCAGAGTACAACCTCGACAGATCGCCAGGCCATCGCAGGGCAGAAACACGCTGACGGCTATGCAGCCTACTCTTGACAAAAATCAGCAATGGTTCTTTTACCTGCCTCTCACCATAGTCAGTGAGAGACATGGCCGGCGTTTGATAACCCAGTTAGTTGCACTGGGGGGACAGCAGTGACATTCCGTTGATAGTGGGGGCTTGAACCCCCAACCTTGGAATCAGTAATCCAGTGCCCACCGGGCCACCACTGCCCCTCCTAAAAACACTAATTTAGGTAATTAAAAATATAGCTGATGTGGATGTATTAAGGCACCCAAGTCTTAGAAAAACACTTGATTCATTTTTTTCATTCAGTTTATCAACTGAATCAGCAGAATCCTTTGAATTTCATGACGACTTCAGTACAAGTTATGATCCCCCTCCCCACATTTCTTTCCACCATAAACCAAGTATATTAGTTGAGTCCATTTTTATTTTACTTCAGTCTATGTTACTTACTCCAGCAGAAAACTGAATTTAATTCTTTTCTGCAGTTCCAGTAAATCAAACGGTGCCTTATACAATGCATCCCCCTGAATCATCGCTTACTTGATTGCTTCAGTAATATGTGGGATTCAATGGTAAAGAATGTAGTGTTCATAAACCACAATGTCAGCACTTGTTCACCAGTGTTACTAATAGAACACTTTGCATTTGATGAAAAATGGCACTATAAACAGTGAGTCCATCCATTTTCTTTTCTTCTCAAGAAAGGAGAGAGAGAGAGAGAGAGAAAGAGAGTGAGAGAAGCTTAACTAATCTGTGACTGTGGACCTAACAAGCTTGGCTAGTGAAAGTAACAGATGTCGTCCTCATCTTCCGCTCACTCTCTGTTGGTTATATTTGTATGTAGTGACCCCAGGTCAGATGTAAGACTGTTTCTGTTGGCAGCAGGTTATGATGGATCTGTAGTTAATCAGATGGCAGTGAAATAACAGAGGGCCGTTATTAAGTCTGTGGAAATGATTAAAAGCTTCAGTGCAGCATCACTCATCGTCCATGTTCAGAATTGATGAAATGCTGACTAAATCACACTGTGACCTTAATATTGATACATTCTAATGAAAACCATCTCACGGCATTTTTAAATTCCTTTTTAACAACACAGCAGGCATTTCTCAGGGAATATTGCCATTAAAATTAATGCAGAATTTGACCTTTTTTTCCCTCTACACTTTCTGTTTGGACGTGTTAAATAATTCACAGTTGTGTCTCGTATCTTACAGCCTTTAAAACTGAGGCTTAGGAATGAGATATTGATAGCATGTTTGTAGATTGTCTAATTAAGAGTATAACAGGATGAAAAAGAGGCACAATTCAGGTTTAAATTATTTATTTATCTACATATCTGTCTATCTATTTATTTACTTATTGAAAATTTCCTCATGTACAGATGACATTGTACTTCTTAAAATTGAACTGGCAAAGCCACAAATCCAACTGAACAAGTTGTCAACAGTTGCCAAGGAGGTTGAACTGGCAATTAACATCAGTAAGACCAAGGTACTCAACAAAAATATTGACCAACCCATGATAATGCTTGAAAATGACACATTTGATATAGTCGAAGACTTTCAGCACCTTGGGGCCCGTAATGCCTTTTATAGAATTACTGAACACAAATGCAAAAAACTGCCCAAATGAAAGACTTTTAATATTGAAGTAGGCAAAAGATCAGCTTGCAGAGCAACAACAAAGAGTTTGGTAAAGAAAAAAATGTCAAAATAAAAATAACCATTCAGTCCCCAGAAAAACACAACAAGATGTCATAAAAGTATGATACAGAGTCCAGGTTTATAAAGAGGTGCAGATGGATCAGGTGACCAGGAACCACAAGCTTGCAACAGGTGTGTATAATGATTGAACAAAGAAGTGGCAAAGTCCTTTGGCTAGTATTCAGGTGAAGGCAGTGGCTGATTGGATGATGAAAGTGCATCAGATGATGTTGTTACAGAGCCTTTGTTAATGATGTAATGAAAGTCTTCAAATACTGGAGGGCTAAAGCTTGGTGTGCTTTCTGGAAGCTTAAGAATGTCTGGCTTTTCAAGGCTTATGTTGAACTTAAAATCAAGCTCTTCAAAGCCTCAGTTCCCACTGTGCTCTTACAGTGGTGTGAAAAAGTGTTTACCCCCTTCCAGATTTCTTATTTTTTTGCATGCTTGTCACACTTAAATGTTTCAGATCATCAAACAAATTTAAATATTAGTCAAAGACAACAAGTAAACACAAAATGCAGTTTTTAAATAAAGGTTTTTATTATTAAAGGAGAAAAAAAATCCAAACCTACATGGCCCTGTGTAAAAAATGATTGCCCCCCCTTAAAACATAACTTAAATGTGGTTTATCACACCTGAGTTCAATTTCTCTAGCCACACCCAGGCCTGATTACTGCCGCACCTGTTCTCAATCAAGAAATCACTTAAATAGGCCTTCATGACAAAGTAAAGTAGACCAAAAGATCCTCAAAAGCTAGACATCATGCCAAGATCCAAAAAGATTCAGGAACAAATGAGAAAGAAAGTAATTGAGATCTATGAGTCTGGAAAAGGTTTTTCAAACACTTTTTCACACCACTGTATATAGGTTTGAATCTTATGCATTCAACCAAACACTGATCAACAAGATCTAAAGGAGAATGGGAACAAGGCCACTAGCTGAAAGTGTCATACACAGGCAGCTATCGTGTAGGGCACTCCATCAGAAGAGACCCAAATGATGTAGTATAGTAATACATCCTGTATACTCCAACACATGGTCTGAGACGCCGAGGAACGCATATGCCAAGTTATCTGCAGCAGACGGCCAAGCTCCTTTCCAATGACGTGAGTATTCTAAGCAGGAGATCCAAGCAATGGTGACTGACAGAGATCTGTGGAGATTGCGAATTAAAGCCTCTAGTTTTTTCATAGCAGGATGAGATAGAACTGACCAAGAGTTACCTCACTGACGCTTTTCTCCACTCAAGGATTTTTTCTCTTCAGGGCCAACACACAACCATTCACACTATTTTGAACAGTTAATTAGCCTAATGTGCAAGTCCTTGGACTGTGGAAGGAAACTGGAGTTACTGAAGGAAAACCCACGCAAGCATGCGGAGAACATGCAAACTCAACATAGAAATCCCATTGATGAGGCCCAGGACTCGAGCACAGGACCTTCTTGCAGTGAGGCAGACATGCTAATCCCTACTTCACCGTGCAGCCCTCTGTGCAACAAGGGACTTAGGGGTGCAAAAATATTTCTGCCAGCATGAGGTGTTTATTTTCATGTGGTTTCAGATACAACGCTCCATAGAAAGAGATATACCCCATTTATAAACATGAACATGAATTATTCATGTATTCATCTTTAATAGTGACTGATCAGGGTCATGGTATGGTGATCCAAATTAGGCCTCTAGTTGTGCATTTTAAATTGAGACCAATGAATGGTAGGGTTCATATTTAATAATAAAAGAGAGAGAGAGAGAGAGAGAGAGAGAGAGAGAGAGAGAGAGAGAAAGTTTAAATCTGAATTCAGACACAGAATACAGTTACAAAATACAGGTACACATATTTCGAGCACTAAACAGATACTGAGCTTATTTTACCATAATTTTATCCTGTGGATTACTAGCAGGGGGCTGAACCAATGCAGAATGGCCATTTTTTCCCGGAAGTGACCTCAACTTGTTGGGCCGAGTTGTCCAGCACAAGTAAACAAGCAGTGAGCAACATTTCAGGTGATAAAACTCTCGGTGTACTGAAGGCTCTTACCTTTTACTGGTTCCTTCTGGCGAGGCACTGCTCCTGTCCGTTGTCATGAAGCTATTCTGTAGGAACAGCATCCAGTTTTAGATGTAAAAGCTTGAGCTTGGTGCCAAGTAGTTTTGCCTGGAGATCATGCCGATAGTAGGTTGGTTTGAATCTTTCTTCACAATTTGTGAATTGCGTCTGAAAGAAAATGTTTTCAGAGTTTGGTCTGTGCTGATGTTATGTTATTATGTTTTCCACGATTTCAGCTGAGAGTACTGTCACGTCTGACTTCTTCACCTGTCCGTGACTTTGTGTTGTGTGCTTGACACTGAATAATTCTACAGGGTTTTGGGTCCTCTTCTAAGTATAGTAGTCATATAAGCAATATGGTTTCTTTGTGATCATGAGCACAGCATTCACAATGTACTACTCTGTTTTTCTATGGATACTATACAGTGTGAGAAACAGCCTTGTTACTGCACAACTACAAATCCTGTCTAATAAGTCGAGAATTTTAAACATCAACATAGTACAACTTTAATTAATCTTCCTCATAAATTAGCAGAATGGCAGGGTTTGATTTGATTTGATATCCAGAGATAAAGATTTTAGATTTTCTTTAATCAATCCATTTGCCAAACTGCTTAATCCTACTAGGGTTGTGAGGAAGCTGGAACCTGTCTTAGCCAACTTTGGATGAAGGCAGGATATACCCTGAACAGCTTACCAGTCCATTGCAGGGAGAACACACACAACCATTTCACACTCACACCAAGGGGCAAATTAGAACAGCCTGTGTAAATAGTTGTATCAAAGCCAGCCGTGAAATGGTTGTGTGTGTTCTCCCTGCGATGGAGTGGTGAGCTGTTCAGCTTAATGTGCTTTTTGGACTGTGGAAAGAAACTGGAGTACCCAGAGGAAACCCACACAAGCACGGGAACAACATGAAAACTACACACAGAAACAGCCTCACCGAGCCCAGGACTCAAACCAAGGATCTTCCTGCTGTGAGGCTGATGTCTGATTTTTACATCTAAAGTTGATATGTTTAAAAAGTATAACATGACACCTTTTGTTTTAAACCCACCCTGTCTGCATTTATTGTTAAAAAAAAGATAACCCAACATAAAGTTCAGTGAGCCATCAGGTCTGCTGCCAGACTTCTCGTGCCATGTAGGAGGTGCAACGGCATGCTATACGTCGCAGTGAAAGTGGATGCTGCCTGAAGAACATTTCCCAGCATGCATTGCGGCAATGTAAGCACCGCATAAAGAGACACAGCTGGGAGTCAATAAACTTGAACTCGACTCATTAGCGAACCTATAAAAGGACCTACTTGTGTTCGCTTCTTCACGAGGCATTGCTTACACCCTGCTGATTTGTTTGTTTGCCTGTTTTTTTCTGTTAGAGTGTCGCTTATACCCAGCTGGTGCATTGCTTTCAGTTTGTATGTCTTTTTCCTGTTCTTAATTAAAACGCCTCCTGAGTCCAGCGATTGGGTTTGTTTCTTTCTCTGTGAGTGCCCCCCAGCACACATGACACCCCAACCTCTACGTTACATGAACTGTCTATGGGAGAAATGCAAGCCATGTTGAAACTGAGAAAAGATGGGGAATCAATCAGAACCATTGCATAAGCATTGAGCAGAGCCAGTAAAGGCATTTGGAATGTCTTGAAAAAAAAACAACACCCTCTTAGCAGGATTAAGTGGTTTGGAAAATGAATGAATAAATGAATGTTCCTATACTTCTGCTCAGCTGAAACTTAAATCACTTAAACGTAAAACAAAAATAAGTGTTTTTTCACCAGAGGTGCGATATTCTGTTGTTTAACACATCAAGATAAAATATGATGAATGAAAGCTGAAATTCTGATCCGTTCTCTTATATTCATTGTCTGAACTCAAACCCAGATATCTTCAGTGTATAGCAAAAACCAAATAATTCCCCATGCCATTCCAATACTTTCAGAGGAAAGTGTAACACAGGACCCATTACCTATACCATTAGCTATAACCATAAGTGACCCGGGAAAGCTGGAGCCAATCCCTTATTACTTCAGGTGAGAGGCAGGGAACACTTACGGACAGGTCACCTGTCTATTTCAGGACTAACACATCCTTTCACACCCGTATTCACACCTATGGGCAAGAGTAGCCAATTGACCCAAGCTGCATGCCTTTGGACAGTGGGAGGAAACCAGAGTACCCAGAGGAAAACCTATGCTGAACATACAGACTGCACACAAAAGGGCCCCACTTGGTCTTGAGGTTCAAGAAACCTTGTTGTGAGGCAACAGTGCTGCATTCTCACTCTCACTCACTCATTTGCTGAACCACTTAATCCTAACAGGGTCACAGGGAGGTTGGAGCCAATCTCAGCCAACACTGAGCGAAGGCAAGATACACCCTGAACAGAGTAGCATTCAAACCTATACTCTTTGGATAGTGAGTCTTTGGACTGTGGGAGGAAACCGGAGTACCCAGAGGAAACCCACACAAGCATGGGGAGAACATGCAAACTCCACACAGAAACACCCAAGCTTAGGATTTGAACCCAGGGCATTCTTGCTGTGTGGCGGAGGGGCTTACCATTACAACAGTGCTGCATTCTAAATACAAAGCTGTCGTTGTGGGCGGTATGGTGGCATAGTGGTTAGCATGGCCACCTCACAGAAAGAAGGTCCAGGGTTCGAGTTCTGGGCTCCGGAGTTTCTGTGTTGAGTTAACATGCTTTCTCTGTGCTTAAGTAGGTTTTCTCCAGGTACTCCAGTTTCCTCTCACAATCCAAAGATATGCACATTATGATAATTGTCTGTTGTCGCCCAATATTGGCTGAGATAGGCACCAGCCTCCCTGCAACCCCCGTAGGATGAAGAGGCTTAGAAAATGATGAAGATGATGAATGAATGAAGTTTAAAAAATTATATTAACAGCTAATTCATAAAACATTGTGATAGCTGTTGTTTTGAAAACAAACAAACACACATTCCAAAGTATTCCTTGCTACATAGAAACATGTACAGTTACCGTCAGGTCACAAAAAAGTAAACCTGAATGTCTATGGTAAACTATTAAGCATATTTAAAGGAATAAGCTAACAGTGACCAGGGCACATTGGCTCAGTGGATAGCACAGTCACCTCATAGTATGCAGGTTTAGGGTCTGAAATGAGGTCAAGGGCCTTTATGTGTGAAGTTTGCATGTTCTCCCCATGCTTGCATGGGTTTCCTCAGGGTACTCCATTTTCCTCCCACAGTCCAAACACGTGCATCTTAGGTCAAATGCCTACTCTGGATTACCCAAAGGTGTGAATGTGAGCGTAAATAGTTTTGTGTGTCTCTGTTTGCAGTGTAACAGACCGGCAACCTGTTCTGGGTCTACCGCAGAGTCTGCTGGGATTGGTTCAAGCTTAGCCCATGTCACTGATGGATAAGATGATGAATGGATGTACTCAGTGCCAGTGCTTCATTATTTGCTGATATGCTCACTATTGCTGCATGTATTAATTAAGATTTATTAAAGCATTAGTTAAGTATTAATGCTTATTTGTGGTCCTTAACGTAAAGAATTATCAGATGGGAATCTATCATCTGTCCAGGTGCAAACACTCTTTTATTAGCTGGGAAACAATATCTGCTTAATTTGCATATAAACTGCTTTTATTGTGTAAAACAAAATCTGCTTTGCAGTTTTTCCATGTGTGTATGTGTATTGTGTGTGCATGTGCCTACAGTTCTTAACACATTTTGTGGGGCAAATTTATCTCTGAATTTAACAATAAAAGGATCTTTAGCAAGCACAAGGTACTAAGATAAGACATAGAGAGGAAATGAGACTGAGAAGAGAATTTTACATTAATCATAGGCAGACTTTGTATATAAATTATTGCTTCCTTCTCCCATTATTTCTTTCTTCCACATGAGAAAATGTGTACGCATATGATGGTGTGCAGTATTAGGAGTCTAGAGCCTGCAGGGTGACCTCAACGTGATGCACAGATGCTGAGGTCTTATTTAGCTGGACGTGCTGTAGTCTGATAATTATCCAATCAAGCAGCTTGAAGGCAGTCTTCCATTGTATCTCCTAAACCCTGACTCTAAAAACAGTGCACAGGTATTTCTCCTTTTTTCTTATAATTTCCTGGGTTTCCATGGCGACAGCTAGCTTCAGTAGGGTTCCTCAAATGTGGACCCAGATTAAGGCTGCATGTTTAACAAAGGTCCAAGTTTACTTAAATGATATCAGCATATAATACAATTATAAATTATTGTTTGGCTCATTTTAATGTTATTAAAGATGCCATACTGTAGCATGATCTCTAGCAAAAGAATGAAACCTTTTCCTTTTCTTGTTTAGCTAAGAAAAACAAATACATAATTTGAATAATTCTTTGTTGTTAAGTTATGTGATTTATAGTGTGGCCTCAGGGCGGTATGGTAACTTAGTTGTAATGCTCAGGCATTTCTGTGTGGAGTCTGCATGTTCACCCTGTGCTTGTGTGGGTTTCCTCCAGGCACTCTGGTTTCCTTCCACAGTCCAAAGACATACACATAAGGCTAACTGGCTGTTCCACATTGCCCCAAGGTGTGATTGTGAATGGTTCTGTGTGTGTGTGTGTGTGTGTGTGTGTGTGTGTTGGCCCTGTGATGGTCTGGCGAGCTGTTCAGGGTGTACCCCACCTTCTCCCAGTGTTGTCTGAGATAGGCTCCAGCCTCCCCACAACCCCAGTTTGATTAAACAGTTTGTCAAATGAGTGAGAGAGTGTGAGTGAGTGTGGATTCATTCGGCATTCTGAGGTACAATGATAGACTTCTAAAGCTTGGCCTAGGCTATGTTTTGGAGGTTGAAAGCCACTGTGCCCATTCACACACTTCAAACAGTATTTCCATTTAAAAGAGCTTAAAAAGTCTTACTAACAAAATGGTGTTCATTATTTCAGACTGGCTCATCAAAATACACTTCTTGTAACGTTTTTCGCTATTTCACCAAAAATCTAATAATGTATGTAACATCTCTTCGAGTCCTCATTAAATGTAAATGAGGAGCCCACGGGGACAAAATCGCAATGCTATTCCATTTATAAAACTCATTGTTAGCCTCTGGATCAGACAGATTGCACTCGCACCAACACAGGTCACATGGGCAATGATGAACAGTGCTAATTGCTCCATCATCTGTGACAAAAAACCTGGCATGCTTAATGAGCCCTGACTAATGATGTCCTTCCCAGAGATATAATGGAGCATGGAGGAATCATGTGATATCTTTGTGCCCCAAGAGTTTGAACCTGCTTGTTCTAAAGCTAATTACAATCACGGAACACTGAATTGGAATCTTATGTACAGATTAGATCTGCCCTGTCAAGCCAGACTGCAGTAACTGCAAAATATTTAAAGTTGAGAAAACCAACTTTTCTAACTCCTGAGCCCTGGAGTGAACTCTCAGTTTTCCTCAAATTTCAAGTATAATAGAACTCCAAATATGTTAAAACAATTTATTTTGTTTTAAAATCAAATTCCAGGTTTTAATGTGCTTGATCATCACTGCTGCATGGTTTATGATAGCATAAAATACTCTTTGCAATGCACCTCTGAGCAGTAACTTTTCATAAATTTTTTGGGGGGTGTGACACCAGCTCCTGTACCCTCCCTGCACTCTGCACACTTTAGGCCTATGGCTATGCTGGCTTGTCCAGCTCGTTGGGGCCTCTGGCATCACCAAATATATTTTTAGTCAAAATGATTTTCACCTGCTAACACCCATGCCTAATTATAAGCGAAGTGGTTTGGGATCAAAAGGTTGCTGGTTTGATTCCTGAACCAGCAGAAAAATGTGTGACGGTGAGGTTGTAAGCTGCACCTTTACTTCCTTCACCTTTATGGTTGAAGTGCCCTTGAGCAAGGCACCTGTACCCTCTCTGGCGGGGAAAGAGCCTGAGCTGGTGCATGAGGTTGAGAGATACTGACTAGATATAGTTGGGCTCACCTCAACACATAGCTTGGGCTCTGGAACCACCCTTCTCGAGAGGGGAAGTTTTGGACCTTGTTTTATTCTGAAGTTGCTCATGGGGAGAGGCGGCAAGCCGGTGTGGGCATCCTTGTTGCCCCCCGTCTCAGTGCCCACATGTTGGGGTTCTCTCCAGTCGACAAAAGGGTAGCCTCTCTCCACCAACAGGTGCTTATGCATCAAATAACAGTTCAGAATACCCACCCATTTTGGAGTCCCTAGGGGGTGTGCTAGAGGACGCTCCCCCTAGGGACTCTCTCGTCGTCCTGGGAGACTTCAACACCTATGTGGGCAATGACAGTGTGACCCGGAAGGGTGTGATTGGTAGGTACGGCCTCTCTGATCTGATCCCAAATTGTGTTTCGTTGTTGGACTTCTGTGCTCGACACGGTTTGTCACCATGTTTGCACATAAGGGTGTCCATAAGTGCACATGGCACCATATGATAGCAGGTGAAAATCCATGTCACCATAGGTGACGGTTTGTCACCATGTTTGAACATAAGGGTGTCCATAAGTGCACATGGCACCATATGATAGCAGGTGAAAATCCATGTCACCATAGGCCACAGTTCGATGATCGACTTTGTAGTCATGTCATTGGACTTGTGGTCACATGTTCTGGACACTCTGGTGAAGAGAGGAGCTGAGCTGTCAATCAATCACTACCTGGTGGTGAGCTGGATCAGATGGCAGGGGAAGCTGCCCTCCAGACCTGGGAGACCCAAGCATGTAGTAATGGGTCTCCTGAGAATGCTTGGCAGAGTCTCCTGTCAGAAGGGCCTTCAACTCCCTCCTCTGGCAGAGCTACTACCATATCCCAATGAAGGCTGGGGGCATAGAGTCCAAATGGGCCACGTTCTGTGTCTCCATTATTGAGGTAGCAGCCCAGAGCTGTGGCCAGAAGGTCATCGGTGCCTGTTGTGGGGGCAACCCCTGAACCAGGTGGTGGACACCTGCGGTGAGGGGGCTGTCAAGCTGAAGAAGGAGGCCTATCAGGTCCTTTTGGCCTGTGGGACTCCCGAGGCAGCGGACAGGAACCGACAGGCCAAACATACCAAAAGATCTGCCCTGAAAACCTCAAGGCTCTGGATGTGGTAGGACTGTCTTGGGTGACACAACTCTGCAACATTGCGTGGTCAGCGGGGGCCGTACCCCTGGATTGGCAAACCGGGGTGGTAGTTTCCCTTTTTAAAAAAGAGGACCGGAGGGTGTGTTCCAACTATCGTGGAATCACACTCCTCAGCCTACCTGGGAAAGTCTATTCAGGAGTGCTGGAGAAGAGGATCTGGCTATGGTTGAACCTCGGATTCAGGAGGAACAATGTGGTTTTCTTTCTGGTCGCAGCACTCTAGACCAGCTCTACACACTCTACAGGATCCTGGAGGGGGCATGGGAGTTTGTCCAACCCATCCACATGTGCGTTATGGACTTGGAGAAGGCTTTCAACTGTGTCCCTTGGGCTATCTTGTGGGGTGTGCTCTGGGAATATGGAATACCGGACCTGTTGCTACGGGTCGTTCGGTCTCTGTATTGCTGGAGCCAGAGCTTGGTCTGCAGTGGTAACAACATGTTGAATTAATTTCCAGTGGGAACTCCAGTGGGACTCTGCCAAGGCTACCCACTGTCACCGTTTCTGTTCATACTTTTTATGGATAGAATTTCTAGGCACAGTCAAGATGTTGAGGGGTTCTGGTATGGTGGCAATAGGATCTCGTCTCTGCTTTTTGCAGATGATGTTGTCCTTTTGGCTTCATCGAGCCAGGACCTTCAGCTCTCACTGGAGCGATTTGCAGCTGAGTGTGAAGCAACCGGGATGAGAATCAGCACCTCCAAGTCCGAGGCCATGATTCTCAGCTGGAAAAGGGTGGAATGCACCCTCCTGGTCTGGAATGAGGTCCTGCCCCAAGTGGAGGAGTTTAAGTATATCGGGGTCTTGCTCACGAGTGAGGGAAGGATGGAGCGGGAGATTGACAGACGGATCGGTGCAGCCTCTGCTGAAAAGTGGAGCTTGTATTCGTCCATCATGGTGAAGAGGGAGCTGAGCTGGAAGGCAAAGCTCTCAATTTACTAGTCAATTTATGTTCCTACCCTCACCTATGGTCACGAGCTTTGGGTAGTGACCGAAAGAACAAGATCACAAATACAAGTAGCTGAAATGACCTTCCTTCGTAGGGTGGCAGGGCTCTCCCTTAGAGATAGGGTGAGAAGTTCTGTCATCCGGGAGGAGCTCGGAGTAGAACTGCTGCT
>JAQMYF010000004.1:27333926-27347130 GCA_030014195.1 Neosilurus mollespiculum
GCATACCAGGAGCATCTCAAAACAAAAGCCAATTTGGAAACCCCCCCCCCCCCCCCCTTTTTTCTGTATGGTTAATAACACACCAGTGAACGGAATAAAAATTCCTTTTATGTATTAATATACTTGATCAATAGAAAGCTGATAATTATTCTGAATATAATATAAAGCTGATAATTATTCTGAATATTCACTTGGAGCAGGGTCAAGGAATGAAAAATAAAGCAATATACTTAAAAGAAAATATTACAATATGCAAATTAACACTTGCTAACGAGAAACTTTCACTAGTTCTGATGATATAGAGACAGTGTCCCAAAGATTCGGTGATGATCATGATTTTTTTTTTTTATGTAGGAGCTGACTATAGTTACTCCAGAGAAGTCCAAAAATGATGAACATCCCCATCAAGAAATAATAACACTTATAGCACTCCACCTCCCTCACTCCAGGGCCATTTCTTCCCCTTTAATTTTCCACCTTTATAGTACTGAAGTGTTCTTACACTTAGCAATCTCTATTAAACTCCCTCCTAAAGCACTCCAACTGTAATGAGGACAGAAAAAACAAGTCACTCGGTTCAGAATCGGGTCTTTCTCCAAATATACACTCGATGAGTTTGAGTCCCAGGATTGGTGAGGGATTTTTTGTGTGGTGAATTTACATGATCTCCCTGTGCTTGCGTGGGTTTCCTCTGGGTACTCTGGTTTCCTCCCACAGTCCAAAGAAATACACATTTGGCTAACTGGCTGTTCTAAACTGCCCCTATGGTGTGAAAGCGGATGTGAATAATTATGTGTGTATTAGCCCTGTGGTGGACTACCGAGCTGTTCAGGGTGTACCCTGCCTTCACCCAGAGTTGGCTGAGATAAGCTCCAGCCTCCCCGCGACCCTAATAGGATTAAGCAGTTTGGCAAATAGTGGCATCTTTAGATGAGTACAAGGGTAAATTAAGAAAGACAAAGTTAATTCAAGTAAATAATACTTTATAGTTTGTTCAACAACTGCATCAACCTGGAAGCATCGCACCAGCATCACCAAACAGTTGCGTTATTTCTTTGTATCAGCTCCTTTTTTTGACATGTTTATCTCCATGTAAAAATCAGGAAACAAGAGCAAAAATTCTGAGTCTCATAATCATCTTTGGATGAAAAGAAAATGAATTGGATATGGGAATACATATTTTACCATACAAAATTGAAAGCAACAAAACTTTTATTTTTAATTTTGAACTGTGAGATCTGTCAAGGAAAAAACAACTTGATTAAATACAGTACCGTGAAAGCATTTTTTGGTAAATGTTGCAGCAATGGTAATACCATTGCATTTTATATTCTAGTAACGTTTCCTTTTGCCTGCCTGACACAAGACACAAGTTCTAGACACAAGTTGGAGGATGCAGGCAATGAGACAATCGGATTTAATAAGCAAAAAAGGACATGTCTTGTTAAACATGAAAAATACAGTACATAAAACCAAAGTAATATTAAAGCCTCCAGAGAAAAAGAGATGAGCAGGTCTTAAAAAAACACTATCACTAAAATCACATTTTATTCATGTTTAACATGAGCATTACCTGAAGCTGTATCTAGAGCTGTATCTACATAACTTTAGGTTTTCCTATTAAAGTAGCAAGTGAGCTTATTAAATGTTTGATTTTTAAATGGATGGTAGAGTGTCGTAGTGTTTAGCACGCACACTTCACAGCAAGAAGGTCCTGGGTTCGAGTCCTGGGCTTGGGTATTGCTGTGTGCAGCTTGCATGTTCTTCCCTCGCTTGCGTGGGTTTCCTCTGGGTACTCCGGTTTCTGCCCACAGTCCAAAGACATGCACATTAGGCTAATTGGCTGCTCTAAATTCCCCCAGGTGTGGGTGTGAATGGTTTTGTGTGTGTGCTGGCATTGCAATGGTCTGTCGAGTTGTTCAGGGTGTACCCCACCTTCGCCCACTTTCAGCTGAGATGGACTCAGCCACCCTGTGGCCCTAACAGGGTTAGGTGGCTCAGGAAATGAAGGACAGTGAGTGGTTTTAAAGCGTGACCACATAGTTCAAAAGGCTTTTGTCAACCTTTTATTATATAAAAATAATTTACCTTAAAATCAACAAAATATATTTTATTCTTTCTCGGAATTTATTTATTCTATTTAACAGACCAGTGGCTTCTGACAGTGCACAGGGATTTACCAAACATAGTATTAAAATCAAGTCATTAAAAACTCCTATTAATATTATGTTTAAAATCATACTTTGAATTTTAAAAATGGGGAAGAGTGGCATAGTGATTAGCATGTCCACCTCACAGCAAAAAGGTCCTGGGTTCATGTCCTTTCTTTTTCTTTGTGGAGTTTGCATGTTCTCCCTGTGCTTGTGTGTGTTTCGGGGTACTCCAGTTGCCTCCCACAGTCCAAAGACATGCACATTAGACAAATTGGCCGTTCCAAATTGACCCTAGGTCTGAGTGTGAATGGTTGCGTGTATGTGTGTTGGCCCTTTGACTGACTGGCAAGCTGTTCAGGGAGTAGCCTGCCTTTGCCCAGAGTCAGCTCAGATATGTTCCAGCCTCCTTGCAACTCTAGTTGGATTAAGCAGTTCGGCAAACAAATGAAAGAATCTTAATGACAATTTCCATGACTAAAATATGTCTGAATTTGAGGAATGTGAGGGTTTCAACTGATTATATATAATCTGAAACAAATTGATCTTTTAGATGCTACTTTATGCTGCATGAACTGCATAATGTATGCATCTCGCCCATTAGCAAGGATTTTCACTTTCGACTTTAATTCCATTAACAGGACATAATCTTGAAAAAACAACACTGGCATTGAGAGAGATGACTGAGAAATAAAGATCTGAAAACGGATTAAAAAATATGCAATAACTTAAGTGTGAGCAAAACAAGCTTATGTCTACACAGTGAAGGCATCTATGTTTTGTAGGGTTCATAATCCACTGTAACCATGTTCCTTTCACAAAAACTCAGTCAAGCTTAGGTTTTTGCAAAAGTAGAGGGGGCAAACTGCAAAATAGCTGCAAAAGTTCCTTAGATGGTGATGGACTGCTGGTCACACTTTCACTGGGGTCCTCTATGTCATTAAAGTAATAAATCAAGAAAATACCTTTAGAACAAATACACCCAAGAAGGCAAAAATGACAAATTCAGTGTAATCACATCACGCAGATTCTTGTGTGAGGAACACATGTAAAACTGAGGCTCTAAAGTTTATGATTAAATATACTGTAGATGCACTGTGGAGTCTGAATTAAGACAGTACAGGTGGCCAGAGCTTTGCACTTAAAATTTCCTCCAGGACTGTTTATTTTGTCTTTCCCATGCATAGTTTGGACAAGTGTGTAGTGGAACATTTTATAGAGACTGCAATTAAAAAAGGCATGACATTCTTAATCATTTTCCAACAATATTTGTAATTATACACAAAATATCTTAATTCATTTGTTAATTCAAAGGTTTACCAGTCCTTCAGGTGTACGTTTGGACAAGGAAAAGTGCTAAAAACTTAAATACAATACAAAAAAAAAAAAAAAAAAGCTTCTCAAAGTAAAACATTCAGCATTTTTATACAACACAGTGCAATAAAAGTGGGAACCAGATAGGTAAAATTGGGCCTTCAGCACTGGTCATGTGTATGTGAAAGTTAACAAAAAAACTAAATAATATACAGTTGTCTGTGGCGTATAACTGGTGTAGCACCAATTCAAATCCACTGCACATAGAAATCCCACCTGCTCTCTCTCAAGCAGCCTGTGGTCTTTGTAACACCAGAAACGGCTCTAGTAACGGAAAGTAAGTTCACTTGCTAGCTGTTTCGGACAAGCTCACTGTGTCTTCAAATAAGGCTTTGCAAGGTAGCTTGTTCAAGGTGTAAAGATTGCACCATGCTGCAACTTTCAATTTTCATACTCCTGAAGATGAACAGTGAGTCAAAGAGGGAATTATGGAGATGCATTGGGATACCAGTGACTCAACACCTTGCAAAAGAGATAAATCTTTAACGTATATCTTTATTTATCTAGAACCCTCTGAAGTAAATATTTATGCTAAACTTCATTGATGGAATAAAAATGGAAACAACAGCAATCTAGTCACACTTCAAGATTTGCCAGTGAGTGTAGAGTGTGTCCATACCATAGTAAAGTACAGACAAGTGTATCAGCAGGTCAAAAGGGCCGTAAATGTGAGTGTTTGTGGAGTGACTGAATTAAAGACAGAGAAGGAGTACTGACCAGACATCCTCATCCCATCTCCCTTTAACAAAACCTTCATAAACAAAGATTCATAATGGAATGGTGTTTTCAACCACCTCAAAAAAAAAAAAACAACCCATGACCCAGAACAATGAGTCAATACTGAGAAAGAAAACAGTGCACCCATAATGCACTATTTCAACACTTACCAATCAGATACTGTAAATGCAATGCTGACAACTGTGAAAACAGGAGTACTCAGTGTCCCAGAAATTACCATGAAGAGACATATACCTAGGAACTAAGAACATACAATACACTACCCTTGAAATGGTTGCTATCAACAGTATGAAAAAAATATATAAATCCACATAGAAACAAAAATATAAATCTTTTTCATAAAAAGACAGTAGGTAGTATTCTGTGAAAGAAAAATAAGCAAAGACGTAAAGGACACACAAGTTCATATTTTCCCTTCTTCAAATCTTCCATCTGGAGCCGGTAACTTCACAAAACCAGTATCTATTGAACTATTCTGTTTTTCTTTTTTCTTATAAAAAGATGATTCAGTGTATGGACCAAAATATTGTAGCACATCATGAAATTTGCAGACTTGAGTTATACACTTAAACTAGGGGACAGAGTTTGCCCAAATTAATAATGATGAATGGCTCAGGAAAACTACAATCAGTCCAGGACATGATGCATGATGCCACCATTGAAAAAAAATACCATCAACATCAAGCACATCAGTGAGTAATGCAAAACTAAAAGAGTGAATTAACAGGAATAATGGGATTCAGTGTCCTTTCAGCAGACATAATACATGGGTTCAACCCAGTGGCGGGCCATTATATGGGTAGTTATAGGTCAATTGGGCACATTTCTGTGCACAGGTAGCATGTCTTGTTATTTAGTGTAATATCAACATGACCCATAATAAGCAAATAAGTTACCATAGTAACAACAGCAGAGACAGCAGGGTTAGCATTGCAACCTCAGCTCCGATATAGTAACAGTCCCACTTTCATACAATGTTGAGATTGCGCAGGGGCAATGCCACTTGCTCATGTGACGCTTGGCACTTGCAGGGTTGAGAGTAATGATGTGAAGGGAAGACTCACTTGACATGTTCAGCACTGTGGGAGGAGCAGTAGTACTTTTTGTGTGCAATGAAGGTGGACAGGCTGCTGAATTTGATGTTGCACAGCCGACAGTAGCGAGTATTCCCATTTTGTAATGCTGTTGCAAGGACTGCCTTGGGTGTAGTTGGAGCTATGTGGCTTACAGCTTTATCCGGGAGAACCAAGTGAGTGGTAGTTTGTCCTTGTGACCCCAACTCTCTCAAAGTGTCTGACACAGGTGATACAGTCAGTGGAATTGAGCCAGTGGGTGAGAGGGCAGGGGGAGCTGCTTTAGGAGAGCCAGTTCCAATATGATGTTGTGCTATAGGGCTTCCATTGAGCAGAGGAGAGGAGGGAGAGGCAGCATCCCTCCTGGTCCGGCCATTTACACCATCCCTCTGGGGCCTGGGGCCTGGCTTAGGAGGGGTTAGTGGCGCTCCGTTACCGGGACTGAGACTGTTGCTGGGACTTACATGGGGTGGCTGGTCCTCAGACTGCTGCTGTGTGGAAATGACCAGCCCATGAGCTGTCCTGAAATGTTCCACCAGATCAGAAGTCACTGCCCGATTAGGAGGGCAGTAAGGACAAATCACAGGAGGAATGCTTGGGGTCTTCACAGCTGGCACAGAATGAGAGGTAGACTCCAGACTCGATAAGACAGAGGTGTGAGGGACAACTGGTGGCTTTCCAGTTTGGTGACTTTTGGTGTCTGGATGCAGATCAGGAACTCTGTTCTTAGGGGAAGTGGAAGCGGGTCTCTTAAGCCGATGAAGCTGCTCCCGGGTTTGAGGTTGCAAGGCTGTGGCAGGGCAGTAATAAGTTTTGTGAGCTAAGTAATTTTCAATGCTGTTGAAGCTGATACTGCAGGCTGTACATTTGTGGTAATCTGTGAGGGGCAAAGCTGGAATATTATTTCCTCTTGAGTTTTCCCGCAAACAGGGCTTTTTGCTAAGGTCAATGGGGCCATCACCCTCTGGACTAGAACTGCGAGCAGAGCTGGCAACCGTGGTCACTGCTGGCCCAGAGTGGCCACTGGCACACTCTTGTTTCACTGGCATGCCTGGTCCAGTGGGAAGGGCAGCAGCACTGGCCAGGGCCTCATTCCGCGCCATATGGATTTCATACATCTTTTTGCGTTTTCGTGTACGAATGGGCTGTGGCACAAAGGCAACCTTTCCTGCCAAGAAGCGCTGATTGGAAGGGTCATGACGGGAGGCACAGTAAAATCTCTTATGGACAATATAGTTATCATGTCTGCTGAAGTGGATATTGCAGGCCTGGCAGAAAGTGCGAGTGGGATCCTCTTCTGGGTCTTCAGCTGATCCACTGATTTCTGCAGGGCTTTGGCTCCCCTCACTTACCCTACCCCCTCCACCACCCTCACCTTCTGAGGAAGATGAGCATGCAGTGTCTTTTAGTCCTGGAGTCTCACTCTTCACTTCAGATGGCTTGATGTCTGTAACTGGGGCATTCACTGCAGAGTCAGTGTAGCTAGGTGAAGCTGATGTAGAATTGCCAGGTCCTGCTTTTGGAGAGGCATCATGACCTGAATGGGGTGCAGCAGTTACTGGATCATCTGTTACCAGAACTGATCCCTCCCCTTGCTGGTGTCTGCTGGAGCAGTACAATCTCTTGTGCACATAATAGTTGTTGATGTTATTAAAGGTGATGTCACACTCAAAACATGTTGCCCCCTTGAGGACACCAGCAGGAGAGCCTGTAGAGTAGAAGCCTTGTGCAGATGCGGGGACCTGCCCACTCTTCAGCCTACTATGAACCATCTCAGACATTTTGGCCAGGATTTCAGATGCCTGGGGCATGATTGCAGCCTCTGGGCTGAAGAGATATTGAGGCAGAAACAAAGCTCCACCAGGTAACACTGATCCCCCTGCTCCCAGATGAACAGGGCTAGAGCCAGGAGTGGGACTGGCTGGCTCTGTCTTCACTGCAATGCCTGAAGGACTCGTAGGAGAAGTAGGATGGGGAGAGTTGGGCGCTGTTGCATTTGCACTATGATTGCCATCCTGCTCTTCATCCCTAGCTTCACTCTCCAAGTCAGACTGTGGTTCTTCCTTGATCTTCAGCTGCTCTGGAGAACTACAGCCACGAGAGGTAACTGTTCCACCATTTGCCCCAGGGCTGGAAGAGTCTGGTCTGGGCATGCTGGCTGATAGCTCATGGTCCTGAGACTCTGAGAGATCTGAGGTTACTGGGCTACCTTGGCGAGGTGTGTGGCTCCTTTCGACAGGAGCCCTGACCTCCAGGTGGGTATGGACATGCTGTTGGAGCAGAGCAGGGGTGTCTGCTGAAAATCCACACACTTGACACTTTAGCAATATACCAGAGTCTCCAGGACTCAGGCCTGTTTGAAAGAAGAAGGGAACAAGCAAGTACATTTATGAATTGTAGAAGGCAAAGTATATACCACAGAAAAAAAACACTATTACTCTAGTGTGTACTCAGTGCCAGTCTACATTTTAGTAAAATCTGCGATTCAGATGAATTAGTTAAGCCCAGTTGTGATGCCTTACCTGTGGCCACTGGAAGTTTTGGGGAGTAGCCTTCACTGCGAGACCCAGGCTGGCACACCATGTGGCTAGTGACCAGATGGCTGTAGAGGATGTCTCTAGTCGTAGAGATGAATCCACATCCGTGACACACACCGTTCAAAGCGTCAGTGTGCACCTTCAAATGTCGCTCACAGTTGGCCTTGGTAGTGAATGCGGACAAACAGATCAAACAGACAAATGGACGCTCACCTGAAGTACAGACACATATACATCCATATAATGTTAGGAAAATAGTATGCATTGTGTTTTGCTTACACATTTGTTTTGCTTGATGGTGTCTGCTGGTGAAACTAGAATGGTAAATGAAAAGCACTTAGTGAGCTGTTAAATTGACAGTGTACAAAATAAATTATTAATGAACAATAATCTGAAAAGACTGAAAGATGGACTGAGAGATGGACAGTGAGTGAGGGAGACAGAAATTGAGGTGTGATAAATCTAAGGTCAACAAAAGAAAAGCAGAGAGAGAGAGAGAGAGAGAGAGAGAGAGAGAGAGAGAGAGAGAGAGAGAGAGGAGACACTCACCACTCTGTGTCCTCATGTGGATCTCCAGTGAGCTAGCACTGGGACAGCTCTTGTTACACTGGGGGAATGGGCACACTCTCTCGTTAGGGTAACTGTCTTTAGGCTTTTCCTGGGGAGGGGAAGCCGTGGCCTTTTGCTTCTGACGGCTGGCGCAGTAGTACATAAGGTGAGCTTGCAGGTTCCGCTCACTTCTGTACCAGATCCCGCAGTCTTTGCATGGGAAGATATCCTCTGAGAAAACCATAGCCACAAATTAAGGGATATAACTGGATCAACAAATCAAATGCTATTCTTTTGTTCATGTGTAATACCAATTCCATGTATTTAAAGTACTTTAATTTAAAATGAAATTAGAAATGTCTGTAGCTTTATACTTAACTCCATAGGCAGTGACACACTGCTACTGGTAGGAAATTGTGCAGATTTTATATATATCTGAATATTAATTGATGACACAATCAATTTTGATGCATCATAACTGTGGAATACACAACGTTACATACTATGTATGACGCACACGTTAAAACAGAGCAAGAAAAGTGACAATCTCCAAGGCAACAGGATTAAGAAGAAATGTGTATAATTATACAGATCTTGTGTCAGGGCATGATAAATAGGGTATATACTGAATGATAATGACTGTAGCACATAGTATTACCTGTCTCATTACTACTACTTTTCTAATGGTATGTGACTAAAGAATAAAGCTGGTCACATTTTAAGCTTTAACTTGATTTACTGAGAATAATTATACGCTCATCACAGCACGGATGTGTCCATTCCCATATCTCACATGACTCCTCCGCCCAGAATGCAAGGGAGAAAGATAGATAGAGAGAAGGAAAAAGAAAGAGAGACAGTGTTTGTGAGTGATTGAGAGAGAGAGAGAGAGACAGAGAGAGAGAGGGGGGGGGGGGTTCTCTATTCTGAGTGAATTACCAGCCTCACCAGCGCGCATCTCACTTGTATAAGATGAAATAATACTGCCACCTAGTGGTGGCCTAACTGAATTGTAAATTTAACGAATGTCCCCCAGTTTATTTGTTTGCAAATTCAGGCCTGATGCTATCCTAGCTATTAACTTTAATGCTGTGCTAGCATGAATACATAAAAAATAAGAACATTTACCACTGAGTAAGAGTTTGAGAAGATTGACCTACTGTTAACGACTGCAGTTGCCAAAATAGCAGCCATGCCAGCCTGCTGCGGGAGGAGCTGGATATCAGAAGGTCGGGTTGCTGGGTATACCGGCTCCTCCTTCACTGGGGGGTTAATAGTTTGGGTCGCTACCCGCTGCACTGCACCAGTGCAGGAAAGCATGGCCACTAAAGTATCTCCACTAGAGATCTCTTGAGTGAGCTTACAGTATAGACCATCATCTGAAAAAATAACAGAGTAGTTTCAGGCAATCTGAAGGCAAGAAGGCTTCGAGATTTAAATGCAAACTAAAACCTAAATTTAAAAGGTTTTTGGGGTTGACCAGGGGGGCTGTATGAACCTTTGACAGATTGAAACACTATCCAGAACAATTCTGCAGATTATCATCACTATCATTAATACTCTTTGAAATGTAGTATGTTGGGTGTCAGTAACATCTCACTCAATCATCACTCATTTGCTGAACCGCTTAATCCCACTAGGAACACAGATAGTTGCAGAGAGACTGGTGCCTACATCAGCTGACACTGGGCGAAGGCAGGGTACACCCTGAACAGCTCGCCAGACCATTGCAGGGCCAACACACACACACAACTATTCACACCCACACCTAGGGGAAATTTAGAACAGCCAGTTAGCCTAATGTAAATGTCTTTGGACTATGGGAGAAAACCAGACTACCCGGAGAAAGCCCATGCAAGCACAGGGAGAACATGCACAACTTCACACAGAAACATCCTCACCAAGGACCTCCTTGCTTTGAGGAGGACATGCTAACCACTATCCCACTGTGCCACCCAGTAACATCTTCAAATGCTTTTATGATGATTCCTTAATCTTAGGTCCTATAATAATGAGTCATTACTGTCAGTAGAGCAGAAGATGTTGAGTTGGATGTAGGGAGTGAGTGCTAAAGTACCTTGACTGTAGATGATACAGTTTGCTTCTGAAGAACAGGAGGTCACTGGGATTTTCGCAAGCCAACAGTCTGCATCCTCACACACCACACTCTTCACAAAAAAACATATAGAAAAGGAATCATTGATAAAAAATTGTTATTGGACTCATAATAAAATTGATAAAATTGTTTTTGGACTCATAATAAAAGACGAGGAAGCTTAACTCTTTTTCCTATTAAACTACTGCATGCAAAGGTTGTCAAATAACGTCTATATGTGTTTATAGTGGGGCGATTAAACACATCAACAAGGATACATGCATATTGTCTGTATGGGAAAAAATAGTTAGAGTATTTTGTCCATTTAGAATACTCCATGTTTGCAAAGTTTAGCTAGATAACAGATATGCAAAGATCCTCATTAATGAAATAGCAGTCAAATCTGTTTACATTCAAAAGATCAGGCTGAACAAACGATGAGGTTGAGAGCCTTACATTACAGTCAACCTATTCAATATATTCTCTGAACTCCTTAGGAGGTTGAGCTCATAATAGGAACAATTTCTCAAAAAGACAAAAGACTCGGTGGAACAGCAATAGAGAGGGCCAATGGAAAGAAAAGGAAAGAACTACAGAACCACAAAGAAATTAAATGACCCTGGAGAAAGCAGCAGAATGGTGAAGAAAAGACAAGACAAAAACTCTAATAGCTCTAATACACTGTAATTTACCTCGTGGTCTGTCCTGAATATGCAAAGCTGTGTGCGCTAATGCAAGCATATAGACAAGTGATATAGCTCTGGATACTTGGGAATATTAGAATTAACACACCTGGTCTGTGAGACACAGTGTGCTCTTTGTTCTGAGCAAGCATTCTGTCTTTCATTGCCATAGCATTATCCTAATACACATAGGTATGCGGTATATGGTACACATACGAGTGAAATAAAAATACAATTATTATTATTATACATAGATTATACACTTAGCAAAACCAAGTACTATTCAATTATTTATTTAATGTAATATTGGATAAAATTGATGAGAATAAGTAAACAAACAACAATATATACTAATAAAAATAACTAATAGAAAATAGAAAAAAGTCCATATTTATTGTGGCCACCCTTAACTTTGCTTACAGCATTTAACCTTTCAGGCATAGTGTTCACATATTTTTTCATTTCTTCACCTGCTAAACCATTCCATATGGTTTGAAGTTCATTCATGCTATGCAAAAGTAAAAAAAATAAAATTTGGGACACCTTTCAATTTTTCAGAAAAATTGGTATTTTCAGTGTTTTTGTTTATTAGCCAAACAAAAATATTTTAAATCTGGTACTAACTTTGTGTTTTAAGCCACTAGTGGCCCTGCCACAAGATGGCAGTAGTTCCACAAGTCATGTGACAGTATTTACCCTTACTTTTTTGCCCTGCACAAGACCAGCAAAGTAGCTGCTCTTGCGGATGCATCGGTCCACATATCCCTGTCATCCTTCCAAACATTAAAGACTAGAGAGTATGAAAGACATCTCTTCAGCACAGAAGCCAAGGATGAAAGGAATCAAGCATCAGGGCAGTGAGATGAGACAGCCAGCCATGGAGGACAGCTGAAGGGTTTCTTTCTAAATCTGTCTGTTCTTGCCTGAAGATATGGTCCGTATTGTGTTTCATGGGGAACTAGTGCTGATAAGAAGATAGGGCTCCTTTTGTTTTAATTTGAAACCCAATGCCGGAGCCGTCTCTGCCATAAGTGCTGCGTGCTTCTGCTAATTTGTTTCAGACTCATTTAACACGACTCGACTTTGGGCTGGACAAAAGGAGAGGGCAGTGTGCTCAGCCACCCCATCTGACTCAACACGCATGGCCACACCTGTTCACAGATTAAACACGTTCATTCACAAACTTTCCTTCTTTCCTTTGACACGCCTTCACACAATACAGGAATGTTTTCTATGATTGTGAGGACAGCCAGCACCTGTACGTCTCCTGTATGTCAGACTGTGTGAGAGGACTATGGGAAAGCAATAAGAGTTGTAAAATTCAATCAGTACCTACATTTACAAAAATTCAGATATACAGTAGTGTGCAGTGAAGATTATACACGTCCTTAATTAACATGGGGCAAAATGTTCATCCAACACCCACTAGGGGGAGACATTTCATTATAACCACGCTAAGTTGTAATAATCCATTTGTGCCCTTATGGCAGTACCACTAGGAGTGCCTCTCTAATTATCATTTTGTTGTAGTTTTGAGTGTAATGTTATACGCATGACATGAAGATTATACACCACCACTTTTATATGGTTTGAAGTTCATCCATGCAATGCAAAAGTTAAAAAAAATAAAAAATTGCAATTTTTCTGAAAAATTGGTATTTTCAGTGTTGTTTATTAGCCCTACATTTACCTCAGTATACTTGTTGGAATAATTTTATTTGGTTCTCATTGCCTACAGTAGTATTGTTCAATACATTTTCACCAAAACATAGAGAAGTAATTTTTACTTCTTTTTATTAGGAGCCCTTTTAGACAAAAGTGGTGGTGTATAATCTTCACTGCACTCTACAGATAAAACTATAAAACTTGATTTTGAAACTAAACACATTATACTCAAAACTACATGCATTCATTCATCTTCTTCTGCTTCTTCCGGGGTCGGGTTGCGGGGGCAGCAGCCTAAGCAGTGAGGTCCAGACGTCCCTCTCCCCAGCCACTTCCTCCA
>JAQMYF010000004.1:27351143-27368199 GCA_030014195.1 Neosilurus mollespiculum
CTGGACCTTCACCTAGGACCTGTTTGCCTTGGGTGACCCTACCAGGGGCATAATGCCCCCGACAACATAACTCCCAGGATCATTAGGACACGCAAACCCCTCCATTACGATAAGGTGGCGATTCAAGGATTCAAAACTACAACGAAATGATAATTAAAAAGGCACTCATAGTGGTAACGCCATAAGGGCACAAATGGATTATTATAACTTGGCATGGTTATAATAAAATGTCTCCCCCTAGTGGCTGTTGGATGAATATTTTGCCCCATGATAATTAAGGATAAAGTTTTTTGTCGGGATCCCCCCCAATCCCCTCCGAAATGTTACAGGAAGTTTGGTGAAAATTAGTTCAGTTTTTGCATAATACTACTAACAGCCCAACAAACAAATAAACAAACAAACAAACAGACGCTTGTGAATACATAACCTTCCATACCAAGCAGCAGAAGTAATTACAAATGTACTACAGAAGCAGTCATCAGATGAAGCAGATGACCCTGCAGCACAGCAAACTATCAAATTATGCCTGTTCGGCCAAACACACTACCCAGTACTTGATGGTTCCTTTGGGTAAACCTTTGGTAAATTTTATGACAGTGTGCACACATGATTCACAAATTAATTAAGGAAATGTGTAATTTCATATTGCAAGTTTTATTAGTAGGTAGCTGTAACAGGTATAAAAAAAATCTTGGACTGTTCCTGTAAGCTTGGCAGAGTGGGACCTGTGCAGCAGGAGCGAGCTGAAATGCTCATGAGTCACGGTGCCATGTAAAATGCTCAAACATTTGCTACTGGCAGAAGAGGCCCTTGAAATGCTTCCACGTGCCGAAGGCAATGAAGCAATGAGCAGGGTTTTTTTTTGTATGCCATTCATGCTTCAAGGGGGCAGAATGTTACAGAAGGATGATCTGCCCATCTTGATGCATAAACACCACTTACATGTAACTCAATACACCTCGTCCAGCTCGTTTTTCATTGCCGTACACTTGCTAATGCATTTCAAGGGATTCCGATGCCAATTTCACAAGTTTTACATGGAATTTGATGTTTTCTCTCTGGTTCATAGTAAAATCACAAATGCACATTTGCCAGTTTCACAAAAACACATGTAACACAGGTCTTGATGTTGACAGTGTGATGTTACATAGCATATTGGTCATGCTGCACTTTGTGTATTCATGACAAGAACAATCCCAAAACTTTTTCATTGCACCTCAAATACTAACTGAGGTGTGATAAAGTTCCATGATGGCAACGGCTGGTGTTGGGTCAAATGGATTTTTAAAAAAAAATAATTAAGCTGATCTGTCAATCATTCTGATACTCTTGATGAAACTTTTGCCTTGGTGCAAAGTTACTGTATGCAAAGGAAGTATGTCAGAAGATGAAAATTATTTTAGTTCAGATTTAGGCTTTTTTTTTCTCTCCCAGGTTTCTTCTTCACTAAGATCAATCCCTCTTTACACTCCCTCCGTTTATTCTCTACCGTAATTCAATTCAGTTTAATAAACTTTTAAATGGAGCACATTTATTTATATCAACAAGCATCCATATAGAGTAATAAGGAATAGAAATGAATAGTGACATGAATAAATGATAGTCTCTCTTCTCTCTCTCGCTCTCTCTCTCTCTCTATGCTTTAAGCTCCTCAATGCGAGAGTCTTTGAGGTGCTGTCTAAGCTCCCTCGTCAGAGTTCCTGCGCCTCATGAATATTAATCCCAGCTTTAATCTGCTTGATTCCCGCACTGCTGCCACCCAGACGATAGTCAATCTAATTATTTGGTCTGATATTAAGCAGGAACCCTGCCACATGCATATACTCACATACCATCAGGAAAAGAGATGCACCTTCCCACACACACAAGATTTTTTCCTAATGTTCATAATTATTAAAGAATCTAATGATGCTATGCTTTCAACTAAACCTACCGATAAACTTAACTTCAGCAACTGAAAAGAAACCTTTTTGGAGCTTATGACTCAATAACAAGAAAAATAATAAATATATAATAATAATAATATAATAATAAAAAAATTAAAATAAAATTAATTAATTAATTGATTAATTAATAAGAAAAACAAAATGTCCCCACCAAAATATAAAAACATGCACACACAAGTAAATACGTATGTGCACACAGTCCCAAGCCATGCACACACTGCCTACTTTCTTATCACTCCTTGGAACACTCTCAAACTGATAATGCAAATGATTCGGGGCCTGATTTCATTTCTCAATTCCCTCAGATAAATGGACTTTAAAATCACCTTTCCTTTTTTTCTGGACGGATAGAGTGCTCCACGTCTCTAATCTTCGGTCAAGGCAATTTGGATCGGAGTGCAGAGTTAGTGATTGCACAAATGGATGCAAATATTTATTCATATTGAAATATGTGATGTTGAATGTGGACATGAGAACTGTTAAATACCTTAAAACTGCAGTGGTTTTAAAATATCTATTGATCTACTGATCATTTTATATACACAGACAGAGCATCAATTATCAGTAGCAGTACATGTACCACATAAACCATATAAAGTGAAACTTGTTCTTTTGTTAAACAATAAAAATCCCATGGAGGAAAAAAAAATCCTAATTCTAGTATAAACATTTCTTTCAGATTAATTTTACTGATATTTACTGGGGGAAATGTTCTTGCTACTCATATTTAGCTACCTGGGTGGCACAGTAAGTGGTTACACATCTGCCTCACAGCAAGAATTAGGCATTTCACTACATATTGTACTTTGTATAATTTGTATGTGACAAATAAAATTTGAAGAAGGTCCTTGGTTTGAGTCCAAGGTTCGGGGGTTTCTGTGTGGAGATTGCATGTTTTCCCCGTGCTTGGGTGGGTTTCCTCTGGGTACTCTGGTTTCCTCCCACAGTCCAAAGACATGCCGATCGGGCTAACTGACTGTTCCAAATTGCCACTAGTTGTGGATGCGAGTGTGAATGGTTGTGTGAATGTTGCCCTGCGATGGTCTGGCGAGCATGTGCCCCGCCTTCGCCCAGTGTGTACTGAGACAAGCTCCGGCCTCCTCGCGACCCTAGTAGTAGGAATACGCAGTTTGGAAAATGAATAAATGAATTAATATTTAACTACTAAGTTAACCACACACAAGATTGTTTATTATTTAAGCTTCGGGTAGAATTATTCCAAATCCTAAACCATTCCATGTTCACTATAATAAGACTGTAGAATTACATAGTCCACTACAAGACCGGTAAAACAGCATGTGAGATAGATTTGCTTTTAAGAAATCTGTCTGAAATCTCTGAAGTTGATTCTTTTGTGACAATAATTTAAAAAACAGTGATACTGACAGTCCTTATAGCTTTAAAAATCAGGATTCTGATCAACCTCACTCTGGTCAGATGGAGGAGGTGAACAATCAAGACCTGCCTCATTGTCTTGTCTCATCTTCGCTTTTTCTCCATGTTCCTGTGCTCTCGCACTTTATCTCTTCATTTAATCCACTCCCCATCTATCCGTAGTCCTCTTTTTATGCACCGACACACTCTTTGTCTCCATCTCCTTCTCGCTATCTATTCCTATCCCATATCTCTCTGCACATCCCTTTCTCAGCCACCCCCCCCCCAGCCTCCACACTCCCTCCGTCTGCCCCTCTCTCTATCTCTCCGCTACAGGAAATGGTTTCTTTCCCATTGGGGGGTGGAGAAGGGTGCACACTGTCCCAAACAAAGAGGTCAGTGTGTGAATCCTCCAAAAATACAGAGAAGAAAAGGAAGGAAGATAATAATCAGAAAGCGTCTCTCATCCGCCTCACACACACACACACACACACACACACACACACACACACACACACACACACACACACACACTTTCCTCCCATCTTTCTTTCTGTATTACCTTTGCTGTCCCTTATATATACACATTAAATCTAACCATGTGTTCATCCAAACATATGCGTGTGTCTAAAATCACACCCTCACGACTGTAAATGCCACGCATCTCTTATCGGAGCAAGGAAACAAAAACTTTGATCCGCTCCATGCAAACAGCGCAAAAACATAAAACTGTTGATCCTTAAAACGGATGAGATAAGAGACTAGAAAATGAGGCGCTCTTGGAAATCAGGCTGCTAAACTGCCGGAGATGAGGTTCAGAGGTTTTTCTCCCATCCTCTCTTTCTCTATCGCACGCTCCCCTCTTCCTTTCCTGACAGACTTCAGGCATCGCAGCCAGGTCATCAGCTATTCGACACATAAGAAGCCCCTCCTCCTCCTCCACCAGGCACTTTTCCTTGTGATTTGGAGATCATTTATCCTCCGGGAGTTTGTCTCTAGCTTTTCACTTTCTTTTCCTCCACTCACAATTCCTTCACTTTTGCTCTCTCTGCTCTTTGAACTAGTCTCCAGGCTTTTTATTGTCCTGCTACTGGAGTACTAGATTGATTGTAGCTATGCTCTTGATCTCAGCACCACACATCATGTGCTTTTCCAACCGGATGCAGTCTGGCACGATTTTCCCTCGATCACTGAACAGATAATTTGAGAGAAACTATAATTGAAGGTATTCATGCATTGCTTTCAGGAAAAAGCTTGGGCACTGAGGGGTGACTCTCTGAGACACTCTACCGGCTGATGGAGATAGACTAGAGCGATAGAAGGCATGGTAAACAACCCCTATCAGAATGACGGCAAGACAGCAAGAAAGAAGTGGAGAGAGAGAGAGAGAGAGTGAGGGCTCTTCACCTTCATTCACCCTTTGTGGGGTGAAGGTTGTTGAGGAAGGTGCAGAGCCCTATAAGAACATGCCGAAGAGCAGTGGGTGGCACTGCTTATCAAAGCAGTTCTCCTGGAGAGATTATTGGAGGATTAGAAGAGATGCTTGTTTCTAAAACATGATGAAAAGACGCTTGGTGTTTGATAAGAGTTTGAACTCTGCACTATTTTCCAATGTGCCTTCAAGTATTTTTTCTTTTTCCACAGCAACCAAGGAAGAACAAAAGCATCCTGTATGGTGAAGTTGCTCATCATGAAGACACGTTATTTTATATGTTTGTCTGAAGCAAGCACTTTTAGAGTGATAACTTCTGCATGTGTTCGGTCTGTAGGCTTATGTATTAGAAACCATGCCAGCTACTAGAGTTACTCCATCTGTACACTAATACCTAAAGAGTGTACAAGCACTGTAGCTATACTGTATATGACGCTACTCATAGGCAGCACAAAGCATAAACGCTAGCTGAATGCATAACGACGTCCCTAAAAAAAAAAACAAAATCTCAGTTGGAAAGTTAGTCGGAAAAAAGAATATGCATCAGCAGTATATGGCCAAGTGCTGTCTCTGAAATATCATTTAAATATATATAAAACAATTATTCACCAAAGATGAAGTGGATATTGCGGAATGTTCAAAGATATCCACCGAGCCTGGGCACATTTCGCCGTGCTATCTACAAACGCAGTTTAAAGCTCTAGCATGCTCTGACAAGAAGAAGCAATATGTGAACATGATCCAGCAATGTGGATTCTGTGTCCTCCAGACTAAAGAGGAGAGGAACCATTCAGCTAGTGTCAGCACTCAGTTCAAAAGGCTGAATCTCTGCAAACTATATTCATAGACAGTGATTCCTGGAAGTGTTCCTGAGCCCATGCACTGATTTCCTTGACTGAATCAAGACTGTTTGTAATGTAGTGCCATCTGTGGGCATCTAATACTGTGCAAGTTCACGGGCATCCAATACTGATTTTCAGCCACTGTAGATTATGAGATATTATATGAGGAACATTATTCTGAAATTGTTCCACATTTTTTTTAGATACAGATTTTATAGATTGGTGAACATCTACCCAGTTGTGCTTTATATACCCAATCATCTTACTGACCTGCTGTCAATTAACCAAATTAGATCCAATATGTTCCTCCAGCTGATTCCTTTAAAGTACCCAGCTTTTTGTTGCCCCTGTCCAACTTTTTTGAGACATGTTGCCGCCATCAAATGAAAAATTTGACAGATAAGTTAACAAAATGACTCATTTTCAAAATTTGATGTTTTCTTTGTTTCTAAAATATATGTTTATAAGATTTGTAAATCATTGTATTCTGTTTTTATTTACATTTTTTGGGAATTGTGGTTCCATGTTAAGGCAAACATTTCCATGATTAATTGTTGTGGGTTAATTAAGATTTTAGTATTTATACTAAATATTTTTAGATTTAGTCAAGCCTAAACAAGCAATCCCCTGCTCTGACCCTCTCACCTGGTGCTATTTGGATTGGTATCCTTACAGCAAGCAGCTGGACAGCATAAAGCTGATAGCTTATGAGAGTAGAGCATAGCCAAGGCAAATCTGAAGAGTGAGTGTAAAGCACACGGGTTTGGCAGCGATGCTTACACTGGTACTGAAGCTGCCACATAATCAAACACTTTCGCCACATTCGAGCTGCTACAAACCTGATCAGAGACTTATTGCTTTCCTGTCCAATTATATGTGTTGCTCCACAATCAGCTTTATATGGTTTGCTGTATATTTCCTAATTTTGCAATAATGAATCCATGTTTCCAACATTTAAAATACAAACAAAAAATAGTGTATGATTTCATGATGTGTATTATCACTTGCTTATTTTATGTTCGGCTTAATCCTTACTCTGTGCACGCCTAAGGGAGCACCTTGGCTAAGAAGAACTGGCCCTGACCCTCAGTGACCCCCTCAGCCTAAGCCTTGGACAGCCGAGTAGGAGGATATGGAGGGACAGCGAGCAAAGCAGGAATGTGCGATTCTCCGGCCGTTATCTCGTGCAGATACACACTCCTTCAGTTTGCAGATAGTGCTGTGTGAGAGGGAGAGCTGATGTGATAGAATACGAATGGGAAAGTTCCAAACTGAAAATCATCAACAAAGCCCTGCTTCGATTAAAAAAAAAAAAAAAAAAAAGGTTTGAGGAAGGGAGAGAGGGAACGAGAAAGAGATTAAGAGGAGGAGGAGGTGGTGGTGAAGGAAAGGTGGAGGGAAGAAGGGAGGGGGTGCGGACCTAGAAATCCCGATAATAAATGAAATCTTAGAAATGAGAGACTATCAAGGCGAAATCAATCATTGAGGTTTGTTGTCCAGGAGGATGGCGCCATTCTGAGATAAAAGAGGAGCGTCCGTCTGGGGGGGGAGGGGGGGATGAAGCAGCCAATCACACACAGGGTTCAGCCAACAAACCCGCACGGTTCAGAGAAAAAGAGGAGGCAAGACATCAAATCCCTCATTTGCATATATCCATATACAGCTAGTCTTTTTTTTGGCTTAATAGGATAGGATATAACACTCCCAAAATGATAACTGTTTATTATATCTCACATTCATACTAAGAGTATTTTATAATTTATACATTAATATGTAGTTTTTTGCCTCTTAAACCTGGAGGTGTGTTAATATTTTGGCATGTATGTGAATGATAAAAAAGGGAACGTCTATAGTATGTTTGGCTGGGCAGAAGAAAACTTTTCTCAGCACATGACTGGAGGGATTCCCATCACATGACAGCAGGCTTGCCAAACACAAAAACAGTATGCCCAGTAACCATCACATGAACATTAGTAATGTGGAACTCATGAAAAAAAAAAAAAAACAAACATACACTACACTACTTATATGTACTTGTAAAAAAAAAAAAAGAAAAGAAAGAAAGAAATACCCAAACCTTTCCAAAAAATTATCTAAGAGCATGATTTTTGAGCCCTCTCACTTACTTGACCGGATACTCCATTTTCAGCTTCATCTGACTGGATTGTTCCGGAGAAAGGCCCCCATAGTGTGTCCAACAACAGGTCCTTGCGAGCCAAAACCTTAGAGTCTTCGAAATCATCACACAGCTTCAGATCATCTGTTTACATACACAGAGAGAAACAGGGGAAATAAATACAAACTAGAAGCAGTGCATTAGGTCATCAGGTGGGATCTCCCAGGATCGAAAAACCTCCAAAATCAGTAGGTGATGATGTCACAGTGTGTAGGTGACTGTAACAAGGTGAGAGAGAGACACAGAACCCGGCCCCTGACAGGACCACACATAGGATTAAATAGGAATGACATGTTCAAGTACCCTGAGATTCACATGACTAAAGAGAAACCAGAGCTAGTAATCCTATATGACAGATTCACTAAGAAATGATGCCACAGCCAAAACATCGTCGGTCAATCACTATCCTATAGCAGGTGTCTGAATTTATGTATGCAGAAGAGGGTGGACAGTGCTTTCCTGCGAGGCTGTTACACTGCACTGTGAGACGGCATGAGCAGCAGTATAAAAGGATATGTTTAGCTTGATGCGTCTCGGAGAACGCACATGTTAACCTTCACCCTTAACAATTATTATCGATTTTATAATAGGGAGGAAGTTGGTTGGTGGGTGGGGAATTGGCATGTCACCAATTTGGGGACGAGGGGCAGAAAGCAAGAGTAAGCAAAACTAACAGTTTGACTACAAAGGGTGTTGACTATTACACAGGTGGACTTCATTTCACTTTGTATAACTGTTTGTATTTTCTAGTTTGCTCGTAAGGAGGACACATGGTAAAGAATAAAGCATTTAGAATGTCAAATGAACATGACTGCCTTCATGAACAAATATGCAGTTAATTACCAGATTGATGTGGGGAGGGGTCCAAAATTATGGTCCAAAACACCACCATAATCATTATAATCTTGATCTTGGCATGCTATTATTATGTTTATTATTATTAAACCACTTTTTATTCCACTTGCTTTTTCAAAATACAAAATCGAGGGTCTACTACTCCGACTTCTCTTCTGCTCACTGCTTTTCCACTGGACAGTGCAGTACAGAATGGTAGACTAACAAATCAGAGATTGTTTATTTTATATCTTCCATTTCCAGGTAACTCGTACCATAAATTCTACGTTGAACACCTTTTTCCTGAACAGCCTTTCACTTCACATCAGGAGTAATGCAGTGATCATCTGCCAAATATTTCTCATTTCAATTGCTTTTTCTCACTAAAATGTATTATTACAATCATATTATACAGTTAAATATTTATACTTACTTAATGAATTATTATTTTATAAATCACAGTACTATTCTTTATCCTGTCTCCTTTTCCCAGAAATCATCTTGCTGAGGAAACTGATTCACCTGCTGTCTGAACCACTAGGTGGAGCTTGATGTTTAGTAAGAATCAAAAGCGCACTTGGAAAAATGGGCCAAAACAAAAAGAACTTTTGTACTTCCTGTGACAGATAAGTGCATAACAGGGATAGGAGTCAAGGCTTTGCTGATTCACAGATGCAAGACTGACACAGGAACAGACAAGAGCTCCACACAAAGATAGGAAGATTCTTAGAAACTCCCACATACAAGATCAGTCACAGACACTGTGAAAGAGCACTCAAGCTACCAGTAAATCCAATTACACACTATAACAATGTCCGGCCTGTGTCTTCTCAATTAATGTCATTCTTATGCATGGCCAATTTCACAAGGTATGAGTGGTGCTTACATTTCAACCAATTAATCTTACTGCAGTTCTTCTATGGTACCTTCTAACTCTCTGTCTCTCTGTCTCTCTCACACACACACACACACACACACACACACACAACTCCATGGTTCAGTCTCACTTTCAGGGGTCAGCCTAAAATGCTGAGGATGATAAGAGTGTTTGTCTAACACTCTCCATGTCAAAACACTCATCTATCTTCTCTGTATCTATCCCCACCAGAAAACAACAGACAAACACTGATAAAATGGTTTTCCCACAGCTAAATCCTGGAGAAATTCGGAGGGAAAAAGAAAGGGGGACATGGAGAGGCAGAGAAATCAAGGAAGATGGGGTGAAATCTATGTGACGGAGAACTGGTTAAGACAGACTGGGACGCAGAGAGTAAGCGAGAAAGACAGATTTGAAGTAAAGAACTTTTATCTACATGGCATTATTGAATGTCGGAGATATGAATAGGTCAGAACGGCCATGCTAATGCAGGTTGGTCATTAACCAGGTTTGTCATTAGCCATCAGAGATTGCGCTGCTATCAACAGTCTAAAGTTCAGTGTCCAAGCTTGCTATCACCCCAGCAGCCCAGAAATCCAGGACTTCTATCAGGGCGCTTTAATCTTAGCATCAGTGCCAGAGCCAAAGCCTCACATGACTCCATCATCTGTGTGCAGAGAAAAAAGGATTTATTTTTGGAAAAATCAGATTCTTGTTTCTATCTAGCAAGTAAATATTAGTTTCAGTGAGCAGAGAACCTATTATTGACCTACTAAAAATATTTACATCACCAGAACACCAAGGTAACATCTCACTCTTGGCTAATGACCTTAACACCTTACTTCTAAAGACCCGATGTTCTTATCATCCTGACCCCACCGATCTCCCACACAATGCCCGGCCGAGTCTCTGATATCGGCCCAGTGCCTTGCCTTAGCAACGTCCTGCAATAACCTCGCCAGCCTTATCGATGTGATTGTGTGACCAATGCCCAAAAACTGCATGCTGGCCTTATCAATAGCAGTGAGTCCACACAGCTCTTATCAATACTGCTCCATGCTGGTAGTGTCCACACAAACCCTTATCAATAGTCCAAGCACCTGGCTGGCTTGAGTGCTATAAAACAACCGCTCCATCATTAATGAAATAACTAATGATGTTGGCCACCTGGAGAGGACTGTAGAGGCGAGAGAAGAATAAAAGGAAGGAGAGGAGAGGTGAAAAGAAGCAGGGCAAGGCCAAGAAACAGGATTTATAATATTTCCTAAAATTTCAAACGAAAATACTACTTAAAGTTAATAAGTAATGTGATATTTATCATTTTATATTTTACACTGCACTCAAATATCATGCAAATGTTTTAGTGTAAAGCATCCCAAAACAATTTTAAAGTGATAGTCAGTCATTAGCACTGAACTCACTACTCCTCACCCGAGTCGAGGTCACAGTGGGAAAATATTCAAGGTCTGAATCTCTTGTGACTGAGATACAGTTTCAGTAAACTTCATCCTGTGCTCGCAACTCATATGCAAACATCCACACACATACATGGCAAGTCATAATAACTATCCACGTCCACAGTTATCTGAATCTTGATGTGCACAATTTCAATATTTACCATCCAAAGTGAATAGGAAGGAATTCAGAGTCTGTGCTGGGAATGTGTCACCAGTTGGGGTGTGTACAAGGGAGAGGCTGTTCTTCACTAGAACTCTCCAGAACTCAAGAGAGAGTAAGTGGCTTCCGGCAAAAACCAAGTCAGTTGCATACAAACAGTTCTTTTTTTAAGGCCCTGCTACATAGAAAACACCTCATTCTCCATCCATTTGTGTTTGGGCCCTGTTTGCTAAGGCCTTTCTGGTTTTGAAGGGGTGATCACCGGCCTTCAGCATTGGTTTTCCAAGGACAGACTGGCACACATTTGGCTTCCTCGAAGCCAAGTTATAAAGCCCAGAACTTACAAAAAGTTACAAAATTTAATGATTTACATTTTGGATGTAATATTTTCCAAAAACTAAAAAGAATTAAAAGAGCATTCCCTGTCCGAAATATACCACATGGACACAGACAACATGTCAGATAAAATAATTTGGATACATCCAGCAGGGGAAAAAATGTTTTATGTTTATGTTTCATGTCTTGCTATCACCGAAGTTTCAGCTCGAAGTGTAAATAGTATGGCTTGCAATAAAGATCTTGCAATAAAATATATATCCAAAGAAGAAATTCCTGTTTTTCTTACTTTGTGGCCTGATCACACATCAGTTTACGGTTCCATGTGTAACCCGTGGTGTCCACGCCAGTTACATACAGAACCTACCCATTTTTCCTGTGAGGGGTGAGGTTCCATGTTACGGTGTTCACTGTACAGTTGAGTTCCTCCTGAAGTAGATTTACTTCACAAGTAGTCAAGCGGTAATTTATTTATTCACCCAAAACAAATGGGATGAATTTGGTGCCCATATGTGAATGAATTTGGTGTCCATTCAGATTTATTCCTGTTTGTTACTAATAAAAGTGCAGCTATGTGCATGAAGTAGTTCTCTGCCTGTCTTTGTAAGAATTGTTCATGAATTTATGGTGAGTACAGAGGGAAATAAACTGGACTATATTTGAGGGATTAACTATAATTTGGAATTGTGAATTTTTCACCCCAATGTAACACTTTATGGTACCAGTTTCAGAGAATGGCCCGCTGTCTGGTGGTCGAAGTTGCGGCTTCTTGATTGCGAAGACTGAATCGGATTGTAAAGTTCTCTCTTCGTGATGGCGAGTGTGTAACTTTCCCTTTGGCCAACATGCGTTACAGAACAGCGTGACCTAGTCCCATTGAGGACAAAAAGGATTCCTACATGATGACAGACATTGTGGAAGATTTGTGCACATAGTTTTCCTTTTGAAGTGTAATAAATATAAAAAAAACATTCAGCTACTGTGGGTAAATAACATTACAATTCATAGAGAAAATGTTTTCATTATATTACTTACTCAGAATATTCATTTCCTGTAGTTTGGGATGCAGGTTTTAAAGGATTTTGATACAGACACTGTATAAATATTAGTTCATTGATAAAAACTTCCTAAATCTGTATTTTATCTCTATAGCTGATCTTTTCATGTCTTTTTTTGCAGGAATCAAAAAAAAAAAAAAAAAAAGAAAAAAAAACCCTCGTCTGTTTCTGATCATGAGCTCCTTAAGAGTAAATGCAGTTCTTAAGAACTAAAATCACACGGTCAGCACTGTGGAGAGCCTGAAGGTGAAATCAAATCCACCATAAAACCTGAGCAGCATGACTGTTCAGCAAGAGGAGTGTGATAATGATTCACTACATCACAAAACCTATACAGAACAACTCGACATGCTCACACTCACACTCGGACTATACGCTTAAGAGGAAATATCGATGATAATAAAGAGTGTGCTCGAACATCTCCACTTCTCTGGTGCAGTCCTCGCACTCCTCCAGCTACATGAGCTTCCCTATCACAACTAATTGATTTTTAAAAAGACTATTGTTGATATCAAATGAGCGGATCAGTGTGCAGCCATTGATTTTTTGACAAAGTGCAACAGGAAATCTTTATCAGAGACGCACTACGACCCCGCACTAATAGGTGGGGTTTAACCTCTGCTGAGCACAAACCCGTTGCCTTTTCACACAGTGTGTGTGAAAGTTTGGGTGATTGTATATCTGACCTGAACAAATCTAAATATAAATACAAAATAAAAAAGTAAAGTATTTTACATGCAAGCATACAGTTCAAAATGCTACGCTAATTCAAAATGCATCCAGAGCTATTTTATATTCGGATTAGACGACAATTTGATTTCACCTTCTTATTCACTTTGAGCAATCCCCTTCCTCTACACGCACGCACGCACGCACGCACGCGCGCACACACGCACACACGCACACACGCACACACGCACACACGCACACACGCACACACGCACACACGCACACACACACACACACACACACACACACACACTTATTTCCTAAGCAGAGTCAAAACATTCAGTTTAAAAAGATACAAATTTCTGGGATATGCACTGTACACTCACCATCATGGCATCATTTCCATTTTGCCGTCTATTGCCAGGGAGAGATAAGACACCTGCGTTGCCACGCAGATGAGCTTCAACAGAACTTTATCATTGACATTTACTACTGTTTACACAACTAATTTCTCTTAACTGTACTTCTGAACCTTTATCAGCCCAGCACAAGGCCTGGAAAAGAGCACATGCCAAACATGCAGAAGAGCCAATATGTGAGCAGGAAAAATGATAAAAATGGTGCTATGGTGAGGTGACTTTAGGAAACAAATTGGGATCCTGCAATCTGCATGTTCAAAATGCAAAAGAGAGAAAAAAGAAGAACGTAGCTATGAAGTGGCAGGAAGATGGACAACCTCTCAATATGAGATGAATACATTTTATTAGATCCTCTGTGGTCTCATTGAAAATGTTCAGTAAATGTAACCAAGAGGGGGCGACATGAGTTCCATACACTCAATGCTTGTCAAAATTATGGCAGTCGAACGTTAAGTATGGAGAGAACATTATCAGAGAGTTTAAATGGCTTTTTGATTCACAGAAGCACTGGGCCTGTTTGGAACATTGCTACATGCTGCGACTTTCAAAAAACTCATTATCATGTGCACCGGTTGAATGAAGAAGCGTGCATGTGCTTGGTATGCTTTAGCTTCCTTACACACTCGCAAACACATGCACACACACCTAAATTATATTAAATTATATTTATTATATCTCAGAGCTTTAATATATTTAATAATGCTTTCCGTTGGTTTTTATTATTATATTTCCTTAAATTAGATTCAAGAAGCTTTTTATGTGGAAAGTTACCTAGTAGAAGACTTAATTCTGTATTTATTATTGTTATTACAACTGTATTACAATCTATTTCTTTGCACCTTTATACGCTATATATTCTCGTTGCTGATTTTATTGATTTTGTTCAACACCATATCAGGTGGTAGGAAACCCATGCAAGCATGCGGAGAACATGCCAACTTCACACAGAACCCAGGACCTTCTTGCTATGAGGTGAATGTAATAACCACTACGCCGTTGTGCCGCCATTTTTCTCTCAGCACTGAAAAAAACAAAACAAAACAAACAAAAAAAAAACAATGGCTGATTCTGTAAGAAGCCTTTGAATGTTATGCATGTTGTCTTACTTTATTCACAGTCATTAAACTGTGCTTTTCATTTAGCTTAATGTCTTTCTTATCATTCGGAAATGCTGCTTCAGTCGTATGAAAAATAAAATAGCTGTCAGGTTAAATACACTTCAGAAAAGAATGTGGAACTTCTTATATATATCTAATTATTTAGGTGTAATTGTTAACATTCAAGTGTGCAAGCCTTGCCATTTTGTGTGTGTATGAGTGAGAGAGAGAGAGGGAGAGAGAGAGAGAGAAGCCTTGTTCTTCCTGTACTCTACCACTGTTGCCCTCTCATATATCGAAAGTGGAAACCTTCCAGAAACCCCTCCTGATTATCACACATAAATTAATTAGAAAATGTTTCTTGACATTCTCTGTGCATAGGCAGGGGGAAAAAGACTCTGGCAAAAGCACAAAATTAATTGTACGGTATGTGACTTTGATAATTAATTCAATAATTATTTCGTGTCTACTTTAGCGACTCCTTCTGGCTTTAAATGGGTCGTTTTAATGATAGTGTCAAGTGAATTTAGATTTAGCAAAAAAAAAAAAAAGAGTAAGTATAATGAATAAGCATCACTCAGGCTAAAATATAGCTCTTGGTTTTATGATTAACAGAAAAATACAGACACAGATACCACGTCACTAATTAAAAATGCTTTTCTGTAGAAATGCCATCAAGGGAAATGATGGAACAATAGAAACAAAACAGAATTTTCCAGTTTTCTTGCTCTTTCTTTAAACAGAGTGCTTTTAAAGTATCACATCTTCAGTGTATAGCCACTTTCTTACTGATGCATTATTTCAAAATAAGAAGCATGCTGTATTTGAAGAGGGACTCTTAATTCAAACTTTATGTTGTGATATTTGCCTGTTAAATAAGGAGAAATATCAGTCATACACTGACAATATCTAACTATGGGGTTAAAGATCCTGAGTCTGTTTTTCTTGGGTGTTCTCTAATTATAACATTGAACAATACACCACAGGGGTCCAGACACACCCACCGAAAGGACTATTTATTAATATGCCAATATTCAGTCCTTGGTAATATGGCAGCCACCAAAGGAATGCCATGCGTGGGTCTTGTCTGGTCTTGCATTTATGTCTATGATATGAACTATATTAGAATACCCACATCCATGGTCTCATTTGCATTCTGAAGCACTTACAGGGGGCTGCACATTAGCGTAGTGGTTAGCACTTTCACCTCATAGCAAGAAGGTCCTGGGTTTGAGTCCTTGGTTCAGCTTGGGGTGTTTTTGTGTGGGGGATTGCATGGTCTTCCCAAGCTTGCGTGGGTTTCCTCCGGGTACTCCAGTCTCCTTCCACAGTTCAAAGGCATGCACCTAAGGCTAACTGGCTGTTTCAAATTGCCCCTAGGTGTGAGTGTGAATGTTCGTGTTTGTGTTGGCCCTGCGATGGTCTAGAGAGCTGTTCAGGGTGTACCCTGCCTTCACACAGTGTTGGCTAAGATAGGCAAAGAGAATTACCAGAGCCAGCCCAGGGTATAAGTGAATTAAGTGGTTGCATAGGGTCCCTGACCACCAGGGGCCCCCCAATCTGTCAGAGCTCAGCTGGTTGTTATTTTTTTTTAGGTGAAATGTATAGTATTTACATTCATTTATATTAATTTATGGTTAGTTATGTTTTGTGTTGGGTAATTTCCCCCTAAATTTAAAATAAACATTTTTTGTGAAAAAAGCTGCATCTGTTGCATTTATCGACATACAGGATCCTCACTGTTTACCTTTTAGTATAATTTTGTGTAGATTTAAATAGCTCGGGTCAACTTTGTGTTTTGGTTTCATGAATCGAACCTGTTTAGTTCTCAAGCTGTAAGAGATTATTGCATTGTTACAGATCATCTTAAAGGGTTTGAATTTACTTCACGCCTATTGTAGTAGGCCACAAAAAGCTAGAAGTGGCCCCAACCATGTGTCTCCACTACTGACCTAATAGTCTGGCGATCACGGTCAGGTGCACATATACTTTTAATCATACAGTGGGGGTGTATTTACAAAAACATATTTACACTTAAATTCACAACAGCTTGAAAACATGATTAAGAGTTTATTTTGCTTCAAAATCAAACCATATGTTTTTATGTCCTTTTGTGCTGGACATAAAAACATATGCATGCCATAATATAAATATTTAGGCAGACCTAAAAGCGGATCTGAAAAAAACGTTTGCAGTTAATTACAGTAAAGAAACAGCCAAGATATACCTTACTGTCTTTTCAATGGCATTCAAAAACTTTTTCCTCCTCAGGAAGAAAAACCACAAACTAAACAGGAAATTTTTCTGTGCAAGTGCACTCAGTGCTGATGACGGTGATATGTTCTTTCTTTCTATTTATCTATCTATCTATCTATATAT
>JAQMYF010000004.1:27368941-27380093 GCA_030014195.1 Neosilurus mollespiculum
CACAAAACACACATACATACATACATACACACACAGGTGTCTACAGTATAATGAAAACTCATGAAAGTGCACAATTGTTTCCCATGTCAGAATGTACTATAAATGTGCAGTATTCAAAGCAAGTCCCACATGTACAAAAGTTGTACAGAATACATTTCTACATACTGTACATTTAAAAGAGTGAATACTGTATATGGGCATCAATCCTATCACCACCCAGTGATACTTGCTGATACACAAACCCAGCATACTTGCTGGATGGAAACAACACTCCCATCCCTTTTCCTCAAAATCATTAATCTGTTAAATTATCTGATATAATCTCAACTGTTAGCCTTATACAGTAATGTGCAGTGAAGATTATACACCACCACTTTTGTCTAAAAGTGCTGCTAATAAAAAGAACTAAAAATTACTTCTCTATATTTTTTTGGTGAAAATGTATTGAACAATGCTATTGTAGGCAACGAGAACCAAAACAAAATCATTCCGACAAGTATATTGAGGTAAAAGTTTGGCTAATAAACAACAACACTGAAAATACCAATTTTTCAGAAAAATTGAAAGGTTCTTTTGAATTTTCTATAGCATGAATGAACTTCAAACCATATGGAATGGTTTAGCGAGTGAAGAAATAAAAAATACAGTAGTGTGCAGTGATGATTATGCACTTAACAAAATGAAGATAAATCAAAAACAAAGTACTATTGAAGTATTTATTTAATGTAATATTGGATCAAATGGATGAAAATAAGTAAACAAACAACAATATATAGTAATAACAAAAATAATCTCTTTTTAAAGAAAAAAGTCAATATTTATTGTGGCCACCCTTTACTTTGATTACAGCATTTAACCTTTCAGGCATAGTGTTCACATAGTGTTCATATTTTTTTATTTCTTCACTCAATATACCATTCCATATTCAGTTCAATCATGTTATGCAAAAGTAAAAAAAATAAAATTTGTGACACCTTTCAATTTTTCTGAAAAATTGGTATTTTCAGTGTTGTTGTTTATTAGCCTTACTTTTACCTCAATATATATTTTTTTTGGTTCTCGCTGCCTACAATAGCATTGTTCAATACATTTTCACCAAAAAATTATAAAGAAGTAATTTTTTACGTCTTTTTATTAGGAGCCCTTTCAGACAAAAGTGGTCGTGTATAATCTTCATTCACACTACCGTATGTTACACATACACCACACACAGTCCTCATGACCACCTTCTCCTACTTGCCAGAAGCATATAAAAACTGGCTGCTGTGTCTGTTGAGCATATGTATACACACACACACACACACACACACACACACACACACACACACACACAGGGACACAGACACGCAGCAGAATGGGAAGTTGGTGGAGGAGAGATAGAAGGCTTGAAGGCGCAAAGCCAAACTGAAACATGGAGCAGGAAAGGACAGGAAGTGGCAGAAAAGCTTAGGCATCTGATAGGATGGCGATCGAAGTGGCAGTATCCAGGTCACATGGTGCAGGCGGTGTGATAAACAGTGCTCTAGATTACACGCCACACCTCTCAATCATCAGAATGACACCAGTGTAAAACACAGATCCGGAGCTAAGCGGATAAGGGCATGTTTCCTAACTTTGCAAATATTGTGTGAAGGATGTATAGACTGTACATGAATCCAGTCCAACACACAAGGCAAACTTCTCAAATACAAAAAAATCAACTCACATCAAACTCTAAAGGCATTTCCTGTGACATAGATTAAACTGTCGTTACACTGTACTCTTAACCACATTCATCCCACAACGTACCACACTAACACTCCAACACAGGTGTGTGTGGAACAGACGCCAAAAAAAGTAAACACTCAAACAAATCATCACCGCAAAATTGTGGAAAAAATAAAATAAAAAAACCAGCCATGATAGCACCCACACCATGAGAGTTATGCCTGAATAAAATTACACACAGTTCTACTAGAGGATACCAAAACTATAACTTGAACGGTATAAGTTTTAGTTACACTATCAGTCAACTACTGGGGGGTGGTGGGTGTGGCTTTTATTGGGCTGAATGTACAATATCTCAGTGTAGATCATTGCGCAATATCTAATAAAATGTAAAATGATAACTGTAGTTTGATGTTATATGAGGAGAGGCTGTGTGCTGCTGAGACATCCATGTTCGCTGTTCTCTCACATTTCTCTAAAGTCAGAGAATAAAAACCAATCTCATCATATCCTCTGACAAACATATGAGTATACCAAAAAAATCTCTGAGGTGTGCTAAGGGTTTACTGAATAAATAAGAGTACTGAATAAATAAGAACTTCATTCATCTTAGAATAGGAAAACATCTTGAGAGGTGTCATGAACACCAACGTTAAAAAAACCTTTATAACTTGTGTAAATCATAAAGTGAGTTGCACTGTGGCGTAGTGGTTAGCAAGTCCGCCTGACAGCAGGAAGGCCCTGGATTCGAGATCCAGGCTCGCCGAGGCCGTTTCTGTGTGGAGTTTGCATGTTCACCCTGGTCTTGCATGGGTTTCCTCCGGGTACTCCAGTTTCTTTATACAGACCAAAGACATGCACATTAAGCTAATTGCCACTAGGTGTGAGCGTGACTGTGAATGGTAGTGTGTCCGTGTGTGTGTCCGTGTGTGTGTGTGCATTGCCCTTCACAAGACTGGTGAGTTGATCAGGGTGTACCCCGTCTGCACCCAGTGTCAGCTAAAAGAGGCTCCAGCCTCCCCGTGACCCTAATACAATTAAGCAGTTTGGAAAATAAATTCATGAATTACTTAATCTAGAAGCACTTAGAGAGTGCAAACCTTAACCAAGGCAGTCCATTTCCCTCCTGGTTTTTATTTCTGCTAAATAATATTCACATTTTTGTACCTCCTACATATTCCAACATTCTGGATCATCAGATCTGGAATTTTATTTGGATTCTGAACAAACATTTTCTTTGTAATGAACCTTCTGTACAGTTTATATTGTGTTGTAAATTTTGTAGATTAATTGGTGGCTTTAAAATTGCTGATATGCCGTAATAGTAAATACTCCTTAAATAATTACCTGATCTGGATTAAGATCTGGCTCACAACCACCAAACTCTAATTAAGTGTTATTAGAACCATGCTCCACCCCTCCATGTAGAAATCATCAAAATCTATTCAGCACTATTCGCATAAAGTTGCTATAAAACAAACAAACATACAAACCAAAACAAACAAACAAAACAACAACAACAGAAAACCAGACAAACCAACAATGAGGCAGAGGTGATGATAGTAAATGATTTTAAAAATCATTTGATGATCTTCCTAGAGTTCATCACTTCTAGGAAAAGGCAAAGGCAGATCTTGTGTAAGCTTTGCAGTGCGTGTTTTGGCTGTGCATCTTCCCATGTACTATTCACTTTTCTGAGTGAAAACCAGAGTTGGAGTTAAATTAATTTGATGACAGTGGAACCTGTATGAGGTTGCAGTTACATGACGTGACATTGGATCTTTTACCAACTTGGAATATGTCACTTCCTGATACTGAGTGAGAATGTGATTCTTTCTTTAGACTGTCTGGGCTGCTCCATCACTAAGCACATCAACAGCTAAGAAACCTTATCATGACAACTTTAATGGTTGTAAATTTACGAAGCATGTATAATCATAGTCTTAAATTGTCCTACATAGGAATAACGGATCGTCTGTTAGTCATATGTAATATTCAATAAGCACTAAACTTAAACCAATTAAAGTAAAAACACATTATTAAATCACACTCTGGCTTACAGTTATACACATAGCTAATGTAGTATTCACTCACTCACTTACTCACTCATTTCCCACACTGCTTAATACTATTAGGGTTGTGGGGAGGCTGGTGCCTATCTTAGCTGACACTGGATGAATGAAGGGTTCACCCTGACCAACATACTAGACCATCACAAGGCCAACACATACAACCATTCACACTCACACTCACACCTAGGGGGAATTTGGAACAGACAATTAGCCTGATGTGCATGTCTTTGGACTGTGGGAGGAAACCAGATTACCCGAAGGAACCCAAAACACAGAGAAAACATACAAACTCCACCCAGAAACACCCTGGTAAAGCCCAGGACCTTCTTGAGGTAAGGCAGACACGCTAAACACTACACCACTATTCCGCCCTTCACCAGATTCAAACATCAATTTTTTTAAAATCAATTTTTATTTATATTTTACATTTATAGTCATTTAATGTAGTACAGATACCAACATGAAGTCTTGACAATGCACACTTATATGAAAAAATAGTTTGATGTTGAGAAAGAGAGAGAGAGAGAGAGAGAGAGAGAGAGAGAGAGAGAGAGAGAGAGCACTGACTAACCTGGGCTGTGGGGTGAGACAGCAGTGCTGCCAGGTTTTGGGGTAGGGATGGTGTATGTGGGGTGTGTGTGTGTGTGTGTGTGTGTGTGTGTGTGTGTGTGTGTGTGTGTGTGTGGGTTCACAAAAGGAGCAGGGGGGGAAAAAGGGACAGGGGTTAACGGTCTGACGTTGAGCCGCCTCTGTTCAAGCCCAGATAACAGCTCCGTCTGAGCCCCTCATACCGCCGCATAACCACAGCCACCTCTCAGGAAGAAATAAAGACAGATTGAAGAGAAGGAGATGATAAACCTGACAACTAACTGAAAACCATATAACTTCCCACAGACCTCTATGGAACACTGGTTCCGTCATTTTAGAGGCATGTTTCGACTACCAAGACGCATTCCCACCCACACAACCAATAAAACAACAGCAAGATACAGAAAAAGGAGTGTGAACTCATATGCACTTTTTTTTAACCACTTTTATTTTCCCACACCCACCTCAACTGATCTTTGACATAGCCGACGACTTCTCATAAAAGAAGAGTTGTGTTAGCATCATTCTCTCCTCATTCAATAAAACCAAAGAGAACTAAAGAAAACTAGTGGCACCATTTCGGATAGGAAAATTGACGCCTATAAAATAAAGAATAGTAAAACTTCACTAACTGAATAGCACACAATTCATCGTAATGTTTGTGACAATCCGAAGTGATCAAGTCTTGCATAATGAGATCAGATGAGGACAAAAAGCTTAGGATAACAGAGTCTTATTCGCAAAAAAAGAATGCTTTTGTTTCATTCCTTCCGAGAACAATTACGGTATAAAACGTGCAGCTCCGCAGAGAGTCAAACAGCTACAAACACAAGAAAAAGATCTTTGGCACTCATGTCGTTGTGCTGAGAATGACGGCAGACTGAAATAAGCTGATGCAGGAGGTGTGTGATTTGGCTTTGAAATGTGGAGCGGGATTGGACATTGTATCCACACGCAGCAGGGTAAAGATCTGAAGCGCAACGTTTCTACTGAGAAACAATAGAGACAGGAGGAAGACTAAAATGACACTCCAGCGCATTCTGCTTTCTCAGTCGAGTGTTTTAGACTGAGAGAGATAAAGGATACACACTACTCTCCCTATTGTTTCTCCGAGAACGATCCGAATATGTTCATTAAACACTTGCCAGCATGTTGTTACTACCCGCGGTCTAAATTAAAAGCGAAACAATTAGCAATCCGCCAAAATTTTTTTTTTTTTTCTTTTTCAGTTTATTTGCTCATTACCATAAAAAGTCATCACAAATAAATCACTAAATCACTTTACGGTTTCAATAGAAGACCTCTCATCTATTAAGTGAACTCATCTACATGATATTTAGCCTTTTACTGCAAAACAAAATTGAGAGGGAAATAAAAAATTTATATATCCAAGAAGGAAATAGACATTATGAGAGCCATTACAGGCAACAACTGACATAAAATTAGTTTTAATAATTTCCATTTCTCCCATCGCTCTTTTCCCCCCTTCTCTATTTGCTCCACCTCTCCCCTCCCCTTCTCGTTGCTCTGCACGGCCCTGATATGTTTTCAATTTACCAGAGCTCAGGACTCTTCAGGAAGCCTATGCAGATTTGCCGGCGTGTCTGCTGACAGTGGAAAACCTGGACTGTACCTCAGCACCTATCAGGCCTCCTCCACACCACTCATTAATGCCAACTCGGCCAAATCATTTATCAGCGTTTAAATGCCATTGATAATATGCATATACAGCTTCCCTCAATCTGCTCGAATTAAATATGATCGACCCTGGCACTGGGTAAATACGAATAATCGTTACTACAGCAACCATTAACATGGTTTATGCTGTAATTTAAATCATTTGGTGGATAAGAAAGTGTGTGTATGTGCGGTGTGTGGTTGTCAGACAGGCAGAACGGTAGTAAGTGAATGACTGGTAGTTAGAGGCAGCGAGAGAGAGACAACCATGCAAAAAGAGACAGACGGGGAGGGATAAAGAGAAACAAATCAACACTGCAGGATAGAAATGCAGACAGGCAGAGAAAGTGAGAGGGGGAAAAGACAGAAAGAGAAAGATAGACAGAGAAAGTTACAGAGAGAGGGAGACTGAGTGAGAGAAAGAAAGAGAGAGTGAGAGACAGAGAAAAAGACAAACAGAAAGAGAGAAATAGAGAGACAGACAGACAGTCAGAGAGAGACAGACAGAGAGAGAGAGATAGACAGACAGAGTGAGACACATGGAGAGAGAGAAAGAGAGAGAGAGAGAGAGAGAGAGAGAGACAGACAGACAGACAGACAGACAGACAGAGTGAGACAGGATTTAAAAAGACAAAGAAACAGAAAGAGACAGACAGACAGACAGAGACAGAAAGAGAGACAGAGAGAGCAGGAGAGCAGAGTGACAGGCAGGCAGATAGAAGGGATTACTCTGATGGTCATTTGCATATCAAGAATTTTAAGCGCAGAGGAAAATATCAAACCCTTCAGCCAGCAAGGTCATTCTGAAGATAATATTTTCTTCATAATTTATTTTGCATATCATGCAGCAGGACACGTTATAGATTAAAAATGCCACTCCGCCCTATCAACTCACCCTGACACTCGAGCCTAGCCAACACCTATCATTCCATTTCATACGACTCCACCCTATAAATGACATTACTACAAAAGCTACAGCAGCAGTTAACCAAACTCATAAACTATCAGCAGCACTCTGATTAAAATTACCCCTTTTCACAACTGGATAACTGATGATCCCACAGTGGTTACTCTGCTTGCTAGCATTATACTACAGTATCACATCACGTGATGTACAATATTATTTACAGGCATTATTATTCTACTAACAGAAAGAAAGAGATATAAAGTAGAAAAAAACACTGTTAAGAAAACAGTAGATGTTGATCAGTTATACCACAGGGGCTGTGTTACAGAAACATCCTAACTGTAAGATCCTATCTTATCTTTTTAGCAACTATGACACCTGCTGTTAGGATCTCATTCAGGGACAATAACTATTATGAAATAACAATTTCATCCATTACATCATCAAAGATATCCTGAGAGCCTATAGCAGCAACGGATAATTTTCTTTCGCAATGTTTTTCTATCCGTCAGACGTCCGTTTATGCTATCCGGCAAAGTGTGACTGCTTCTTTAGCACATTAGCTTGCATACAAGCATCAACGAATATAATAATATTTATTTTATTATTTTTTGTTTATTTTTAAATCATAATTTATTTCATTGTCCACTGCCCAGCCAAAAAAAGTTGCACACGGGAATATTTTGTTGTTCCGCTTTTCGCCTTGTTTACAGCACGTAATCATCAGGCATTGTTTCAACAAACTTAAGCAACAGAACATTTATTTCCATCCAGAGTTGAACTCATTTTTTTACTGACATCTTAAACTGATGAGGAAAAACTGAACCACTCCATAAAGTCTTCTCCAGCCCTTCCCGAAAGCTTTCAATAGGGTTAACGTCAGGACACTGGGGTGCCAATACGTACACTATATTGCCAAAAGTACTCGCTCATCTGCCTTCACATGCATATGAATTTAAGTGACATCCCATTTTTAATCCATAGGGTTTAATATGACGTCGGCCCATCCTTTGCAGCTATAACAGCTTCAATTTTTCTGGCCAAGCTTTCCACAATGTTTAGGAGTATGTTTATGGGAATTCTTGACCATTCTTCCAGAAGCACATTTGTGAGGTCAGACACTGATGTTGCATGAGAAGGCCTGGCTCACAGTCTCTGCTCTAATTCATCCCAAAGGTGTCCTATCGAGTTGAGGTCTGGACTCTGTGCAGGCCTGTCAAGTTGTTCCACACCAAACTCGGCATGTCTTAACCAACCTTTGCGCACTGGTGCGCTGTCATGTTGGAACAGGAAGGGGCCATTCCCAAACTGTTCCCACAAAATAGGGAGCATGAAATTGTCCAAAATCTCCTGGTATGATGAAGTATTCAGAATTCCTTTTGCTGGAACTAAGGGGCCAAGCCCAGCTCCTCAAATACAACCCCACACCATGACCCACCTCCACTAACCTTTACACTTGGCACAATGTAGTCAGACAAGTACCATTCTCATGGCAATCACCAAACCCAGACTCATCCATCAGATTGCCAGATGGATTGCCACGAGTCCAGCGGTGGGGTGCGTTACCCAACTGCATCCGACAATTTGCATTGCATTTGGTGATGCATGGCTTGAATGCAGCTGCACGGCTATGGAAAGCCATTCCATGGAGCTCTCTACACACTGTTCTTGAGCTAATCTGAAGGCCACATGAAGATTGGAGGTCGGTAGCGACTGACTCTGCTGAAAGTTGCCGACCTCTGCGCATTATGTGCCTAAGCATCCGCTGACCCAGCTGTGTCATTTTACGTGGCCTACCACTTCGTGGTTGAGTTGCTGTCGTTTCCGATCGCTTCCCCTTTGTTATAATACCACTGACAGTTGACTGTGAAATATTTAGTAGTGAGAAAATTTCACGACTGGACTTGTTGCACAGGTGGCATCCGATCATGGTACCACGCTGGAATTCACTGAGCTCCTGAGAGCACCATTGTTTGTAGAAGCAGCCTGCTTACCTAGGCGATTGAATTTATACACATGTGGACAGAGAGGTGATTGGAACACCTGAATTCAATTATTTGGATGGGTGAGTGAATACTTTTGGCAATATAGTGTATCAGAAAATGATTCCTCATGCACCCGGAACCACTCTTTCATTATTTGAGTCCCCATTTTATATCTGTGCCATCAGGGAAGAAAAAGTCCATTGATGTGATAACCTGCTCATTCAGTACATTTAACTCATCAGCTGACTTCATTTTATTGCCACATTAATGTTGCTGAGCCTCAACCTGACCAACCGAAGCAACAATGCCATGGAGATTACATGCTGTGATCAAGGCTAAATGCGCTTCATGAAAATATTACTTTTTTTTTTGGTTGGGCAGTGTATTTACATACTGAATATCACAAAAAAACAGACATATGCAAGACAAATTTTAGGCAATCACAGAGGAAAAAAGTTTCAATGCTTTTTAAACCCATCAATTAATGCTATGGACACCAATACTATGGAATAATAATTCAAAAAAACAATTTTGGAGATACTCTTTCAGTATTTACCGGCATCAATGTGCTTATTTCACCTTTGGTTTTATGTTTTAATGGTTAACAGTTTTACGAAAAAGTTACGTGTGGATTTTCATGAAATTTCTACCAGAGGTGGAGCTTTAGATAAGGAAGACTCCATTAGATTTTGGAGATGATCCCGATTGAATTCTATATCCAGGAATTTGTTTTTAAGGATTCTTTAGTTTTGTGAGATAGGACAATGAAGGTTCATTTTGGTTCATATGAAGAGGATTACTGGGCTTTGCCGGAGGTTTACGCGCTCCTGGTGCTCTTGTTTTATAGGTAATCTTGACAAGAAATAATGTTTTGATGATTCACCTTGTACTGGTTTTATGTTCATCCAATTAAATGTTCTACAGAACTTCTATGTCCCACCCATAGAACTGGAACTTGTCTACAGAAGCCACCCATCAGTAGCAAATGTGGTTCGCAATGCATTTCTAGCAGTGCGTTCTCCCAGACGTTACGCCCTTTTCCAATAATACACCATTACGTGTATACGTATTTCCATGAAACCCATTTTATGGGTTTTTGATGCCAGAACGTCTTGCTACCTCAAAACTGACAGAACTTCTTTATACACTGTCAGTGCTTTTCATCAGTAAGAATAAGTCATATAATTTTATCTACCATTCAGACACATCAGATGTCTTCTGGTGATGACCCTGCAGCTCTCTGTCTCCATCAGCACCACTGACAGTCAACCTCGAATTCAAACGTGTGCAGCATATTTCCAGAAACACATGCCACCCCGGTGTCCTGGACATCACTCATGTTAAAGTCGACAAGTGTAAGAGGAGGCGGCGGTGAGAAATCCACAGCTGGGAAAAAACCCTGTCTGTACTCCATATATCACTGTATTTCATATTTAGCTAGCTTGCTAAGCAACATCCAAGATTGTTTAGCTTCAGCAGGGATAAACTGAAATGCTGCACTTTTGAATGCTATCGGCTGTAAATCAGTCAAGTACATCAACATACAGTCACACTTCCTGTTTGAAATCACAGAGTCAAATCACAGCACTGAAGCCATTTCATAGTGAGTTTAATGACTGAACCCTTGTAAAAGCTAACTGAAATTACATGACCTGTTTATTAGCATACTGGCTTTCACATCTCACATACACTCACCTTTGGAAAGACAAATAAAAACATTGTGCTTTACAATTTTTATAACAGAAGCTGTCTTACCTAGGGATGGGAGTCATCAGGGACCATCTGATAAATTATTATCACAATATCCAGGTGCCAACTCAGTTTGTACAGCGATTCTGTAAGTATTGTGATTCAATAAATACTCCGAATTTGATATTATAATTTTTTCTCACATTTTGGTTCCAATTTTAAAACTTTGAACAATGTAAAATTTATTTTTTTTACGTCTACACAAAGTTGTAACTACCTACTCATTTATGCTAAAATAAGTATCTGTAAAGCTTAAACGTATTACACACAATTTATGCTGTAAGAATGACCAATACCAGTACTCTTTTATCCTATTATGGTTGCGGAGAGGCTAGAGCCTATCCCGGCTGTTTCCAGGCGAAATACGAGTACACCCTGAACAGCTTACCAATCCATCACACACACACACACACACACACACACACACACACACACACACACACACACACACACACACACACACACAC
>JAQMYF010000004.1:27393914-27406080 GCA_030014195.1 Neosilurus mollespiculum
ACACACACACACACACACACACACACACACACACACACACACACAAACACACACACACACACACAAACACACACACAAACACACACACACACACACACACACACACACACACTTACACCTGCGGGCAATTTGAAAGAGCCAATTATCGTAATGTGCATGTCTATGGATTGTGGGAGGAAACAGGAACACCTGGAGGGAACCCAAGCAAGCACAGGCGAGAACAAGCATACTCCAGACAGAAACGCCCTCATCGAGCCCGGGACTCGAACCCAAAGCTGACATGCTAAGTGGACATGCTAATTACTACGCCACCGTGTCTTGGCAGGGCTGTCAATATTTATTTTTTTCCTATTTACTTTTTTGTTGTTGTTGTTCTTTTGAGATTTTCTTAGTATGAGACATGATGCTAGATTCATAGGAAGAGTTACGTAACCTGATGTCCTGTAATTATTTGTGTTGGCTCATTTCTAAGACCCATTATAAACTCAATAATTTAATTATAATACCTGAGCCTGGGTTACCCTTATGATAGTTATAAAAATGAGGATTCAATTTTTTTTCTAAATTGAATTAATTTACACAAAACATTGCCCGGTTATTAATAATGCAATTTTAGTTTTTTAGTTTTTTTGATTACTGTGCATTTAATATATATAACAAAAGAAATCTGACTGCCGGACTGCATATATGGATCGATATCTGCTCTAAATACCTAAAACATAATATGCACTAGTATTTACTGAATGAAATCATTTTCTGCTATCCACTTTGAGCTGGATCAGGGATAAAGAAGAATGCATTGCTAGTGTGACGCTGCATATGTAATGTGCAGGAGAATGTAGAAACAGACAATACTAGTTATGACAGACAGTCTTACAGCAATGCATACTTATACACACATCCACAGAGGACTTTGAGTCCTAACTGCCACTCGAACAGACAAGAACAAAGTGGCTTAGCTGATGAAGGCAGAGAAGATATCGCTTTATTAACTGGCCTCGTCCACATCAAACCTGTGTGCTTAACAGCAGCGATTAAATACTGAGACAACACATCAAACCTGCGACTGATTAAACTCACATGTGAACACACACGCGTGCACACACTCACACTAATCACCATATTACAAAACAGTCCACTAGCTGATGACTCCACTTGTATCAGGTAATTGGAGAAAGAACATTGTGAAAGACGTGGAAGAGTGGCCCATTGTTGCTCATGACCCAACTGATTTCAATCAGTGACATTAAAAAAATTGGTTCATTTTGTTTTTTAAACACTGTATCATTCCCATGTCAGTGATCACAGTATCCCTGAAAATAACTTTACAAAGGAACCAAAACATTTCCATCACCTCTATTATAACGTATATTCATATATACTACATGGGAACAGCGTAATCTGATTGGTTCACTACCTTGGATTATAAATCATTATTCCGAATGGATAATGCTTGAATTAAAATGACACTCACAGTTTGTCGCAGGCACTCGAGAACAGAGTATCATCATCATCGTGCTTTATAATGACACAATAAACTATAAAAATCTTACTTTAGTTGTTTAAAATATGTTACTATAATCGTCTCATTTTAGTCTGTTTTTCTAGCTTTCCTTGTAGTATATACTACATTTTTTAATAAGTGTGCTAACACACTCTTAATGAGCCAGTCTTCACAAGCATAATCATCCAATTATCACATAACACTCTGTGGCGCTTATTAACTCAGCTTAAAGCTCAGAGCTCACCTGGCCAGTCTCTGTCATGGTTACACTATGCAAACAGAATCTATAATCTTGTTTTAGTTTTCTTTTCATTATGTTTTCATACAGTAACACCAAAACTCTGAAAAAGGTTTAAAGAGATACGTGTAGTATAGTATTCTAAAACAATGTTCACGTGCTTCCAACAAATTAGGCATCCACCTCGCTTTCAGTGCATATTTGTTAAATATAATATTCCTAATCGAAGATTGTTCTGAAAGGGCGTTCAGGTAACAAATGTGCAGCTGGAGTGGAGTTATTGATCATGGCAGAACACCACTGAAAACACATACGGAAATGATTGATGAGCTGCTGGAGTTGTGGGACACAGACCTGACTAGCCATGCCATGTGTCAGCAGGACCACTGGAGCTGCTGATAAGCTGTGAGCCTTAGGACTGGTGCACTTTAGCTTGTCACTGGCTAAAAGCAGCGTGGTATGGCAAAAGCACTGCAAAGACAATTATAACTAGGTACAGTGTGACGCTAAGGCTTGGCTACAAACAACCATCACTAAAACTGACTAGCATCATGACAGTGATGTTAATGCAAATAGATGCTGTGTGTCACCAAACTGAAACCTTACACCCTGTCTCAAATCACGTACTTACATACATAGACTATTTTGAGAGCATTCCTACTGTGAAGTAGAACAACAGGAAGTGCATTTTCACCTTCGAACTTGGTGAAAATATTAGCTGAAGATGCAGGGGACACACAGAAGCAAGGAAAACAATTCATTTCCAAAAGAGGTATGCAACAAGATGGAAAACATTTTGTAGTGGGATGTAGCCAAATGATGAAATTGTTGTTTCCGGTAAGTGCAATGGTGTCAATTCTAGTAAGTACACGACTTTGGTTGTGTTCAATTACTCTGTTGAAATGCATCTCTATACAAGTAAGTACATAGTGTACCTAGTGTGCTACATCTAGGTATACTAATAGATGTTACTAAATTATTTCAAGTTTCGTTGCTATTCAAAATGGGAGTTGAGCTCAGAAGCCTAAGAAGCCTACATACAGAACAACGTTGGTTCTGCAGGATATTTATGCAGCAGTACTACATGGCAGGATAGTTTGTTAATTCAAGGTGCTCCCTGTATACTGCAACTCCTCCACATTGGAAATGATTCAAAACCAACTCTACACTGAAGCAACAGCGATTCGATACCATGGATGCTAATTTGCTACAGCCCTGCTGAGACTCTGGATGGTAAAGGATTAGGGTGAGATTTAGACTTTAATTTCACCAAGTTTGAAGAACACAGAAAAAAATAACTTGTAGATTAGTAGATCAGTCACTTTATGATTAAAAAAAAATCCCATTATGTTTTTCCCCCATTCAGAATCAAAATCAAGCTTTATTGTTTATGTAAGTAGACATTCATTTTCTTAACCGCTTAATCCTAATTAGGGTCGTGGGGAGGCTGGTGCCCATCTCAGCCGTCTCTGGGTGAGGGCAGTGTATACCCAGGACAGCTCGCCGGGCCATCCCAGGGCAGAAATACGCTGACGGCAACCCAGTGGCCTACTCTTTATGAATGGCAGCAATAGTTCTTTTACATGCCTCTCAGCACAGACAGTGAGAGACATGGCTGGCTTTTGATAACCCAGTTAGCTGAACTGGGGGTGTATGTAGACATTAACAAGGAATATTTCCAGCACTTGGTGTCTTGGGTGGCACGGTGGCATAGTGGTTAGCACGTCCGCCTCTCAGCTAAAAGGTCCTGGGGTCAAATTTATATGTGGGGTTTACAGGTTCTCCCTGTGTTGCATAGGTTTCCTCCAGGTACTCCGGTTTCCTCCCACAATCCAAAGACATGCACATTAAGCATACTGGCTGCTCCAAATTGCCCTTAGGCGTGATAGTGAGTGTGAATGGTTGTGTGTGTGTTGGCCCTGTGATGGTCTGGCGAACCGTTCAGGGTGTGCCGTGCCTTTGCTTAGTGTGAGGCTGCAGCCTCCCCGCAGCTCTAGCAGGAAAGCGGTTTGGCAACTGAGTGAGTGATGTTTATGATAATTACTGTACATGCACAAGGCATTAAATCACCACCAAAGTGCCCATGTGATTTTTACTAAGAATCAAACATCAGGATGTTAAACACCAGCCTGAGTCCAGGACACCATAAAAGTAGTAAGACACGTTTAAATCTATCCTTCAACTCCTTCATCACTTGTTCCCTCTATCTCTTCACCCTTCACCCTCAACTCGATGCATTTTCGCTGCTTTTTTCTTGCCAACACTCCTGTCTTTCTTTTCTGCTCCATCTCTTAGTCTTCATCTTTTACTCCTTCCCTCCCTCACTCACTCACTGTCTGTCTCTCACCCTCCCTCTCTCACTCTCTCTCTGACTCGAAGCGTCATTCTTTGCGGATAGCTGCAAGCCGTTCGCGGTTATCGGCTGCTGCAGACTCTCTCTGCCGGTCTGATCTGTCTCCTCTTCATTAAGCAAATACGCCAACGTGGAAATGAAAACATAATAGCTATTTGATTTCCAGCGAGATATTTTGCATATTGGTTCGGAGCTGATAGTGGAATTTCATCAAGTTGGGTTTTTTTTTTTCACGCTTTAAAAAATGACATGACTGAGCTGGGCAGCTTCAGCAGGATTTCTTTACATTGCTGGGGAGGGAAGTGAGGAGAAGGGGAAAAAAAATAGTAAAGCACCAGTTCCCCAGGAAGACTACTTAAACGATTAAATATCCCCTATTCTCCCTTTTTCTCTTTTTGATAACAGGGAAAGAAAATTTAAAGAATTCACAGTGCTTTAGGTTCACTATACTAATCAGAGATAGGAGGGAGAAAATTAACTCCTTAATGAGCAGGAGCCATCTTTGTGATAACAGCCCAGCCAGGAGAGATGACGGGGACTGAGAAAAGAGGAAAGGGGGGGGGGGGGGGGGGCAGAGATAATATTTTCACTTGCATGGAAGAAATCTGATGCCCCCCCACCCCCTACCCCACCCACCCACTCTGGAAATTGTTCTTTGTGTGCGCAGAGGGCAGGTGAGATTGCAGGTAGTGATACCGCATGGCTACAAGCTGGCCAGGACCGCTGGTGAGATGTATTGTCCTGTACAGGGGTATTTCTCAAAGCCCTGAGAGAGAAAAACTAGCACACACGGATCAGCAGTGCTCCTTGTGGCAATCCATCACAGCCCCTTCCTCGAACAAAGATCTCAGCCTGGGTGAAACGACTCTAAAGAATAGCAGCTTATTTTTTTCACTAGATCAGGAAAAGTTTTAAAAATTTGCTACAACAATTCCTTTCTTTCTTTCTTTCTTTTTCTACAAAGTCCAAATAAGCAACTAATCCGACTGAATGACCACAAAAACTGTTATTCTTTAATGCTTAACCATTAATTAGTTTATGGCCAGAAATTCTTTGCAGTGTGGTCATTAGCACTGCCGTGTCGCAGCATCCAGGGTTCCAGTGGACGGGGCTTTTCTGTGTGGTGTTTGAACGTTCTCCTCATACCTGCGTGATTTTCTCTGGGTGCCCCAGGTTTCCACCCACACTTAAAAACCATTCAGGTTAGGTCACCTGGCAACTGTAATATATGTTAATGGCTGTCTATCTCTGTCTTAGCCCTACGTAAGATTGGCGATCTGTCCGGAGTGGACCCTACCTCTCGTGCAAAGTCAGCTGGGATCGGATAGTGCTCATTCAAGACTTTAGTTGCATAAGCGGTATGGAAAATAGCTGGACTGAGCAGAATAAATGTCTAATATGTATGCGGTGCTTCATGTCACTACTTTTGAATAGCACCTCAGATACTCAAGCAATGGGACACATCTATTTCAAATTTATATTCACCTGTCCTTCCAGTTGCCTTTAAATATTGCTTACATATCGTCAATTAGACAATTAGACTGTATGTGTATTACCCTGCCGAGCATTCAGGTTGTGCCCTGCCTTAATCCAGAGTCGGCTGAGATGGGCTCCAGCTTCCTTACGACATAGAAGGATCAAGCAGTTTGGTAAACGAATAAATGGATGAGAAGTTTTTCGTCTTGGATTACATCACTCTCCTTCTGCATGTGATTTATTCATGTTTTGAAATTAACTGAACTATAAACAGTTACTTTCTTGGCTTTATCAAATCTGATACAGAAATAAAATACATTGCTGGCATGTATTCTAATAGCAGGTTAGTTAACATCCCCTGCATTAGACAGTGGCCATGCAGATATACCAGTGCTAGAATTCTTTCAAAATGCGTATACGGGCCATTTTCTGAAAAATGTACATAGGATTGGTAAAGACATTTTCTAAAGAAAGACAGCCTTTTATGCATTAAGTTAAAAACAATGACTAAAGATGGCATGTGAATTTTATTATTTGTGAGCTTTATTATCTATTTCCGTTACCAAGCATACCTACTAAAGTGCAAAATGTCCTTACCGTTACCAATGTTTCGGTCAGTTACCAATGTTTGACCAGTTTTGGTCAGTTATATACAGAAAACAATATTATCTATCAATCTACATCACTTTACATACCACATTATTTATCGTCACGACATTAATATTAATATTTGACTTTTAACAATTGGTGCTTTTTTTATTGATATTGATAATTTTTATTCTATGATACTGATAGTTTTTATTCTTCTTCAAATATAAGACAGTTGTCTTTTACATGAGAAATAAAAGTTGAATTTGAATCTATGTGCATTCCATGTAAGGTCATTGTTTTCAACTTAATGCATAAAAGGCTGTCTTTCTTTAGAAAATGTCCTTACCGCTACTGTGTACATTTTTCTGAAAATGGCCCGTACACCACCCTGGATCAAAGATTCCACAGTGGCAGGAATCAATCCTCAGGGGCCGTAAGTCAGGGAAGGGTTTTCTTTCAGGCTTCAGAGCTCTTTCACCTAGCTCTGGTGTACTGTTAGTATGCAGTAGACACAAAGAAACAGAGTTTACAGCAACAATGAGTGGTGTTTTTTAAGCTTGTAAGCAAATGTGTATATATTTAGCATTCAAGTCTGACTCGCATTTAATGCATAGGGATATTAATTAGCCCATGTTCCAGATGAGCGTGCACACACGCATACACACACACGGACACACACACACACACACACACACACACACACTCATGAATCTTCTAAAAATGTATTTATAATTGAAACTGAGTTGATTTGCTGATTTGCAAAATAAAATCCATGATATGGTAAAATCTATTTGATTTAATCTAAAACCATTCAGATATCTTTTTGAAAGAAAGGCATTTAACTCGATGAATAATCCAAGTCAGTAAGCATCTTGAGAAACACATTTTTAATCAGATGTCGCAAATATGGGAACAGCTTGAACAGGCCTGACATTTTCCCAGGCAGAATATTCAACTCTACTGCATTATAGTACATCATTCGACCTTGTGAACTTTCCAGAAGTCATGAAGGCCACAAATATCTGTTTGGACAGACATTACTTTTTTCACCAGTGTGAAAAAGTATACATGTCCTCTTGTCTCATGCATTTTTGCACTGATTCTTTTAACATTCATCAGATCCCCAAATATTTAACAGCATCTAATGGTGAAATGGTGTACTAAATATTAAACCATGTATGTGTTAATGCTAATAGATATATAAAAGTTTATAAATTAGATGGAAAACAGCAATCAGAAAGGGGTTGAATTAAAAATAACTGATCAGTACTATATTTCCTGAGATGATGATTATTTTTAATTATTCACAGAAGGCAAATTTGATTATTCAATTCAGTGACATGCACCAAGCAGGAAGTGAATAATGGTTTTAGTATACTACACAGAAACAAACAGTAAATCAAGATTTTATTTTATATATTTTAGCCATTACAAAGGCAGATCAGGTGAGCTCTGTGTGTAAAGCATAAGACACATGAGATCAAAGCATGAGATCTTTGAAACTCATCAGTGCTCCGTAACTGCATTTTTTTAAACTGTTGATAGTTTTAGTTTATATTACCTGGAAACACCAGAAAAGCTAACTAAATCAAGATTTTTTTTTACACTTATTTTTCAATTTTAATGTGTAATAATGATGCTGCCTGCTTCAAGTGATAAACCATGACTGTTTGCCATTTCGAATTAGGTATTATCCACTTGGAATAATGTTTTTTAATTTCCAGATAGAGGACCAATTGCATCACTCTCGAGTAAGTATATACTAATGGACATTATCCACCTTGCTCGAAAAAAAAAAAAAAGAAAAAAAAAACTGCCACAATCACTGATTCTGAAATGCTTGAAATTCAACAAAATGCCATCCCAGAAAATCCGGGGAAGAAAAAAAAAAAGCTACAGAATATGACCTTCATGTTTCCAAGGTTATTCAAACTCTGAGTTCAATTGATGTCATAATGGAGCATGTGTTACCACTGTCATGCTTTAAAAATGAAAAAAATAAACCATAAGAATCTTGTTTTAGTTTGTTTTTCCTTCTTCTCCCATGTAGTTTATACTAAAACAATCACGCACCCCAGGCTCTGTGGAGATTATTGAATAGCCCTCACAGATGGAACACAAGAGGACTTTTTATCGATATCAACTCACCTTCTGAGAGCACTTGTTATATATCCTGTAACATAAAAATGTCTTTAAATAATATGATTATATTTTGAGACCCTTACTGTCCGAGAAAAAAAAAAAACCCAATGGGGAAAAAATTTTGTCTTGATACCAGGAATTTTGTCAGATTAGCTGGTTTTATTTCAGAAACTACTGATAACTTTCCCATACATTTTTTAGGGAAAAGATTAATAGATTAGGGCAAATTCATATCCAGTGAGCAGGATTTTGGTAGGCAGGAATACCTTGCTAATGTGTGAAGTGAATGATCAGACTGGTTCAGAGCTGATGGGATGGCTACAGTAACTCAGACAGTCTTTAGAACCTGGGGCGAGCAGAAAAGCATATCAGATTGTACATCACACCCCGAGGTGGATGATTACACCACACCAGTTTGGACTCCTGCCAACAAAGAACTGGAATACAAGGCTAGTGTGTACTGACTTACCAAAACAGGACAGGTGGAGATTAGTACCCATTTCTTGGAATATAGCACAAATATTTAGGGACACAGATGTTCCTAATAAAGATTACAGTAAGTATATATGTATACAGTTGAGGTGCTGAAAGGCAGATGGAAACCTTGCTCCATTATACTGATTTGTATATGATACTGATATGATCAAGTTGTTAATTCCCTTATGATGAACATATCAAATGCCGTACCATGCATTCATCTGTGAGTGTGTTGCGTGCTGTATAAGAATAAGGGAATTTTGGACATCTGCATTTATGCCCTCTCTGAATGGCCTTGTGGTTTGCTTGGGGGGGTGTCGGGTGCAGATAGTGAAGGATGAAATAAGTATTTGATTCAGCCGGCCCGCCCCACCCTCCCTGTGTACCTCGGTATGGTGGGAAAGTTGAAATCTGCTGCTATTTTCTATCATTTATCAGGCTGCTTATCACTTGGCTCTTGTCTGCATGCCTGACTTCCACTGCAGGGTCTTAGCTCAGTCTGCCTGGCAATTCAACTACCCATAAGTACATTCTGCTCCAAAAAAAAAAAAAAGACAACACGTGTGCTGTTAGGATGAATATTCAATAGTAGTAGGAGTAGGTCCTATCAATGGAAATCCACTGGTAACAAAATAGGAGGCTAACATACGCACTTACTTCCTACTGTCTTACTAAAGGAAAACATAATTTAAAAATATATATATTATGTTAGTATGTACTGCACAGAAACATAAATTAAATTAAGGAAAGTAAATTAAGATTTAATAGTTTACTTTTTACATATTAAAGCCATTACATCACAACTTCAAATGCAGGTTGATGATCAAGACCGGTAGACCATGGGAACTAACTGGCCGAAGTCTCATGGGAGGGAGGGATGGCATATGCTCCCCTGTCACTCACAGTAATCACCAGCCAATCCATGGGCATCTGTGAGCTCATTTGTACAAAAGGGGCATATAGCGCTTTCCCTCCAAGTGTGTTAGGCTGCCTCCACATGCGCATGTGCAGCAGTTCGTAAAGAGGCTGGTGAGAGCATCACATGTCATGGAAGGGGCATATGCATGCTGATGCCCCTCCCTGGTTGGTGGTGGTCGATATGGAAGGGAACACTTGATGGGTGGGAATTGGATATGACTAAAATTAAGGGCAAAAAGTAAATTAATTAATTAAAAATGTAGCCAATACAAAGGCAGATCAGGTTAGCTCTGCATGCAAAGCATTCTTTGAAACTCATCAGCGCTCTGTATTTGTGTTTTTCCATAAAAAAAAAAAAAAAAAAGATGACCATGGTGTAAAATACAACATACACATTATTCATTGATCATAAAGTTGTTATAAATAGTTTTGATGAGAAAGACAATAAACTTACCGTGCACGCCTGTTCCTAAAATACTTTTAGGTGCTTTGGTTTTAATGTAAAGCTGATTAAAAAAAGATGTACTCACAATTTACCAGATCGATCATCTGATCCTTTAAACAAAAATGTAAGAATGTGTTTCCTCCGACGGGTTTAATGCTGACTCTGACGTGTGTCATTACCTTGTGGATACGAAGTGTGTTCACACCAGAGAAGAGGTGAAAGTACATTCTGGTTCAGATGTATATAACTCCTCCTAAACTGCACAATTCATCTATATTATGGGTCGTTCAGTTGAAGCAAATTTAACACTAAATGTACTCATCAGGGTTTAATGCTAGAGGAAAGGGAAACTGTAAGTGGACACTGTACTTGTATAGCTGGTGAGTTAGCGAGCTAATTGGTTAACTTTCCAGTTTGAAAAATGAAAGCAACATGCAGTTCATACAGGCCTCTGCTTTTAAACATCTGTAGTGATCAGATTAGATGAGGTTAGCAGTAACGCTGTAATTCTTGATGCCGTAGAAAAATATGTAAGTGGCGGCAAATGCATCTCTTCTAAGAGACCTAAGGGAATATCTGAACACACACCAAGCAGTCCTAATTTAAATTTTTACATTCTTATTGGTTTGAATGCTTGGTTGAACAGAAGTGTCCTATAAATAGAGATGTCACTATATGGTATAACTGACTGGCGTGTAGAGGCAGTAAACAGCAATGGGCATTTGGTCTAAGTAGGAGGAGGGACAACAGCTGCCACCGGCTGCGTCTCACTGACTTCTAATGAGCATCTCATTAACCAACAGCATGGGGTTATTCAGAGGTCACAACCTATTCACACAAACACTCAAGCAAAACCCACACCGAGTCATGGGTTATTGATTTGCCTTACTGATTTCGGCTCACTTCACCAGGCCTAAAGAAAAGATTGGAAGACTGATAGGAAAAGATGTGAAAAATTCCGCCCAAATATATTAATGCCATCAAATGCATAAAGACTTCATGCCACCTCTCATATCACCGGTAATGCTGAAGGAGCTCTCAGAGACATTGTTGCATCTGTTATCAAACCGCCGACTTGACAGATATGAAAAGTCCTTGGATAAGCCTGAGGCAAATGTTCACACACATTCTTTTAGACTGCAGTGCTAACTTCATACATTACAGAGGCAACGGCTAATGGAGCAACGAGTATCTGTTAATTAATTTCCCTGTGTACAACAAACGTCACAATGGTTCTACCATGTGAGAGAGAGAGAAAAAAAAAAATCACTAAATGTTAATAAAGTAAAAATAAATAAATAAATAAATAAATAAATAAAGGTAAAGGTAGGGTACACTGTGAACAGCTTGCCAGACAATCATAATCATTCACACTCACACTCAAATGTCAGGACAATCTGAAACAGCCAGTTCAGATAATGGAACCCCAAATGACTCTGGACTGTAGGAGGAGACTGGAGTACCTGGAGGAAACCCATGCAAGCACGGGAAGTACATGCAAACTCCACTTAGAAATGCCCGAGCCTGGGAATCAAGCCCAGGACCTTGTTGCTGTGAGGTGCACCATGCCAACCATCCGTATTCCAAAATTTAACATTTAATTTTATAGTTTTAGTTACCAAATTTAATTAGATGGAGAGTTTTTTGCTTTGTTGTTTTTAACAATAAATTTTATTCTCATATATATTTATATATAGTCCAGAGATGGTCTGGCGAGTTGTGTAGGGAAAAAAATCGATTCACCTCTGAATTGCGATTCTTATTTATTATCATTATGAATCGATTAATATTTTCAAGAATCGATTTTTAAGATCACATCTTTTCGAGCATTTCCAACCTTACTCTCAACGCGTACCGTTTGTCCACACGCGGCCTCCGTCGTGAATTGTTCCAGTGAGTGGCGGCTCCAGAACTAGCGTGTTTCCCTGATAATAATACCTACCATTTCTTCTGCAGAACGGTCCAAAATAAGCCCTACCCTGAAAATAAGACCTAGCTAAATCCATATTTTGTTCGCACCCT
>JAQMYF010000004.1:27417248-27436914 GCA_030014195.1 Neosilurus mollespiculum
TATATAGTGGTTAGCATGTCTGCATATATATATATATATATATATGCAGACATGCTAACCACTATGCCACCAACAATGGCACCTTTTAAAAATAAAAATGTTAAAAACTTATATTGATTTTGAAAAACCTTATGTACTTAATTTGTGGTAAAATGTTAAGAATTTTAGAGACTTTTCCGCACAGTGTTCAGTGTTATTTTTGTACAAGCTCAAATTACATTTTTGAATGGTTAACTACATATACTGCAGTGTTATCAAACTGGATATTACTACGTAGCTGGCAGTCTGTGGGCAAACCTATAGATCGTGATGCACTTGTTTCCAGGAGGCCTCTCTGGGGAACCTCCTGGAGAGAATTTGCATAAAAAGGAAAGAGAAGGAAGGCATGCAAACGGCGTCCAGTTGACTGAAAGGTCAGCGTGAGTAAAGCCATACTGAAGCTAACTGCACTTCCAGGGTAGTCGGATCTCCAGCCTGTAGCATGAGTCACTAATGTAAACAGAATAATATAACATATTGTATTAGACTGATTTCTACTATAGTACTACTAATTCCATTATTAAAAAGCATATCAAACACCACAAGGAGTGCATTCCTTCCCCCAAATGGTTTCCATCAGGAGCCTATCTAGTGAACTCTGAGTCTCTGACAGCGTTCTCCTGACTGTAACCATTGGCCAATCAAAGCTGTGGAATGTGGCTGCCATGAAATATTCGGACAATCTGATGAAGGTTAGTCGTCCCAAGATATTTCGGAGATAGGCCCTTCCATCGTATCTGTGCAAAGAAATTCCTCGCCTTCTCTGAGAAGATAATGGATCCAGTACATCTGCGAGCCATTTTAAATTTGTCCGTGACAGACCAACACACATACCCTAATAAAGATAATCACTCACAAGGACAATTACCTTTTTTCTGCACACTCTCCAACAAAAACCTATAGCCTGGAGATATGTTAGAACGCTGCGACAAACACTCGTTCTCAAAGTCACGTGACACACACACATACACTAAGTTCGTACTATTGTCTGAGTAAGCAAATTAGCCACAGTCATGGCTGTGTAGGCAATAAGGCTACAGAAAAAAAAAGATTCTAATCTTTTATCGCTCAACCCAAATGGTTTTTATAGTCCATATCACTTCTCTGACAGTTCCACTTTTTTCTTTTTCATTATTTATTTATCTATCTATTTTTGTGTGAATTCAGCTAAAATACTTTCACAAGAGCTTAATGGTGCTATCGAGTGTTGAGATCTGCTGCCATATGCTTGCCTGCCGCTTCAATTTGAGATATTCGCAGTGCTGGTCCTAAAGAACTTCGGAATTATCAAACGTTTAACTAGACCGACACGGCCAATTATTGACAAATTATTCTTTTCAGAATGGCTTGGCTCTCTTGATGAGCTCATGGTCCCCCCTTCTATCCCCTGAGCATGGAGACTGCAGTCTATCAGATTCTATTAAATGTTCCACACTTCCATAATAAAAGGCATCCTGGGCCTTGTGTTAAATTAAACTGCTCTTAGACATTCAAGAACTTGGGCATGATTGTTTCGCCTTTAAATCCTTGTTACAGGATCATTCCCTCTAGTTTTGTCTGTAGTATTAGATCGGACAGATGTCTTTGCATAGGTGATTAAAAAAAACTGATGACAGCATCACAATTAAGTAGCAACTGATTAAGATGATGCAAATCAATCTTTTATATTACATAACAAAAAAATATAGCTATTATTCTAAAATGTGAACTTCAGCACTGAATAACTGAGAAGGAATTTATCATGATCGGCACTGTGCACTTTTCAGAATAACTCTCTTATCATATGCATCGTCATCAGGGGACTTTGAGGCATGACACATGGCTTAATAGATCTTAGCAGCTGATAGAAGCCATGCTAATTGGGTAAAGTGGAATGGACAGGACAGATGAAAAAGCATGACACACATGCCATAGTTAAAAAAAAAAAAAAAAAAAAAACAGTATCTGCCCAAGTTAAACAGATCTAGAATGTGGCTACTCTGAGTGTAAGAGTGAGGATGAGTGTAAAAAAGCAGGGTCCTGACCTTGTGCTTGGTGGCCTGTTACAGTACAGGCTCTGGTGTGTTGTGTGTGTGTGTGTGTGTGTGTGTGTGTGTGTGCGGCCCCCCTTCCTCTGTTGGGCCTGCCGAGTCCACATCCTCTCTAACGAGGGTGCAGTTTCTTAACATTCATCATCGCTGAACTCTGAAACTTTATCAGCTGCGGAGCACGGCGCCATGGCCCCGGCCCGGCTCGCTCTGGCTCTCAGATAGGGCCGATAACACACTGATAGATTACAGCAGATTGTTTTACTTCAGGGGACACTGCTGCCTCTAATACTAATACTCAGACAAGGCTCACCGCAGATACAGGGAGGGGACAAGAGGCACAGAGTACAAAGAGGAAAGGGCAAAAGGAGCCAAGAGTGTGTGCAAGTACGTGTGTGTGTATGTGTGTGTGTGTGTGTGTGTGTGTGTGTGGGTATGTAAAGGATATTCAGAGGAGATTCTTATCATAATGGGCGCTAGTAGTCTGACCGGTTTAATATGACAGTTTTCCCAGCAATTATATAAATATTTCTTTAGTTCACCATCGAACTTAATAATATGACGGAAACTCATACAAGCACATAATGCTTTGGGGTAGAGCTAATAAATCTCACCACACACAAAAAAACCTCTCCTAAATTAAGAATGGGCATATTTGGGATATTTAATCTTGATCCAAACAGGGAAACTGAAAGCAGAGAGTATTATAAATTCAAATGAGATAGAGAGAGGCACAAAAGTGAAATTATGAACACGCAGGATGAATGTGCGCCAGTCTAATGAATACTCCATTACATACTGCACGTTTACAATGTACGTACATTAATTTCATACTAACAGTGGGCTTTCTCTGAATTGAAAGAGATAACGGAAGAAATGCGGCCATATAATGAAGATATCGTGGCTGGATTCATGTGTGTTGAAGAAACTCAAACACACACAGTTTAAGAGTCTCAAAGAGCAGAGGAAACTTGAGGCTGCTGTTGGGCACAGGGATGGAGTGGCAGCTGAAAACAGGGTCAAGTGTGAAACACGAGGCCTCTGTTCAAAGGCCATTGGCTGGCCCAACAACACAGAGAGAGCCAAGAACACACAGAGGGTGGATTAAACTAAAGCAAAGAGGTGAAAATTCTGTGATTGCAAGCACTGTCAGACAAAAATGTACAACGGTTTCGTAATCTGTATCTTAAAACCCCTGTTTAAAGATCCGGGATACGATTACAACCTCGTGCTCTTACATCAAACCCCGATACCAAAGTGAAAAGGGATAACGTTCAGGAAAAATCCTGGTATCTGAGTAGTATTTATGTTTAAAGTTAAGATTTCACTACAGTTTGTATTAAATATTTAATGTCTAGTCAAAAGTCATCTCATCTCACTCATTTGAACTGCTGACTCCATTACTCCTTCTAGGGTTGTGGGGAGGCTGGTGCCTATCTCAGCCGACACTGGGCCCCGGACAGCTCGCCAGACAATTGTAGGGCAACACACACAGTGCACTTTGACACAAAAAAATAGCCAATTAACCTAATGTGCATGTCTGTGGACTGTGAGAGGAAACCAGAGTACCCAGAAGAAAGCCACACAAGTACAGACAGAACATGCAAAGTCCACATAGGCGCCCAAGCCTAGGAATCGAGCCCAGGACCAGTACGTGTGAACCAATATGCCACCGTGCCCCTCTTTTTAACAGTATTTTTAAAAGATTTTAATAGTATCAATTTATCAAGAAGGTAGAACTCATGATATAAAGTGAGTGGTGGCTTCTTCAGGATATACTCTTGGTCAATATTCATTGTTTTGGTTAAAAGAACTGGTACATAAAAGCAACACTGCAGTTAAATTGAACTCCACCCACAGCATAATTTTACCTCCAGGGCAATTTCAGCCTATATTTCAAAACAAACCCATTTTCACAGACGTCTGCTCAAAGACCATCGGACGTGTGGCACCCACCTCTCATTAGAGGTGCAGATTTCTTTCCCTACTAAAAAAATATTTTAAAAAATCAGCATTTTAATCAGTAGATAGCGTTTTAGGTCATGTTCAACTCAAAAATTGCTTATTAATTATTATTTATTATTATTTTGTCAATATGAACCCCGGTATTGATTTTTGTCATCAAGATATAGTGATATTAATTCATTTAAGTGTGTGATACCTCTTTACAGACGAGTTGTGCATAGTTTTGTAAATCAATCTGAAAGCATTAGGTCATAACTAGCTCACATAAATAAATGTGAATAATATAGAGTACAGCAGGAAAGAATTACATGATCAAACTGTTTTGTATAATAATTATTAATATATTACACTGTTATATAAACACAGGTGAAACTGTCATGACTATATAAAATAGGGTCATCCTTGCAACTCTTCCCGCCATGTTGCTCACCGTCTTTTTTTTTTTTTTTTTTTTTTGGTCCAACTCTCTGGAATCGCAACATCCTGAAGAAAAGCTGTTTTCAGCGACAACCGAAGCCTATCAACCCAGCAACACATGCCTGTCCACTGCGTTTGGGGCTCTTTATTTGTCAGATTGAGGTTGGGCTTATCTGATTCCAGCAGCTATGGACCAGTGTGTGTTTGTGTGTGTCTGTTTGTGTCACAAGGGTAAGAGTGGAAATAAAATAAATAAATAAATTTATAAAATGTATGTCTGACACAAGAGACCGTGGAGGAGAAAGGGTTAACTCCGTTCCAATCATTCAACCTCGAACAGAGAAAGAAGGAAAAAAAAGCTGCACAAGGATTTCACCCTGCTGCACTCAGCCCTAAAAATAAAGCCGAGTGAACAATTACTACAGAAAGCACAAACCGCTCCATATATTCTTAATTTTCACGTCAACATTTTATCAGCGGGCCCCATGAATAATCCGTGCGGTAATTTCTTTCTTTCTCCCTTTTTGTTCCTGGCATTTTGGTGGAGTGAGATAAGGAGTAAAAAACAACAGAAGGGCTAGGAGAGTAAAAAAAGAGATAGATAACATTGATATCAACTCCTACACAACACAGTCATTCCCTTATCTAGGCTTTTTATCATGCTTTCAGTTTTTTTTTTTTTTCGCCTCCACTCCCCGTTCTTTGTGGCCTAACTGAAAAAGGTCTACTGCCCTTAAAAATAAAGTCAAGTATTTGGTCTGAAATTTGCTTCAGGCACGCTAACGTGAATCATTCAGTGCTTGAAGAGGGATGTAGGTAAATGTGGTTTGCGCGTCTAATGAGGAAAAAAGGAGCGATTCAAATTTTAAAAATCTGAAAATACACACACTTTTCCCATGTATCAAATGAGAAAGAATTTACAGGGGGAAAAAAAGGAATTCATGCACAAACTTATCTTTTCTGTCTCACACTCATATGGCCCCAGAGAGAGAAAAAAAGGTGCTCTCTAATCTATCAAGGTCAGTTACACTGCCCTGAACAAATAGCGCGTTGTTCCAGAAGGCAGCTCTCTATGTAAGCAGAGAAGTGACACACAGTCAGATAGACAGGCAGGCCATAAACCTGACAGGGACGTGGAAAGTCACAGGTAAGTTGAACAGTGGTCGCCAAAGTTACAGGGTCATGCTGCTGGGGGGGTGTTCGCTCAGGATGGAAGGAAATAACAGTCACATGACTCAACTCATAAAACACATGATGTAGCTGCAGCTACTAAAGGAAGCCCCTGATAGCACTGCTGACATCAATGCAGTGATCCAGGAAGGTGAAGCACAGAGGGAAAATCTCCACTGAAGGAAGTTCATGGCGTAGAGGAAAGAGAGGACACAGAGAGAGAGAGAGAGGGAGAGAGAGAGAGAGAGTGAGAGAGAGAGAGAGAGACTGCAGGCTTTAGTGTAAACACGCGACAGCTTCATCAATGAGATCACTCCAGTATCTTAGTAGAGCAATCAGAGATTAAAAAAAAGCACCCTGGAAAAGTGTGTAACTGTAGATGAGAGGTCATCGGTGCTCTGATAGGGCTAGCGTGAGCTTTACCGCTTCCTTTAGTTGCTACAAGAACCCAGAAATTAGTGTCTCTGCCTCAACCTTCTCACCTCTACCCTAATATTCAGTCTGGCTGAAATAGGAGTCAACCAAACAGGATGAGCTCTGGCATTCGCTGGAAGGGGCTGGTGTGCGCGTGTGAGCATGTGCGGGTGTGTGTGTGTGTCTGTGTGTGTGTTTGTGTGGGGGGTGGGGTGTTTATGCACAAACGTGTTTATGCAGATAAAGTGATAGCACGTTGTTGTGTATTAGTCAACATGATTCCAAATGTAATAGTCCCCGAGAGGCAATCGAATGGAGTCGTTCTCCCCCGGCTCACCTCAAGCGCTCACACAGCCCTCACAAACTTTCTTATTAATGGGCCTGTATCCCGATCTCACTCAAATTCCCTCGCTCGCTATCTCCCTTAGCTGCCATTCCCTCTCAAATAAACCTACAAAGAAAGAGAAATTAACAGAGGAGAGATTTTCCTCCCTGTCCCCCCCCCCCACGCCTCTTCTCCCACCCTTTCTCACTAGTGGAACAGGGAGTGAGGGGGGATAAAGAGAAAGAGAGAGGGAAGAAATGAGGGAGAGAGAGAGAAAGAGAGGGAGAGACAGAGAGAGAGAGAAAAAAAAACATAATTTATCTATGTATTATCAAGAAAGGCAGACACTTTAATCAGTCAGCTATGAAGTCAGTATTTCCATTCTTATCTGTCGCAGGAGTGGAAATGGAGAGCAGATAGTGCGCTGGGAGCCCATCGGTGGGCAGGAATGATAATGGGGGAGAGAGGGCTGGCTATTGGACCGCTATGTCAGCTCTATCTGCACCCATTATCAAGAGCCTTATCGGCGCTGCCATCAGCCAAGCTGTAATGGGGCCAGTTCAACTTTCCACATTATCATACGCCAAGACCTGCTTCAGTGAGGCTAGAGGTCTGACTGGAGACAGAGGGATAGAGGGTGGAGAGGGAAAGAGTGGGAGAGAGATACACAAAGCAAAGGGTCAGCATAGATGTGTTTGGGAGCATGAGAGAGGAATGGGTTAGAAAGTGAGCGATATAGTCAGAGATTGAAAAAGGTAGGGCACTGGAGCAATGGAAAGAAAGACAGACAGAAATAGCAGAAGACGATAGTAGGCCACTGAAGGAGAGATGAAGGTAAAAAGGATGGGAGTCAGGCATGTAACGGGAAAGTCAAAGGAGAGTTCACGATCCAGCATTCCTTAGTAAAAGTAATATAACATACAAACTGGGCAAGAGACCAAAGGGTCAAAAAGGGCAAAGTCTACACCAAATAAAAACTGCCATCAATATTCCAACGGTTATCAAGAACGATAATCTAATCATTAGCATCTTCAATCAGTACACACTCATTCTTTTGGTGATTTAATCTTCTAATAGATAAGAAAATGACAGGTGACCTTTGGCCAGCTGTGATATTTTACTGATACGGAAAAGTTAAATTAGGCCAGTGTGTATTGCACAATATTGCACTGTATTTATAGATTTATTTAAAAGAAAAGTCAAATATTCCAGGGACGGAACGGTGACGTAGTGGTTAGCACATCCGCCTCACAGAAAGAGGCTCCTGGGTTCAAGTCTTAGGTTCGGTGAGGGCGTTTCTATGTGGAGTTTTCATGTTCACTCCATGCTTGCTTGGGTTTTTTTCAGTTTCCTCCCACAATCCAGAGACATGCCTTCATTCATTCACTCATTTTCCAAACCGCTATATCCTTCATTCGGGTTGCAGGGAGGCTGGAGCCTATCTCAGCCAACACTGGCTGAAGGAGAGGGACACCTTGAACAGCTCGCCAGACCATCACACACACAACCATTCACACCTAGAGGCTATCTGGAACAGCCAATTTGCATGTCTTTGGACTGTGGGAGGAAACTAGATTACCTGGAGGAAACCCACACAAGCATGGTGAGAACATGCAATCTCCACACAGAAAAGCCCGAGCCCAGGATTTCAACCCAGGACCTTCTTGCTGCGAGGCAGACGTGCCGACCAGTACGCCAAAGACATGCATGCTACGCTCATTGTTCCAAATTGCCCCTAGGTGTGAGTGTGTATGGTTGTGTCTGCGTTGGCCCTGCGATGGACTGGCGAACTGTCCAGGGTAGACCCCGCCTTCATCCAAAGTCGCCGCAACCCTTGTAGAATTAGGCGGATCTGCAAATGAATGAAAGAATTAATAAAATATTCTAATGTAAAACAATCAAGACATAAATTATCCATGGAAACAAAATACCCTTCGTACGCAGTTAATATTCAATTATTTATTTCCAGGGTTGTAAAGCCCTGAAAGACTCCTTTTGTGTGTGTGTGTGTGTTACATTATAGGTAAGCTGTAACTTATAGGTCATCTTGATTTTATGAACATTTTTAGGTGGGTGGAAAATCTGCTCTCTGGTCAGATCAAAATGATATGTGCATAGGAAACATTTAATAATACAGATATTATCAGCTGGTGTTGGCAAAATATGAATTTGGTTCAACTATTGTTAATTACTATCATTCCACATTTATGTCACACACAAAGGAAATATAAACTGGCATAGTTGTGACTGATGGGAAAACAGCTGCATAGTATAAATACTTAACTGGTGACTAATAACCCCAATGAGTACATAGAACACAGAAATGGCACAATCTGACTGGTTCACAATCTCGAGATAATTACCAATAATACACTAAAGGTGAGGTGAATAGACTATTCAAATAACTAATATACTAACAGGCTATCCAATTCAGTGACATCCACCAAGCCTGCAGTAAAAAATTGTTTTAGTCTTTGGTATATGGGAACATAGAAAGCAAACCAAATCAGCATTTTAACATACTGTATCCATGACAAAGGCAGGTCAGGTGAGCTCCATGTGCTTCGAACAGAGCTCAGCACTATACAGGTAAAGGTTTCTTCTAATAGTCTACTAATCCAGAGTTATATGCCACACTGTGTCGACTCATTTAAAATATGATCATATACTACACGTAAATACAATAAAAACAAACTGAAACAAGGTTTTTCTGGTTCATTTTTCCTTTTAAAAGTGTGATGGTGACGCCATCTGCTCCAAGAAACCGTGACAAAATACAAGCTTGATATTTTTTATTTCAAGCATTATCCACTCAGAATAATCTTATTTAAGCCCCTTTCCACAGCCCAATCAGATTGTGCCATTCCTGTGTAGTATATACTAATAGTAGACATTATCCACCCCACAAACTTGAGTCAAACATAAAAATAAATAAACATTTAATTTTAATTCGCTTTTCTTATGCCCCTGTGTAGCATATACTAAAAAAAAATTATTCACTGACAGTGAGGTGGATATCGCTGAACAGTCTCCAAGACAGGGATTATGGTGACTATGGATCGCATTAATTTTTCTCCCACATTATTTTTTCATTTGTTACTTATACAGGTACACTTACTAACTTTGTTCCACTATTGTTTGTTTGAACACTGGCTGCTTCTATTCTGCCTAAGAACACTTCTTTTCAGTAAGTAAAAGTTGTGTGCTCACACAGAAAAGAAAAACTGATTCTGACTCATCCAATAACCCCTACATGACCATGGACATCTGAACTACTTTAGATGGTGACATTTCTGTGGCACGGTCTGGCTTGTGCAACGCAAACTAGGGCTTAGAAAAGAATCATACAGGTATCACGTCAATGTTTGGTTTGTCAAGCATCAAGCATTTCTGAGAGGATCAATAAAATTCAGTGTAAGAATGAGTTAATAAGATGTTATTTTTCCCTTACACAATTACATTTACTAGAATACTACAGCTATTAGAATAGCACTGGCAGCCTCTCATACTACCACCTTTATCTACATCATCATCACCATGCATATGGCTCTGACTTCTCCTTTTTTTTTTAACACCAATCCAAACCTACCTATTTTGGAAACTATCACAGACAGGCTATCAGTAACACATTGCTCATATGGTTTACACAAGCACTAATCAAACCCAAAGCTGAGATCACTCTTTAACTCCACAACAGCACGTACTGAGTCACTTTCCACACATCTATGCCTAGGGTTGGAGTGGCAGCGAGAGGTGGGCAGCCACTCTTTGGCTCGATCAAGCGCAGTGTGTGAGAGCAGAAAGAGGAGACATTCTAGTCTAGACCACCTCTGTTAAGGGGAGATCCCTGGAGGCAGTCTAACCTCTCCTCTTTCTCAGGCCTTTATCCCAGTTGCCCTACTGTGCTTATCTCTCCTCTCTTCTCTTCCTCTATACCCAGTCCGGAGCTCTCTGCCCACCAGAGCACCCAGCCAGGCCCGCTTCAGTCAAAGCCCAAGTGTAAAGATGAAAACAAATACACGAGTGTTCAGAAAGACCTCCACCGTTTTATGTGATTTTGTCGATGTTGAAGGTCATGTGACTTAAAGAAAAAGATCACTGGGCCTCATTTTTCAATCTTGACTTTGTAATGTTGTTTGTAAATGTTTTCTGAAGACCAAACCAAACAATTGCTGCCAAAAGTTGCCTTTAAACTTATCAAGCGTTTTGGCAGCACATATATTTTGCTTTGGGTGTAGGGCTGTGACAACTAATCAATTAAATTGATCAAAATTACAATAGTTGGCAACTAATTGAATTATCGATTAGTTGGGTCTAAGTTATTATAAAGCTAAGTACAGTGGACACTTCTATTTACGTCACGGCAGTAAGCCAAGCAAAGCCTTGGTAAGGCTAAAGCACCATTACCCTGGATGCCGACCGCTGAAGGAGGAAGTGAAGAAGAAGGGAACCAATGCCACACATTGTGTAGCCCACGTGACAAATTCTTGAAGAAGTGTCTGAAAAATGGCAGACATTGTGACAGCGGAGGAGGCTAACGTTAGCATGGAGAAAAGTGAACAATCCAAATCATGAAAAGTATGGGTGCACTTTACATTAAAGCCTTCAAAGAACATGATTAAAACAAATAATATCTAGATACTTAACTCTTAAATAATGCATAACAGAGTGCCATTTCTCTTGTAATAACAAATAGATGGTTTAATTTCTTTTGTTGGCACATTCCATGTAATGGGCAGACCTCACAGCGGTACACTCGGCATCCAGACTCCATGTCCATCCATCTCACTGTTTGTCCTGATGAGCAATTACAGGTGGATGGGAAGCCAAAGGGGACAAAAATATGATTTTTTAATTAATTTTTTTACTACCCTGAGACAAGAAGCTTTAAGCACCGCTTCTAGTTTTGGATTGTGTTCTTTCGGTCGCAAAACTTTCTCTTGTGCATCTGAAACTACATTTGTGATACCCATGAATTAATTCACAGAAACTCAAGGCAGTTATACAACTTGAAGCTGATCGATCAAGCTTTACCTTATGAGGTAATGTACACGGACTCGTGGATAGCACATTCCTCTATGAAAAATTTACTGCTATGTTTATTTGGATCCAGTCTGAGAAACGAGCCCCAGTGTTGGAAAACATGACACAAAAGAGACACACCTCCACTGATGTAGCCCTGGTGATAGAGTTAAACCCAGCTAGCACTCTTGACTGAGTTTTACAGCTGCGCTCTCTGGCTATAAAAGCAGGTCATTGGACCTGTTTGTCCACAGAAGGCCTTTTTACACCCTGGAATGGAGAGCTGAGCACAGTAGGCGAAAATGGCCTCTTATCGCATGTGTTGGGGGGGCTGTCATAACAGTGATACACCATCCATGAACTGATAGACTGCATACACACAAACCATTAACCACATGGCCTTCAGATTCCACCTGTAACCCTATGAACCGGAACTCCTTCAATCTTGTATATATATATATATATATATATATATATATATATATAACATTAGTATCTAACTTCCAACCAACTGAAGTAAACTACCAACAGCACATTGGATTGTGTAATTATTCTTACTAGAATGAAGCACTCCTCTATTTCATGTAACCGCTACACAAAATCAGGATATCCCTTTATACAGTAGCATTGCCCAATCATCCTGCACACGTACACTCCAACACGAGGACAGACTCTCCACTTGCTCAACTGTGCTAATTAAAGCACATCGAATCAAAGGACATAACATCAATCCAAGCATGGAAATCCGCCAATCTAGTCAACTGCGTTAACCATGATCTCATCAAACATGGCTCCTCTACATGCACGCATTATCATATCTCCATTCTCCATAAAGACTAGCTGATTAACTCCAACCAACTCCCGTTATAATCAGCACGTTAAATCAACTCCATTAGCCAGCGCTCATCAAAACAGATCCCTCCTGCTATGGAAACTCTGCTCCAAACATTACACTATCTGCACTAATCAAAAAAAAAAATAAAAATCCACTACGCGAAATCTCTCTGCTCCATGTGATTCCATGTGATAGGGGCAGCTCATGATTACTCTCACCAGCCCTGTTAGGTTTTTTTTTCCATGCTTAATAACGGGCAAAGGGGACTATAAACGCTTTGGCAGTGCATCAATATTTCATGCCCAACCACTGGTGCAACACCGCTTGCATTACAAATTGAGCTGCAAGTTTCTGTCTTCCTTTTCAGAATATTAATGCACTGTCTAGGGTAACATCCAGGCGACTGGTACTGAATGCATTGAACTATATGTTTATGTTGGGCTTTTACACCCGAGTCTACTGGTTCATCACTGCCGGAGCTTATCCCAGTTTCTGTAGCGAGAAGTGGCTAGGAGTTCACCTCTTCCTGGATGCGAAGCTAGTTCATTGCAGGTATGCTAGTTCTTCCCAGTATTTTCACTGGTACACATTTATACTGTTGGGAGGACAGAGGCACACTTGACCACACAGTGGGGTCTAACAGGGATTCGAACCCACAACCTCTCAATCATGAGCCCAGCACCCTAACCACTATCCCACCAGCCCCATGATACTTGTGTGTGCATTGGGGAAAAAGTTGGGATGTCCATATAATGAGTTTTGTGAATATGACCAAATTATCCCACCTCTTTTTTCCAAAACACAGACACTTTTACAGATACTTATTTTTTCTTATTTAGTTGAAAAGAATTTTTCAAGAAAAAAAAAAAAAAAGCAACATTACGGGTGCTATGAAAGTGGAATAGAGTGTGTGTATCTTTGTGCGCTGCTCCTCATAATTCACACTGTGTAAAGGGCAGGAAGAAGCAATAACTCTTGACACCAGCAAACAGTTCTGCTTCTGCCAGCAGGCCAACATCCGGCCACTTCCTAAGTAGTAAATACTGTATGAATCCCCAGGCAGTTCAATGTGACCGCTCGGTCGACGTATACAAGGAAAGAACGCAACCAATCCACACAGAAAACTGAGAGGCTCATCCAATCAAAACAAAGCAGCAAATCTGCACGGATGATACACAGACCAATGAGAAATTCATCACTCTGTCACCTCTTGATTAAACACAAAATGGAGCAGAACATTAAAATACCCATTTATACTTACTGGAATTAGGCTTAAAAAATTTTAACAGCTTTAACTTTATCCTGAGATCCAGAGTGCACGATGAAATAATCCTGACAACAAAAAAAACCTTAAAAATGACTCCCTGAAACAATCCAAATCTTTTTCCTATTATCACCACAAAGTACAATGCAATAAATATAACGATAAATATTCATTATATCGCAAATGCGACATGAACCATGGTGTAAAGGCCATGTGCAGCAATGTAGGAAGCCTGCACATGTAACAGATCACAAGCCGATAGATAAAAAAAAAAATGGATGATTGTTATCTATCAAAAACTTCTGAAATAACATTTTAGAAACAAGCATTTTCTTCTTTTTAGCTTGCAAACATCTTTATAAGGTAATTATCCCTTGTTCCACATTTCTGGTTGTAAGTAAAGGGGTTACTAGCAGAGTTATTCACTTAAAAAAACAACACCACGTTTTTCACACTTTGTATTAACTTTCACAGACATTAGGAACCTGTATCATACAGTATCTAATGAGGAATTAGCATCAGAGCCACAAATATGCTGACACCATCTTTTTCTTTACTTTTTTTGTCTATATGGCTCAGTTCCCCCCCCCCCCACCAAAAAAAATACACACTTTACAGATAATCATCAAGGAGCAAAAAAAAAAATCCCCCGCATCTCAATGCAATCTTGTACAGGATCTACAGTGAGTAATATGTGGAATTAGTTTTAATTAAATTAATCGACTATGATGGTTATTAGGAGAAAAACACAGGGGCGGGAAGAGGGAGGAGGGTGGTAGCGGGAAGAGAGAAGGAAGGGGAGAAATGCATTCACACCTATCATCTAATTATACAACAACATTAATCACATTATGGCTGGAACTGATTGCCAGGGTCCAGCACCCTGCTTCTGCTACGTGTCGTTTTGTTATTGCAGCAGAGTCTTAACTCCTGCCTGCTCTGGCCTGATAACAACTCTTATCGCACTTGGCAATCTCTATCTGCGCCAGAGATCAGGCCCCAGGGCTTATCAAAAGTTCACATCGAGCTAAAAGCAGAACAAAGAAGGGGAAAGCACACACACACACACACACACACATATACACATATACACCAGGCAAAAGCCACCAAAGAGCTATGCTGTGAATGTGTGTACTTGCACGTGAGTTAATGTGTATGTGAAAGTGTAAATGTGTGATTGCGCAAGAGCACTTTGTTGCTTTTATCTGTGTGTGTTTGTGTTGAAAGGATCTCAGATTCTTTTCTTCAGCACTGTGTTTTCGGCAGGATATTAGATTAACCCTCATGTCAAGTGACCCCATGAAGCTGAACCTGACAGCGGTTTTCAGCAAAAACAGGAACTGCAGATACAATCGCGTGCGCCCATGGTTTCAAAAGAGCGACTCGATCGGCATCCACTGAAAGGTGGTCGCTTGAACGACTGCCCTGTCCGACCATCGGGTGGTCACTGCTTGACTCAACCGTGCTCGAGCAACTGACGTCAATGCATAATGCATGCTGCTCGAGTAATGTCACCCTGTGCAGAGCGCCTGCTATCTCTCCACCATCTCAGCGCTCTTATCTCAGCACCCATCTGCACGGCTGCCTTATCAGCGCTCACAATCTCGCTGTGGGAGGTGCTTTAAAAACCCAGAATACATCCATCTATCATTTCTGGATTCCTGCCTCTCTCTCCCCTACTGCTTATCAGGTCTGCAATCCTATTCTGCTCTTATCTGCTCCTCTCTCTCTCTCTCTCTTCTAAACTTATCTTCAGATATACCCAGCCAGTCCCAAACAACAACACTAACATGACAAAGATGAGAAAGCGGCAGCCCAATGTAATTAAAATGCCAATTCCAGCTCCACAATCGCTTCCATCTGTCTCACGCTGGCACTATCGGCGCACAGATCGCCGCCTCACCTATCTCGTCTCCCATCTCAACTGTCAAAATACAAGGCCTGGGATCCAGCCCTACTGGGCTGCACACTAATCTCCACATCGATGGGGGGGATGGGTAATCTATCGGAGCGATCTTCACCATTGGGAGGATGACGCACAAAAGACACACAAATATTTCCTCTAACTTCCACCATACAAGAAATTTTAGCTGGAGGCTAACATAGTAAAATCAGCCTAGGAGGAGAGGCACAACAAAAGACCCAGATGTTTTGCATTTTGATCTGTGAAAGACTGTTGTACTGATGAGATTATAGAGCATAATGGTGAATGTGTTAGAAATGCTCTGAAGCTGTTGTTTGCTCGGGAACTTTTCGGTTGGGCACTGCTGTTTGCTATAACTGCCAACATCTCACCTAGCATCAGGAACACAGATAGAGCAGCCTTATCCAATCTACCTCCAAAATCACATCACAGCTGTCTAACAATGTTATAGGTGAAACAAGGCACAGGTGACATTATGTTTAGATTGGTTCAAAGGGTGAGGTGAGGTAAGGGGAAAAAATAAATGGAGTAAGGATCACTCTGAGACAGGAGTCTCTTTTTCTGTCCGGTTTTCACTTTATAATATTAACAACAACACCATCACATCTAGTGATCTAGTGGGTCATTTAGCACCTAAAACTTTTTAAACATAGAGCATGTTCATATTTTCTAATGACACAAGCCACACAAATGGAGAGTTGTTTATAAAGCAGACATCTCTGGACTGAATAGGACATAAACATCTCAATCAAGCACGGCGCTACAGGCTATGGGCATGACTGCCCAGAAACGCAGCTCCACAGTTGCTTAAGCACACACTGTGCTACCGCCCTTTTACGCTCGCTGGTATATGCTAATGGTGCTTTATCAGGACTTTTTTTTTTCTTTCCTTTTCAGGAGTCGCTTTCTGCCTTTGACTCACATTAATATTTATTTTTGAGTGAGCCCTTTCAAACTCAACCTCCAAGATATTGCTACTGTGCTTATCACACCGAAGCATCTCTTCTGGACCAAGAACTGAAACAGCATCTGGCACCGAAGCAAAAACACTTTTCAGCACTGCTTCAGAGAGACTGACGGAGTCATAGAGAGAGAGTGGAGGGGGGGGGGGGTGTTGCAGGGTGGTGCTCGGGCACTGCTTTTTATTTTTATAGCATAATTGTATCAACTCGAAAGATCACAGAATTGTGATAACCCCTGGTGTATTTATAAACAGGAAGAACTTGTCAGCCACAAGCCATTCAACTGTACACTTCTGGGTGGGAAATAAAAAGATTCTTTGAGTTTTGTGTATGGGGTCGCTGGATCTTAAGGGGTCTTGGCCTCTAACTGGGATCTACACCAAACCCTTTTTGATAGGGAAACCCCTTGGCATTGGGTTCTACATCATGTGACAACTGAAGAACCTTTAAAGGTTCTGTCTTTTGTGTGTGTGTGTGTATGTGTGTGTGTGAGTGAATACATAAAGAGATCTACTTACAAGTGCTGCCTGAGCACTACAGAGTTAAAATAAGGGGGTTGGGGATGGCGGGGTATGAAAAAAAGATCCAATGGTAATCCACTATCAGCCAGAGAGATCAGCCGCCTGCTATCCGCTATCGAATGGCCCATCTGTGGGAAGAGAAGTGAAAAAGGCCGGAGGGAGAAAGCAACGCCAGCCACAGACACAAAACAAATGGGGGGGGGGGGGGGGGGGGGGTGTGTGTGTGGAAGAAAAAGACCCAATTTTAATCCTTATCTCTCCTGAGATCGGATCGCTGCTTATCTGAAGTCGCATCGGCTTTTCTTTTTCACAGAACAGTGACGTTTCCACAGGAGGATTAAAACAGGAAACCACGGTTACACTGCACTGACACACGGCGTGATCGCATTCAAGAGGCTTTTCGCACAGTGTTTTGTCCACAGTGCTGATCCGAACTAGTTTCAGGTGCAAACCAGATCACAAAGAGTTGATCTCCAAGTGTGGGTTCATGTTTGTACTTGACAGTTTCTTTATGGAGTGAAGATCTCACCCTGATCTATGTACTAGGCTGGCTGTTGTTTATGCAGCAGTGTGTTGTGTTGTGTTGTGTTTTGATGCAATGTAGCGCGTGATGAAAAACTAAAAGCCGCTCAACTTTACGCACGCGCTCATCTAATATAATAATAATAATAATAATAATAATAACAACAACAATATTATTATTCTGTTTCAAGACCTTAGCTATTTGTGTAACATTACTACTGATTTGTTAATCAGTCGAGTCAGGTGTGTGTTAAAGCAGTGAGGATATAAACATGCATGTAGAGGTGCACAACTGGAACACATCTGGGAAACTCGAGCAGTTTCCAAGAAACGTTTAACGCGGCGTCGGAAACCACGCGCTCCTCTAAACAAACCGAAAACACGCCACCAGTCACGATGATCACAGTAACACGTTTCGGGGTGTGTGTATGGCGTCCTTGGGAGACTGATTAAAACTTTTGAAGCTTACGTTTGATCTGACGGGGCTTGCTCTGCTTCCTTCGGGACATGGCTGTTCCTCGGTCCCCGTCCGGCGGAGGAGAAGTGATAATGATGGTGATGATGATGATGATGATGGTGGTGGTGATGACGAGCTTCTCGGAGAACTAGCAGCACTGGGACACGACTCGTCCTGCGTCCGGATACACCCGCATGACCCGCACGTGAAGCTTCTGAGCCGCGGAGGTGAGCAGCTACCTGTAGCCGCGCGAGCGTTTCTTCGCTTCTCGGCGTCCGCTTCAAAGATTCTTTCTCCGCGGCACCGTTTTCCGATATTTCTCCCGCAGCCGCAGACGGAATATGGAATGTCTCGCTACTGGAAAAATAAAAACAATAAAGCCTTTCCTTATCTTTTCTTTTTTCTCTCGGTGTTTGTATATAGCCGCCCGCTGCTCTCTCTACTGAGCCATTCTCAATGAGCACACAGCTCCAACAGCCACACGAAACCGTGGAGCGCACTGTGCGTGGCCACGCCCCCGGGAACGCCTCTAGCGCGTGACGTCACGCCGCATGCTGCCCTAGACAGTACGCTCGCGCCGACAAACCAATGCAGGAAAAGAGGTGTAGTATGTAGGGTGTGGACTGATGAGGTGCACATGTGGACATCAGGACGTTTTAGCCTCGGACAAAGTTTCTAATCCGTTCTGTCCTCCAAGAAATCCTGTCATGACATCACACAGCATGTAATACTAATTACATATATTCAAGGAACAGTGAAACTCTTATTTAAACTCTCTCTGTCACAAAGATACAGGCATAATAAAGCTAAAAAAATAGTAAACTACTTATTAAAGGTATTTTATCAATATAATCTTTCAGTCAGTATAACTTTTCCTAATATATTTTTCCTTAAAGATACTCACTGACAGGAGTCATTCTGTATCTGTTTATATAAATATTAGTTACTTTTAATTTTAGACTTGTGTATATATATATATAGACATTTGTAATTTTTCTTATTGAGACTTTTATCTTTATCTTATCCTTTTCTTTACTTGATGTGGAGCAACTGTGTGGACACGATTTCCTCCGTCGAGGGGAGTCTGGTGCCCATCTCAGCCAACTCTGGGCGAGGGCAAAACAAACCCTGGACAGCTCGCCAGGCCATCGCAGGGCACAAACACGCTGATGGAAACCCAATGGCCTGCTCTTTACGAATGACAGCAATGGTTCTTTTACATGCCTCTTAGCACCGACAGTGAGAGGCATGACTGGCTTTTGATAACCCAGATAGCTGAACTGGGTGGACAGAAGTGACAACTTGCTGATAGAGGGGCTTGAACCCCCGATCTTCAGATAATTAAGCCAGCACCCTACCACCGGGCCACCACTGCCCAATAATAATAATTATTATAATAATATTAATAATAATAATAGACGTTACGATGATGTAGTGGTAAGCACGTCCACCGCACAACAAGATGGTTCTGGGTTAGATTCTCGGGCTCGGGTGTTTCTTTGGAGAGTTTGCATGTTTTCCCCGTGCTTGCATGGGTTTCCTCTGGGTACTCCGGTTTCCTCCCACAGTCCAAAAACATGCACAGTAGGTTAACTGGCTTATCCAAATCTCCACTAGGTGTGAGAGTGAATTGGCTGAGATGGGCACCCCCCGGGACCCTAATTAGGATTAAGCGGCTTAGAAAATGAATGAATATATATATATATATATATTTTTTTTTTATTCATTCATTCACTTTCTCTTTCTCTCTCTCTCTCTCTCTCTCTCTCTCTCTATATATATATATATATATATATATATAT
>JAQMYF010000004.1:27450087-27465990 GCA_030014195.1 Neosilurus mollespiculum
ATAGATAGATAGATAGATAGATAGATAGATAGATAGATAGATAGATAGATAGATAGATAGATAGATAGATAAGTTTGATGAAATATCCTGGGGTTTTCTTCTAGGTCTCTGGAGCCAATAAATTAATAATTGATGAATACCTAAAGCATGCAAAGTCTCCAGAAGACATAAGAAATGGGTTCACCGAGATGATAGGGGATGTTTTCATGGTGCAACCTGTGTTGAAAATGGCTGATTATCATAGAGGTGAGATGAATTCAAAAACTTTCCAAGCATTTTGCTTGATGACAGTACAGTGACAGTAAGTTGTGCTCTGTTTCTGTGTTTCTTGCTCTCTAACAGATGCTGGAGCAAATGTGTACCTGTATGAATTTCAGCATCGTCCCAGTGTTTTTCAAGATAGCAGACCCAGTTTTGTGAAGGCTGATCATGCAGATGACGTTGGCTTTGTTTTTGGAGCCTGCTTTTGGAATGGCCATATTAAAGTGATAGGTACACCTAAAATACAGATGTAGTAAACCTCAGTAGTAAACTAGTGACTATAAATTCATGACTAAACAATGTCATCTTAAAAATAAAAAAAGGACCTGTCATTTCACTGTTCTTTTTAATTGGAAAGCTCATGAGTGGCACACGTGATGAATAATAATTATAATGATGATAGTGAATTATAATAATGACTTAATAGTAACTATGATAATGATGAGTCACTGTTTCCTCATCAGGCACACTATCGGAGGAAGAGAATCAACTGTGTAAAACCATAATGGGGTACTGGGCCAACTTCATTCGCACAGGGTGAGGTTTACAGAGCACACAATCTGTAATTCAGGTCGCCGAACCAGAAAGTGCACCGATGTGGCTCATGTGTAGTGTTTGCCTGTTCTCCCCGAGCTTGTGTGTGTTTCTTCCAGGTACTCTGATTTCCTCCCACAGTCCAAAGACATGCACACTATGGTTATTGTCTATGCAAAACTTCCCCTAGGTGTGATTGCCCCTGCAGGGTGGGATAAAGGGATGAACAGCTAATTGGCTGTTCCGTATAGCCCCTAGGTGTGGGAGTATGTGTGAATGGTAGTGTGTGTGTGTGTGTGTGTGTGTGTGTGTGTGTGTGTGTGTGTGTGTGTGGTGGTCTGTTGAGTTGTTCAGGGTGTACCTGAAAAGGATTAAGCGGTTCGGCAATGTTAATGGTTAACATTTGTTTCAACATTACTCACAATAATTACTCTCACTCTAATTCACATAACTCACATAATTACCCTCATTTACCGAACTGATATCTCCTTTTAGGGTCTCAGGGAGGCTAGACATGGAGTACACCCTGGGTAGCTCGCTAGACCATCGCAGAGCCAACACACACAACCATTTACACTCACACTTACACCTAGGGACAATTTGGAACAGCCGATTAGCCTAATGTGAATGTTTTTGGATTGTGGGAGGAAACCGGAGTACCCAGAAGAAACCCAAGCAAGCATGGAGAGAACATGCAAACTCTACATAGAAATGTCCAAGCACAGGACTGGAATCATCTTTTGTATGATATGAAGAATTATTCAGAGGTCTTCTTCATATCATACTTTGCCTCATTTAGTTATTATCATTCATTTTCTGAACCGCTTAATCCTAATTAGGGTCGCAGGGAGGCTGGCTGCCGTCTCAGCCGACTCCGGACAAGGGCAGAGCACACCCTGGACAGCTCACCAGGGCAGAAACACGTTGACGGCTATGCAGCCTACTCTTGATGAAAATCAGAAATGGTTCTTTTACCCCAATCAGCTGCACTGGGGGGACAGCAGTGACAACCCATGAATAGTGGGGCTTGAACCCCCGACCTTGGGATCAGTAATCCAGCACCCTACCACCGGGCCACCACTGTCCCCTTTAGTTGTACGTTATTATTATGGCATGGTGGCATGTCCACCTCACAGCAAGAAGGTCCTGGGTTCGATTCCCGGGCACAGGCATTGCTGTGTGGAGGTTTGCATGTTCTCCCTGTGCTTGCGTCAGTTTCCTCTGAGTACTCCAGTTTCTTCCCACTGTCCAAAAACATGCACAGTAGGCTGTCTGACAGTTCCAAAGTGTCCCTAGGTGTCAGTGTAAATGGTTGTGTGATCCATGAATGGCCTGGCGAGCTGTTCAAGGTATACCCCGCCCTTGGCCACAGCCAGCTGAGTTGGGCGCCAGGTTATCCAAGGCCAGCCATATCTCTCACTGTCTGTGGTAAGAGGCATGTAAAAGAACCATTGCTGTCATTCATAAAGAGTAGGCCACTGAGTTGCTATCAGCATGTTTCTGCCCTGCAATGGCATGGCGAGCTGTCCAGGGTGTACCCTGCCCTTGCCCAGAGTCGGCTGAGATGAGCGCCATCCTCCCCGCAACTCTAATGAGGATTAAGTGGTTAAGAAAATGAATTATTATTATTATTATTATTATTATTATCATTATTATTATTATAACAATCTTATTTATTTGATCCACAGCTCACCAAATGGACCTGGTCTGGTAAACTGGCCCCTCTATGACACCTCTAATAAGTATTTAAATCTGGGATTGAAACAAACAGAGGGACAAGGACTGAAACAGGACAAGATGCACTTCCTCAATGTGGAAGTTCCTAATAAACTTGCTTCACTGCAGACCGATTGAGAAGCATTCCTCTACAACACCTAGCCTGTTTTTCAAGTTCTGTATCAGTGTGGGTCTTGAAACATTCAGTCCTTATACAATACATTATTATCATTATTATTGCTAGCAACTGCCTGTTTTCTTATAATCATATCATATTACAGTAAAGGTTTTTGGAAGACTACATATGTATCCAGGATTTAAAAAAATTCAAAGGTGTATATTAATGCACTGTTAATATAAATATACTGTTGAATAAACTCTTGTTCATGTAGAAATTGCTAATTCAGTGGGAACTGTATTGTGAATATTCTAATGCTAATGAATGAACTTCAAACCATATGGAATGGTTTAGCGAGTGAAGAAATAAAAAATACAGTGATGCGGTGATGATTATACAACTTAACAAAATGAAAATAAATCAGAAACCAAGAACTATTCAAGTATTTATTTCATGTAATATTGGATTATATGGATGAGAATAAGTAAACAATCAACAATATATAGTAATAACAAAAATAACAGTCTCTTTTTAAAGAAAAAAGTCAATATTTTGTGTGGCCACCCTTTACTTTGATTACAGCATTTAACCTTTCAGGCATAGTGTTCACATAGTGTTCATATTTTTCTATTTCTTCACTCACTAAACCATTCCATATGGTTTGAAGTTTATTCATGCTATGCAAAAGTCAAAATAATAACATTTGTGACACCTTTCAATTTTTCTGAAAAATTGGTATTTTCAATGTTCTTGTTAATTAGCCAAACTTTTACCTCAATATACTTGTCGGAATTATGATTTTTTTTTTGGTTCTTGTTGCCTACAATAGAATTGTTCAATACATTTTCACCAAAAAATTATAGAGAAGTCATTTTTACTTCTTTTTATTAGGAGCCCTTTTAGACAAAATTGGTGGTGTATAATCTTTACTGCACACTATTGTAGATATATATATATATAGAGAGAGAGAGAGAGAGAGAGAGAGAGAGAGAGAGTCTGTCTTTTTAACTTCAAAGCAACTGTAACTTTAAATATGAATGTACCTATAGATAATGATATAAGAGGAGCAGTTTCATGTGATAATTAATTATTACTCTGACAGTTATTTTTCTATAACGCCACGTGCAGTTCTGTTTATTTCTTACGTCACTGAATTCATTATAACTGCATATATATATATATATATATATATATATATTTTTTTTTTGTGTGAGTTATTGATAAAGATGAGACATTTTAAAGCTGGTGTGTGTGTGTGTGTGTGGAGAGAGAGAGAGAGAGAGAGAGAAATAACGGGGCAATCTGAACAGGAACACCTCGTTCTTCCTCAAACGTCGCGGTAAACAAATGCGCAGTGTGCAACAGCGTCACGTGACCTCGCAGCGTCACCGGATTCCCGTCCCCCTGAGCGGCCGACCTTAGTGCGCATGCGCGCGCCTGGACTACCGAGGTAAACGCAGAACGCTTTACCGTGAGGACGAGACGCAGTTCGAACCGAATTCCCAGGTAAGTTCCTCAGAATAAACCTTGGTAATGGAGACGGGCCGCATCACCTGCACGAAGGCGTGTGGTTCTTCTGGTGGGTTGTTTTTGTTGTTGTGTTTATTAGGTGTGAGAGTAGCTGGATGTTGGGAAGGTTTAGGATAAGTGACAGCTGCGTTTGGCTCTGATCCGATTTCTCTGCGATCACGACCAGGATGTTCAGGCTGGAACTTGGCCAGGAACAATCTTCATCTGCACCTCCTCCCAAAACTCGAGTCTACGGGGCTCCCTTTCGGTTGCGTGTGTGTGTTTTTTTTTAATTGCATTTAAAGTGTGTTGTTTACAAAGAGACTGAGGTTGTATCTAGCAGGTAAATAAGGTAAAATCCACAGCTTTGATGGGTTTTCACTAACAGACCGCTTTAACACAGTTAGTTTCTTTTCCTAACAGTGTGTGTTTAGTTGTTATTTCTGCGCAGAGACGCACTTGGTGCTTGAGGTGTTTCATCCTGTAAAGGGGCTGGTGGGCGGGGTTTCCGAGCAATCGGGGCGTGTCCTAATCATTTCCTTCCAAAGCTTTGCTACTCACTCCCTCCTTTGCCAAACTGCTTACTCCTACTAGGTCATGGAGAGGCTGGAGCCTATCTCAGCCAACACTGAGCGAAGGCAGGGTACACCCCGAACAGTTCACCGGATCATCACCGATCCAACACGTACACAACCATTCGCACCCACATTCACAACTCGGGGGAAGTTAGCCTAATGTGCCTGCCTTTGGACTAGGGGAGGAAACCAGACTACCCGAAGGAAACCCAGACAAGCACAGGGAGAAACGCCAAAGCTAGGGACTTGAACCCAGGACCTTCTTGCTGTTAGCCAGAAGTGCTAACCCCTATGCCATGGTGCCGGCCATAGCTTTGCCCATGAACTCACTTCAGTGCTCTTACCTCTGAATCATGTCTTACATTGAAAAGCACACATCTGTGTTTTTGTGTCATGAATGAACATCTTTGAAATTCAGAGTAATTTTTTTCCACTCATGTTTTATTCATATGAAGATTGTTTTGATCTTTTTTTAGTTTGTGTGTGTGTGTTTATGAATTTGGATCGAATAATTCATGAATACATTAATTCATTTGCCAAATGGCTTAATCCAGCTAGTGTTGCGGGGTGGCTGGAGCCAGTCTCAGTCGAGTCTGAAGGTAGGGTACACCCTGAACAACTCACCAGTCTATCGTGGTGCCACACTCCCACCTAGGGGCAATCTGGAACAGCACATTAGCCTAACGTGCATGTCTTTGGACTGTCTGAGGAAACCAGAGCACCTGGAGGAAACCGGCAGAACATGCAAACTCCGACTCAAACCCAGGACCTTCTTTCTGTGAGACGGATGTGCTAAGTACTACGCCACCATGCTACCTCCAGTTATTTATTGCACCGCAGCAACTGCATTCATGTTGTTTGCTCTCGTGTTTTGAACCATGTAGTCAAATTTAGTTTGCAAATTACTCAAGGGTCAGAGTCATGTTGGATCGAGAGTCTATAGTGGGAACACTGAGCATGGTGTGAGAATACACTCTGGTTATCCAAAGTAAAAATGCATGCCGGTGGTTCCAAAGCAGGGTAAAATGCATTCCCATATACAAACACGCATACATTCAGTGTGTGTTTCTGACTTGCACCCAGTTTTCCCATTACAGAAAAAAATTCAAAGTGTAACTGGTGCTTTTCTTTACATTTGTTCTGGAAAGCTACAATTCTCCGGGCTTCTTTAAGGAGTCTCACTTGGTTAAAATGAAGCCAAAATGGTCTTCCTGAACTAATTCATCTACTTGAGATTATAACAAACATTTACCAGGGTATTGAGTACATGACCTCAAAACATCTGAGGGGAAAATCCATTCCATTTCCAGAGTCATCTCCTTTTCCTGTTTGGGAATTACTTGACCAGCTTCACTGTCAGGGCAGGAAGTGCTGAAGTGAATTGTTTAACAATTCTAGCCAGCACACGCACCGGAGTGAACTTCCGTCCTAATCCTTTTTTCGTTTATCTTAAATCATGTCCTCGGGACGCTGCTCTGTGTGCCCAGCTGCTGTAGTGTTTAGACTTATCATGAAGCCCCGTTGCTACAGCGGTTTCTATTTCAAGGTTGTCGTTTGATAAATAGTGAGTGAAAGATAGACGAAACATGAAGGCTGGCTTTACTCTTAAGAATAGAGCTACTGTCAACACCTGTGATGGAGAGTAAAAATGTGTTACACACAGAGTATGTCTTGTTTTGCAGCCAGCTTTACAAGGATTTTGTTGTTGCAGAGAGAAATTTCACATCATACGTAATCTTTGGTCCTAATTTAGGATCAGTAATTTTACAACATATTATGTAACATCCAGCATCAAGTCGTTTAGTTCCATTGTCTCTAAAGACGGTGAACAGGAAGTTCTTGGAGCTTGGGGAAAAAAGCTTTTTAACATGAAATTGGGGCAGTGGTGGCACAGCGGTTAAGGCTCTGGGTTACTGTCACTGTTGGGCCCTTGAGCAAGGCCCCTAACCCACAGTTGCTCAGTTGTATAAAAAAGATGACAAATGTAAGTCACTCTGACCGCCAAATGCTGTAAATGTAAAACAATTGCTGAAAAATGAAGTCTAGTCAGTGCTACAACACACACACACCTTTTAAAAAATTCCACCAATAGAACGATGGAATAGGATGGTGGTAGTGCAGGCTGCAAACAGATTAAATAGGCATGATTATCCACATTAAATCCAAATTAAATGTACCTCAAGCTGACTCTGATTAGTATTTCTGTTTAGTACACTACCCAGCCATGTAATCGTCATTGCATTATTTCGACAAACTTAAGCAACATCACAACATCCAGAGTCCGGTTCATTTTTCACACCTTGAACTGATGATGGGAAAATTGAACCACTCCATAAAGTCTTCTCCAGACTTTCAATAGGGTTAAGGTCAGGACTCTGTTGTACCAGTTCATGTGTGAAAATGATTCCTCGTGCTATCTGAATCACTGTTTCCCTATTTGAGCCCCAATTTTATATAGCTGTGCCGTCAGGGGAGAAAAGGTCCACTGGTGTGATAAGAATTGCTCATGGCCTGAATTCAGTACATTGTCTTGTCATATACTGTTGCTGAGCCTCGACCTGACCAACTGAAGCAACGTCATGAATATTACATGCTGTAATCAAGTCTAAAGGCCGTCTAACAAAATATTAAGAGTGCGTAACTTTTTCTTTTGGCCGGGCAATGTACATACTACATGGGAATGGTGCAATCTGGTTAACTCGATGGGATAACAGACATTATACACCCCACAAACGTGGAATAATGCTTGAATCAATTAAAAATATCACAATGAAAAAATAAGATTTTCATGATTTAGGGTTCTTTTTTTTTCTATTCTTATATAGTATTTACTAAACAGTTATTCACCTCAGGCTTGGTGGATAGCGCTGAAAATAATATCCACCTCATCTTTGGACAATAATTAATATTTATGTACTCCCTCTCTCTGCATGAGCGCTGATCATGTTAATTGATGACGTAAGCTGATTTTATTGATTTTCTCAGAGCACAGGCCTGTCTTTAGAGACTCTTCATTGTATATGACATGGAAAAAACATTAAATGTTATTGCATATTCCGTTATATAATTCAGAAATCCAGTTTACTGGGTTCACCCCATACAATCTTTTAGGAGCTTTAATGGCACAGTCTAAAATGGCTTACCACAAAAGACTGAGGTGTTATTTCTCAAATATCTAGTTCATATTAAGTTTAATCAGAGTTTATACGTTATGAGTTTCATCATGAGTACACAGTTAATTGGTTCATTTTTGTTTGGTTTTTCATCTCGCATAAGGACAATTGCTTAAATCCATTTGGATTGCAGGAGGAATTGGGGGGACAGATGGAGCAGCAATGCTGGAACAGGCCTCTCCGATTTGGTGGAATGCTTTACACTCCAGACACTGCAGAATCCTTTCCGAAGTCGATTTCCTTCCGCAGCCAATATATGCAAAGCTTTCTGTTAGAAAAAAGGAATACAGCATTAATTTGCCATTCAGCAGACATATCGGCCTAAGAGTAATGGCAATGAAAATCTATCTAAACAAAGCCAAACCCCAGGGGTCCGGATGACTGAAGAGACACAGACAGGCGGGCGATTTGACTTTTTTTTTCTTCCTCTTCTTCTCCACTTTCACTATGAATCAAAATATGCATGTCTCTGCTGCTTTATTCTCCATATCACTCTGAGAAGCACTTAAAACCCCAAGGACCCTCCACACACACACACACACACACACACATATATACACACATATCTTACATATCTTTTCCCGCAAGCATACAAGAAACACACACATAAACACAGTGCCTGTAATTAGACACAGGTGAAACTCATCACGTGTTACCTGCATGTTCTACCTGACTCCTCTCCGCCTACAGTTGACACTCAGTCACACACTCGCTGCTGCAGGCAGTTAATCTGTTTAGCACAATATGCAACTTGGCAGCCTGGCTGAAATATCTTGCTTTTTCTGGCACGCTGATGACAGATGTGATGAGATGAGTTGTATTTTCTTAAAGGAAGTGAACGAGCATGTTGTGTGTTAGTGTACATGCATCACTACCACTTAAACCTTACTGTGGTAACCAAGTGTGTTCTTATCACTCAAAACCACAGAGCTACACCCATCGTGTTATAAGCAACAGAGGGCAGGTTTTTCCTATACTTAAATTTGGACTAGGTCTGGTTTCATCAGGATTAGTACACTTTCGTCCTTTTATTCGAAGCTCACTGTGTATATTTTTATACAGAATATTTTTTGTGAGATGGATTTGAAATGTTAACATTCCTGCACACAGGATGTACTAAACGGTGTGCTAAAATCAGAATTTAAAAAATCCCTTACATTCCAAGCTTTTTGAACGTTCTGACCTTGCTTACTGCTGAGTGGGCAACCCCAGGCTATTGCGTCTCTCATTCTCTCTGCACCCATCCATTCTCCTTGTCTCGCTCTGCTGCTCATCCTCCATTTACCTTCCCCCTTTGATCTATTTTTTTTATCTTAGAACCCACAGATCTGACACACACACACACACACACACACACACACAAGACCACTTCTTCTCACTAACCTCTCATCTCCAGGGCTGGAGGCCATAGGCATTGATGGACAGAGGGGAGAGCAAGTGTGGAATGAGGATGGAGGATTTGTGGCTTATTGAAGGGTGTTTTCTGTAGATGCCATTGACTTTTCAAGTATAAAGACCAGTGTGGGGTCTAAAGTCAAGTGTGATTAACACAAATTTAAACTGACACCAAATTAGCTGCTTCTGCTCTGAAATGTTTGCTTTGGGCAGTTTGTGTTTGTGTATCAGCCAAGTCAGGCTTCTGCGGTACTGCATTACATAACCGTACAGCCCCAGTGCCATCCTCATTTACCTCGACTGTCTATGCGGTGTATTATATATGGCTCCACTTAGAAAGAGATTCATATATTTTAAAGTCTAAGAATTGTTTTTATGAACAGTTAGAGAAATACTGTAGAAGAGAGTGGATAGAGAGACTTGAACTACGTTGTATGACACTGAACAAGACGCTGTAATTATGAGTGATGCACTCTGGGAAATTCCAGATGTCATAGAGCCTGAGGGCTGGTAAACAACCAAAGTGAAGGAACAATCAGCTCAAAATGCCAGAAACACACACTTAGTACTTGATTTAAAGAAAACATTTTGGTAAAATAGTCATTACAATTTGTGACCTTCCAGCACCAAACCAGTCACATGGGTCAGTTTCCCAAGAATTAGGGTTAGGGTTGAGGGTCTGAAAGAGCAAAATAATAATAAGTTGTCAAATAATAAGTTCTCAAATTATGCATGCTTTTTTTTTTATAGGACAAAATTTTACAGAGCTATTGACCGATAAAATTTAATGTACAATAGCTGTATGAGGGAAAAATAGAGAAAAAGCATTTAAAGTTTCCAAAATAAAAGCCTTAGCAGAATATGTTCCTATAAAAGCTATCAACATGAAATTTGGAACAAATATTTAACCATTTGAAATTTTTATTTATACAAAATTTCATGAGTATATTTCATTCTCAACATATCCCACAGCGCAGCGTCATTCGAAAATTTGATCACGACGATCAAATTCATCCTCGATTCATCATCTAATCCACGGGTGTCAAAATCAAGGCCCGCAGGTCAAATGTGGCACACCAACTCATTTTATGTGGCCTGCAAGACCTTTCGTAGAATATGATTATGGTACATTCTTTGCATCCACCATTACCATGAAACCTAATTCATCATCCTTCCACTAAGTGACAGTAGCCTATTTCAAGTAAACAGCTAGTCATTCATAACTCAGGAAACATTTCATGCTGGCTTGTCGCTGTTAAGTGCTGTCAGAAAGTTCAAAAAGGAAAAGAAGACCTTAACTGATCATTTTGCAATGAAGATTTCGTGGTTGCCCTAGATATTCAGTGATTATTTGGCCCTCGATCACCTTTAACTTTAGTAATGTGGTCCTGAATGAATATGAGTTTGAACCCCCTGCTCCAATCTTTACCATCCAATGTCAGACTTTAAGCACAAACTTTCTTCATCATCTTTCCATGATTTTGAGAGATATTCATGAAGTAGATCAGATAAATGTGATGAATCTGCGGATTTTAAGTTGAGCAGTCCTGCAAAGTGCCTTGAGCCCATGCTGTGGGGGGAGAGGGTTTGCTTACACTGAAGGAAGTTTGTTTCCATCATAGGAAAAAAATGAAAGAAAATTCGTCATGAGTTTCCTCCATAAATGCGGGTTTTGATGCATATACTGTAGAAATTTATTCTAAAAAAAAAAAACATGTTGACACCCTGACACAGTAATCTGCTATATCTCAAATTATGGTATTAAACTTCCAAATGGTTTGGTGCTGGAGGGGGACATTTAATCTTCCACAGACTGTCAACCAGCAAAGATCATGTTTGGAGGAAAGACGGTGTTAAGGAAGCAAAATTTGCCACACCTTCAGGGTGGAAGGGATGGCATACTCTCTCTTCAGTGTTACTCACAGTGACATTAACCAATCATGAGACTCTTTAAGCTCAGGTATGTGGAACAGGGTAGATAGCTCTTTCCTTTTAAGCTGGTGTTATATGTTAGGGCCTGTGTGAGCACGCATGCACCATCCAGTTTTTAAGTTTGCTTTGTTAAAAGGGCATTAATTGCATATGTGCTGGACAACTGGTATGAAAGCTGAATTTGAAGAGAGGTTATATGAAGAACTTCGCACTCCCCGCACATGTGTAGGTCCCTTTATACGATACAAAAATATACAAATGTGCAGTTTTATGGAGGGAAATTGCTTAAATTTTTAGAAAGTGCAGCAGAAATAGAAGTATTTAAGAGGTTTGTAAAGACAAGGATGTCTGACTGTCCAGCCATTGACTAGCAGGTAGCGTAAGGGTCCATTTTGCATTTACGTAAACTCTGGAATCATTGGCTGATAAGATTTCCTGACAAACAATTTCATAACATTTTAGTGAGATTAAGGACTAATATCTGCTAACTTCCTTGTCTGTGGCGAAAATGTCAATCAGATATAATTAATCACAAACTACGCAAACATCACACTGGTCACTATTGCCTTCGGTGCCTAACTGGGCTATGTACAACATACAAAGCAGCTCTGTAGTGCATTCATCCTCCTATTGGAATAGAATGTAGTATAACAGGATCAACGACAATTCTGCGCTGTCCGCAAGCATGTCTGCAATCAAGGACAACACAGATCATACTGTGGTATGCTGCCCAGAGAAAGACTTCAAAAACATGTGGTTGGCTGGCTTCACACGTCTGGGCAGAAGCACATGTTAATCTTCACCCTGCCTGGTTGGTAGCTGCTGTATATTAGGAGAGAGTTATGTAATGGGTGGGAATTGGCAGGTGACCAAATATAAATAATTCATGTTGGTTAAGCAGTCAGTTACAAACACAGCCTGCCTAAATCTTGCAACCTAAGTGTGATTTCCTAACACTGTAAATATCATCCTTAGATCAGGTTGTCGGGAGCTATGGGTGTATTGAAAGGGGTATAATGCTAATCACTACTTAAGACTTCTGCATCACTGAATTAATACTATTACATTTTACTTTACATTGTACATTACATTTGTATGATCTTGTATACAATTACATTTTTGTTACATCATTTTAAAAAGATTACACAAAAATGCTTGTATGTCAGTAAGAATGTAAAATATTTAAATATTTTTAATATATTAGACGCAATATTGTTTTTTAATGGACAAAAACTTAATTGAATCTGTCAGGTTTTAGCTTCAAAAATAAAAGCAAAGGTCCAAAAGTGAATAATTGTTCACATGTGATTGCTGAGTATTGCCCCAGGATAGAATGTCGGGGGGAATATTTGGCAATATGCACCAACTCTAAAGACTACATAAATAAAAAGAGATTTTCTGGGCTTATTTTTCCATTTTTAATTGATTTTAAACAATACCCCGAATTTGCAGGGTGGATTGTATATTTGTTAATACTATGGGTGGCATGGTGGCGTAGTGATTAGCAAGTCCGCCTCACAGCAAGAAGGTCCTGGATTTGATTCCCGGGCTCAGGTGTTTCAGTGAGGAGTTTGGATGTTGTCCCGATGTTTGTGTGGGTTTCCTCCTGATACTCTAGTTTCCTCCCACAGTACAAAGACATGCACATTAGGCTAACTGGCTGTTCCAAATTGACCCCAGGCGTGAGTGGGAGCGTGAATTGTTGTGTGTGCCCTGTGACAGTCTGGCGAGCTGATCAGGGTCCCCGCTTTCGCCCAATATCAGCTGAGATAGGCACCATCCCCCCGCGAACTTAGTATAGGATTAAGCCGTTTGGCAAATGAGTAAGAGTTTATACTACCCTGGAATGGCTTGATCTGATTGGTCTGCTGTCTCAAGATAAAACACATTATTCCAAGTGGATGATGCTTGAATCAAAACAGTGTACACTCGCAGTCATTATCACACTTTAAAATGGAAAGATAAGCCACAACAATCTCATTTTATTTAGTTTTTCTTATGTTTAACTCTGAGTGGTTAGGTTAGAAGGGAGTCTCGCACCTTTGCTTCTTCCCCAAGGTGTGCTCCTCAGGGTAGGCTGATGATTTGGTCACATTTGGTGGAAAAAAATTCTTAAAGGTGAAAAGCTTTCTAAGCATCAAATAATTTGATTCTGAATGTTGCTTTTCTTTGAATAAATCTAGAGTTTATGGAAGAGTCAGCCAATTAGGCCTACCTTAATCTTAAGAGGCTGCGTTAGAAAGAAGTCTGGGTTGGTAGCCATACTTCTGCTTGGCGCTTACCACTTATGATGGCTTCTTCTCCCTCTCTCTCCTGGCAGCAGGAGACCCCATTGACTAGAGGCCTGTTCCTCAGAGCAGGCCAATAAAGTCAGTAAGTGGAAAAAAATATCTAATTCAAAAATAAATAAATGCCATTAAATAGTTTCTTTTCAAATTTTGTTGCTTTCTGTGAAATAACTCTAGAATTAACGTCACGATTGCTTAGCAAGAAAAGTCTGTCCGATTTGAGTCTGTTGTTGTTAAAATATGTAAAATAATAATAATATTAAAATAATTTTATTGTATTTTTGTACTTATGTTCCCTTGTAGTATATACTAAAACAATTTTAAGCTCGGTGGATGTCGCTGAATTAAATAGTCTCTTCGACAGATTCAGCGACATACACTTCACCTAATATACATAATTGTTAATTATCCCGAGATAGAGAACCAGTCAGATCGCACCATTGCTTGTAGTAAATACTATATAATGATATCTAAAATGAAATCGGAACCTCATTGTGTGAAAGGGTTTTCCAGGTTGTGACACGCATGTTTCGCATTAGGTGTTCGCAGTCACTCTACAGGAAATAAATTGACAAAATGAAGAAGCTATCTACATGTTTATTCATATCCTCTTACTAATACATATTACCTTACCACAATGTGTTTCCTTACCAGAACAGTACTAGTGCGCTTTAAGAGAGAATTAAAGTATTATTATTCTGGAAAATGGGATTGGTCAGTATAACCAACACAGTGGCGGAAACCTTACTCTCTGGTTTTAAGTACCGCAGACATAATAGTTCATGTCTTTTGCAATAGCCTTTTGAAACAGATGAGATTTCATATTGAAACATCTTACAGAGAGGCTTAGTTTGGCAACATTCTCGGCATTGTGTAATGTGTTATTCATCCGGTGAAAACTGTGCCAATTTGTTTGGAGAAAAAGGAAAAGAAGCCTAAGAATGGAGCGATAATGTATTATTTTTAAATACGACCTCGTGTATGATTACATAATAAACTTGTCAATGTTGCTTTCTCAGGTTCGGGTACTGAGTGGGAAACCAGGAAGAGGAGGTGTATTTGTATCACCACATAGCCCATTCAGACTGTACTGCCCCCTTCTCTTACTATGGAGGGACCTGCAGTGGAAAACCTCATAGACTTTGACATACCTTACAGCCCTGACGTGACAGCACCCTCTGCTGTTGGTCCTCCCGACATGTTATCAGCAGAGCCTCTCATCCCAGAGTCGGTGTGTGATCTTCCAAAACCCATGGCACCAAGTCCAGCTGTGTATGACCGAGACGAAGGCAGTGAAGAAAGTGATGTCACCGAGTCTGCAGACAGCGAGAACGAGGCCACTGATTCATCCTCCCGTACTTCCATCTCCCGTCGCTCATCTTCATCATCCAATCACAGCGCTGAGGATGCGGATGTAGCGGAACGGCGGGAATTCATGAAAGTATACGTGGAGAAGTTGTTTCATGGAAGGTAAGGCAGTGGTATTGATATAAGAGGCCATCTGTAACATTTGAGAGAAATGCTGAATGGTTTTAGCCATGGATTCAGAAATACCAGGAAGACAACAATATTAAACATTAATCTAAATGGTGTAGAGATTGTTACCTTTTGTGTGAGCAACGCGGAAGGTACTGTGATGCGTTGATTCTCGTTCCGCAGGAAATTGTGTGTGTGTTTGTCTGTCTGCAGTCCACGAGTGCTCCATATATTGTTCATGACCATATATTGTCCATGTTATTATTACTAGATAGAAATTGTTCTAAAGGAAAGTAATATTACGATAGTCTTTACATTTTCATCTATGAACATGCAAACTCCAAATGTGTGGTTCCTGACTGACCAGATTCCAGATTTGAATCAACTTGAACAATATTGAATTGAATTGATTTGTGAATGGATTACGCAAATGTTTCCTCCGAAGACAAGTCTTCAGAAACAACCTATTTAGGATTTTCTCTCTTCAATTAACAAACAGAAATAATTAATGAATTTGTAATAAACATTTCAAAAAAGATATTTGGGTTTCATTTATTGATGATATGTGCTGTAATAAGTTTGTGAAGCACCGTACAAATACAAGTAACAATACGAAGTTTTATTATCTGAATGCTGTATAGTTGGGAATAATTTGATAAAAAGGTTTTCCTGGAGGAATGAAGTGGGCAGTTGTGTTATGAAATTGTGAGCATGTGATTGTCAGCCACTGATGTGAAAGAAACTTGGAATGAGGACGGATTTCAAAAGGAATAGTTGAGAGAAGTAAATCTGCTCTTGAGATGTAAAGAAATTTGGGTAAAGTTAGTGTGTGTGTGTGTGTGTGTGTATGTATGTATGTATATATGTGTGTATATATATATATATATATCTATATATATATATATATATATATATATACAAACACA
>JAQMYF010000004.1:27522926-27535838 GCA_030014195.1 Neosilurus mollespiculum
CTCACAGCGATCACCAGCCAATCATGGGCGTCTGTGAGCTCATTCGTACGAGGGGGCGGATAGCGCTTTTCCTCCGATTGTATTAGGCCGCCCCCAAAATACGCATGCGCAGCAGTTTGAAAAGAGGTGGGCGGTAGCATCACATGTTACGGAGGGGACGTGTGCTTGCTTGCGCCCCTCCCTGGTCGGTGGTGGTCGTGTGATAGGGAGGGCAAAAAGTTGATGGGTGGGAAATGGAAACAACTAAATTAGGGAGAAAAATGGGGAAAAATCCAAAAAAAAAAAAAAACAAAGGATGGAGAAGGTCTGCATGTAGAGTAAAATCTGAAGTTTCTACTTTCAAAAATGAAAACAAAACAAAAACCCTGTATTTGACACAGTTCTGTCCCACATGTCGATAGTATCACTTCTGATAGTCTTGCGCACCAGACGAGTGCAGGCGCATGCACTCTGTAGATTGCTGGATTCTAAACAGTGGTGGGGCGAGGCGACACTTCCGATAGCCAAGTACGTGTGCGCAGATGTACATGATGCATGAGAGGGTGACAAAGATACTGGCTTATTGCAAAAAAAATTCTAAATCCATTGTGCACTCCACAAGTTAAGACAAGTTAAAAAAGCTTTTCCCAATTAACTTTTATTTTTTTATTTTTATTATTATTTTTTTTAGTAATGACGAATATTAACAGATCAGCAGATCCATGAAACATGGAATTAAAAAAAGAATGGCCTAACTACACACAAAAAGACTTTAACAAGGCTTAAAGGTTTAAAATTTGACGCTGTCTCACATCTAAAGAAGTGTACAGTTTTTAGTCACAGACTATAACTTTGAAAGTCTCAATTTTGTAGAGTCACTATTTATATGACTGCAACTAGATCCCTTTTGAGATTATTTCCCATCATGCCCCTGTTTGGCTGGAGAGAGCTCACCTTTTGTTTGCTGACAAATTTCCACGTCACTATTTACAGAACAGGGTTAAAAGTACTAGTGAAATGCTTGAGCTGTCCGTGCACCACACAGAACAAACAGAATCTCTTCCTCTTCTTACAGTGGAGTACATTTTAACTCTCAGGCAATCGCACCCACCATAGAGCAGATCGACCAGTCCTTTGGCGCTACTCATCCAGGAGGTACAGCATACAGCCTTTTCTTTTCCAGTTTTGTGTAGACTGTAAGTGTACTGTCTGATTAAAAAGGGCAGGATGTACATTGAGTAGGCAGTGACCTTTTAAAGAATTCCTCATGCTAATTAGTGATTGTTTCTTCATCCTCAGTGTACAATGCTGCAGAACAACTCTTCCATCTCAACTTTCGCGGTCTCTCGTTCTCCTTCCAGTTAGACTCATGGAGCGAAGCCCCAAAATATGAGGTAAACTGACTGTATGTTTTGTTATGTAACAACAATAATGATGTATTGCTGGGTAGAGCTCTGAAATGTCCATGAAAAGGTCATTGTTAACACCTCTCACTTTATAGCAGCTATTAACACAGGGTCCGTACGAGGTGCTTGAGGTCTTTGAAAGTGCTGGAATTGAAAAAGTACAATTCCAGGCCCTTGAAAGTGCCTTGTAGTGTCTTGAAGTACTTGAAGTCATTGAAAATACTGTACTTCCCTCGGCGGTTGCCGCAGTGATTTTTTTTTTTTATATATATATATGTAACTTGTAACTGCCGACAAAAGAATACCTGCCCGCTCAACGGTAACTGCCTGCAACATTTAGTCATTTACCAAGCCACGGTCACGCGCAAAGATAACAACACAACAGAAACATACATCGGACTCACAGAAAACGATTTCAAAGCAAGATATAGAAATCACATCGCCTCATTCCGCCACGCCAAACACAAAAACAGCACAGAACTCTGCAAACACATCTGGAACCTCAAAGACAGCAACATTGAACACTCCATTTCCTGGCGCATCCTGTCATCGAACCTCTGCCTTAAGGAGAAGTTCCTGATCATATGTCACCCTGAACTATCAACACTCAATAAGCGTAATGAACTTGTCTCCCTGCCGCCACAGAAACAAAGCCCTCCTAGGCAACACCTGAAACTCTTCACACTGCATAAATTAAAGCTCACCATTCAAACGTTGATGACTGTATATAAACTGTGGTAAAAGAATGTTCTTAATAAAACCCCTGATGAGTGGGCAACCACGAAACAGGCTTGTCGGGATGAAATTGTAGTAGTTATTTTTCCCACATTATATATATATATATATATATACGCATCTCCCCATCTCTTTTTTTTTTTTACCTCCCCTCTCTTCCCCAGCAACTACATGTGGCGGGTTGTGTGTAGTTTTTTTTTTTTTTATTGGTTAATGCTAGGAATGTTTTCAAATTTTCTTCAGATTCCTTTTTCAAATGCTTCACTTTGTTATAGAAAAATTACAACTTTGTTTGATTCTATACTGAAGTCGAAGCAATCTCCAAAATGAACAGTTAGTTTCCTTTATTCATGGGATGAATACAATCCCAATTCAAAAAAGTTGGGACTCTGGGTAAAATGGAAATAATATATGGATTTAGGCACTGCCTAAAGGTGGATCTCTCCATGAGATCTTTTCTAAGTTGTGTTTTTTAATTATTGCATTGATGTTTTTATTAAAAAATAAGTAACAACATTGAAAAATCCTGTGGAAAATACTCTGTGGATTAAAAATTCTGTGATCAGAAGATTTAGCTCTGCAAGGGCTGCTATGTGTGCATTTCTTTTCTGGCAAGAAAAGATTCTGTTGTTGATTTGGAAAGAAATAAGTATTCTACAGGATATGCAATTATAATTTGCTGTGGATTTTTTTTTTTTTTTTTTTTTTTTTTTATAAAAGTACTGCTTCAAGTGTTTTCCATAGTCCTCCTCTCATCACTTCACTTAAACCGACATCCAGAGGCATCATGATTTCAGTCTCTCACACACACACACACACACACACACACACACACATTTCATGAATATCAGGTTGTCCACTGTGCTTATTGGTTGTTTTGGACAAATGGAAACAGGCTTATTTTGAATGAAAATCAATTTAGTATATAAATATTTAGGCATTTATCCTAAAAGTGGAGTTCTAAAAATGTATGCATTTGTTTTCAGCAAAGAAATATTCATAGTATAATTTGCTGTCTATTCAGTGGTATTTGAAAACGTTCTACTCAAGAGGAAAAAATACTGACTAAACAGGGACAATTTCTGCGAAGTGCAAGGGCACGGCATGCGCTTGAATCGGGTTGCCTGTGTGGGCATGTGAGCACGGACATGACAAAATCAAGCTCATGGCTTTATGACATTTGCGTAAGTATGGAGCTCTGATGAAAACCAAAATGCAATACTTTGTGAATATCGAATTTTCACGATAGAACATAAAAAATATTTTAAATGTTAAAAGGGAGACATTTGTGACCAAGTCTGGCAAAATGAGTCATAGTGACCAAAAATTCTAAATTGAGTTAACCATACCATTTAAAAGAGGAGACTCCAAGCTTTAAAATGGTATGGCTAACTCAATTTTGAATTTTTGGTCACTGTGACTCATTTTTCCAGACTGGGTCACATTTTACTATCGCATGAAAATATTAGCTCATTTTAAATTTCACAGTGATTTCTGGAGGTGTTCCTCCGATGGCCTGGCGAGCTGTCCGGGGTGTATCCCGCCCTTGCCCAGAGTCGGCTGAGATGGGTGCCAGCCTCCTGCGACCCTAATTAGGATTATGCAGTGATTTCCATGACAGAATCATGCCTGTTTTTAAAGTAGTCCCGTCTGAGGGCTGAAGACCAAAGACCTCCAGTGTTGATTTTCCGTCTTGCTCCTTGCACACCGAGATTTCTTCATATTAACAACCTTCGTTGTTTATTCAAATTCAAATTGAATTTGAATTTGAATTTAACAACCTTATGTTGAGGAACTTTATTCTGAAATTGTTCCACAATTTGTAGATGCATTTTGTTGCAGATTGGTGAACCTCTACCCAGATGCTCTTTTTCTATCTCATGTTACAGACCTGTTGTAAATTAACCAAGTTAACTGCAAAATATTCCTCCAGTTGTTTCTTTATAGTACCACTAACTTTTCCAGCTTTTTGTTGCCCCCATCCCAACTTTTCTGAGATGTGTTGCTGTCAAATTCGAAATAAGATATATTTCATAAAGTAGTAATGTCTCACTTTTTTCAGCATTTGAAATGGGTTTTTTTTAATGTTCTATTGTAAATGGTTTTATGAAATTTGCAAATCATTTGTATACTCTGAATATTAAGAGGAAAAAAATACGTGATTGCATCGCAATTCAAAGAAAGAAATTTCCATGTGTTTAGTTTTAGTTACCCCCATCCCCACTCAGACATTACCTATTACTTTACCTTATCAGGCCTGAGGAGGAAACCGGAACACCGCACACAGGCGAGTGCTCAACAATGTTCTCTCTTTATTTTATGAATTTTCAGACTTTTATTAACATTCGCTGGGGTAAGGCAACACAGGATTGATCAGTTCGAAGGAAGCACTACATGCAGTTCACACAAGATTATGGCGTGGTAGAAGCGTGGCTAATTACAATAGGGATGTGGCTAGTTACAATGCGTTCACTCATGCAGGTGCAGAGTGTCTGATTTTTGCATGTGTGCCTTGGATTACAGAAATAAAAAGAATAATTTTATTTTATGTTCAAAATTCAGTGTTTTTTTGCTAGTTAAAGCCATACCTGCATCCACATGCCAATCAATTCCAAGATATTTTACTTTGACAGCCTAACTTTGCCCATGGCTTGGCCTTCCTGCAGATTCCTCATGGGGCTACAGTGAAGAGGATGTACATTTACACTGGAAACAACCTTCAAGAAACCAAGTAAGAGCTGTGTGTTTGTATTTGGGTGCATGTACACGTCCCTGATAAGTGATTTAGCATTAAGCAGAAAATCTTTTTAATTATACGCAGGAAGATTAAAAACTAGTTTTCCCAAAAAATTAGTCTATGGACAAACACATTTGTCATGTATCATATGTAAAATGTAATGCATTAAGATATTTTCCTTGAAAAATTCAAGTTTTTAGAAAAGTTCTGTCAACACTGTCAAATTTTCTTCATTTATCAACTAAAGGTTTTCAACACGAGAGTCAGCTGTAATCTGACTTGCGTAACTAATGGATTTTAAAATACATCTTTAGCTAAAAACCAATTAGGCAAAATCAGGGACTTAATAAAGTTTCAAAGTTCTAAATTGGTCTAGACAGCTTAAACTTTCTCATGGCTTGGTCTCATTGTAGCTTTCCAAATGCAGTTGGGGGTGTTTGGTGAGGAAGGAGGGGAAAAAATAAGATTCAGACTTGCGCTATGTAGGCTCCCAATTGGTGCAACAGAAATATATTGTACCCAGCATCCAGAGAGCGCAAGTTTGATGATCCGTTCTGTTGCTAGGAGCTGGCCTGCTCTCATGGAGTGGAGGCATACCTTCTTTCCCCTCGCAATTGCAGCAAGCTTATGTGGATAGCACTGTCCTCCGGGTGTGTTATGCCTTTGTTGACACTGCACAAGCACACAGTTTGAATAGATGCAGTCAGCTGGCTTTCATGTGATGGGTAATGGATGTTATGCTGGGTGGAATTTGGCCATGAGAAAATCAGGGGAGAAAATGTACTATGTAGAACAGGCTGTTTGAAATGAAAACTCCTTATATAGCCGTATCAGGATCTGTTAGGTTAAAAGATGGTTCAGTTTAGAGTGGGCTGTTGATGGATGGAATTTTCAGCAGGATAAAAAGCTCTGTGTTCTGAAAACATGAGTTTGAAATAAAGAGGAAAGTCACGCACACAAACTTAATATAAAAGCAGTTTAATTTTTTCTGCATGAAAGACTAGACCAAAATCTCTCTACAAGTGTCTTTAACATGGTTAACCATTTCAGTGCTGGTGTCCTTTACAGGAAAATCCTAACCAACTCTACTAAATAGCTAAAACATTTGTGGAGACCTGTGGTTTCAAAACATCCTACACCAGATGTATTGCCCCCTAGGCTATCATATTAACCTCCGTTCCACTGGGAGGGCTTTCCACTAGATTTTCGCAGCATGGCTTTGGGGATTTGTGGAGATTTAACCACAAGAGCATTAGTGATTAGTGGGCACTGAGGAGGTCAGGCAGGAAGAGCTGGAGTGCAGTTGGCATTTCAGTTCATTTCCAAGGTGTCCAATATCAAAGGCTTTCAGCAGGCAGATCACCGACTTGTACTCCATCCTCGGCAAATCATGCCTTTTTGTTCCTAGCTTTGTGCACGGATGCACTGTCGTGCTGAAACATGTTTGGGTCTGTTAGTGTCAGTGAAGGAAAGTATACAAAGGCATACTGTCTTCAGCTTTTGTTGATGACGGTCAGCTGCAGCAGCAGGCTCCCTCGTGAAGTTTCACCACCTCTGTCGGTCTCGCACCTTCACTTTGGGTGTACTCCATACTGCCATCTTAAGGCATGTGCCCTCCACCATTTGGAAAGTTGGACTTTCCTTCCGCTGATCGATAGCAGGAGTTTCGCCAGAAAGGAGGAGTCATACTCGCTCTTCCTGCCTCGTTTCCCTCATCAGCATGTGTTATCACTAACACGCCATGACCTTGGGTAGGGGAGCTTGGGGGTGCCTTTTAACGTCATGATCCAGGACCAAAAAGACATTCTAGAACGTTTTATGTTCCAACTTTTTGGCAAAAGTTTTGTGGATGAACCACATGAGAGACGTGATGGTCAGGGTTCCACAAATATGTGGTCTTATTGTGCAAGGTCTACGGGTGGGGATTATTTTGAAATCGGTGTTCTGCAGAAAAACAGGGCACTTACAAAAACTTACGTTTGACACATCATAATAATAATAATAATAATTGTGTGAGACCCTGCTGCATTATGCTAAAAATATCATTATAGGCATTATTTAAAACAAATTGTTTTGTATCATTAGTTACATTATTAAGATTCATGTAGCTTTTAGACAACAAAACCAACTTGCTGTCTTCATGAAGTTGCATCCTGACGAGTTTCGGTCTTACAGAGAGATAAATGACTTTAATCTCAACACATTTGCCAGAGCCTATAAATGTAACCTTGTTTAGTGTGAGTGCAAAGAGAAGTGTTGGATATGTTCCCTAGACATGCAGCTAATTTAATGATAAGTGCTAATGCATTCTTTCTACAACACATGAGCTGTAGAGTTGAGAATAGGATTAAATATCATTTGCGTTGAAGTGCTTAAAGGACTCCAAAACCACTTTCCTCATGCACAATCTCTGTTCTGTGTATTACACATCTCTCTCTCTCTCTCTCTCTCTCTCTCTCTCTCTCTCTCTCTCAGGGCTCCTGGAATGCCCCTGGCCTGTTTTCTTGGTAATGTGTATGCAGAGTGTGTGGATGTCCTGAGGGATGGAGCAGGGCCTCTGGGTCTCAAACTACGGATCCTCACTGCAGGTTTGGAAGGATAATGATATTAGGCTGTTTGTCTAATCTCCAGATTTTACTGTAGTGATTTAACACAGAACTGCAACATTCCCATTTCTTCATTAGTGAAATGTAATTATACCAAAATACTGTTGTATTCTTGAATGGGATTGGTGTTGAAGCAAAATGAAGTGCTGGCTGTGATATAAATCACAGGTTTATTTTAAAAGCACTCATTCTTAAATGTTTTTGTAACCGCCAAATACCAAATCCACTTGGATTTTTTCCTTACATAAATCCACATGGATTTATGTAAGGAAAAAATGTACAAAAAGCCGATCACTATTGCAAAATAAACCCAGACAGGGTGCTGTTGAACAAAGACGCAAAGCAAGTGGGGCTTAAATCAACCTGAAGGGGATTGTTATGTAATAATAAATTAATCATGTTAAAAATAAGACTAATTATAAGCTTACTAAATAACATAATTGTTAATATGATGTTCTTTTCAAGGACATTTTTAGTTTTCAGCATTTTGTGATGTGCAGTAAGATTTGCACTACAGGATAATCTTCAGGATGGAGGACTTTCTACTTTCTGGTCTCAGAAACATGAATTTATCTATCTTACTAGCATAAAGAGAGCAAAGAAAAAGCCTATTGAGGCTGTGACTTTCTTTTTTCTCAGGCTGTGGTCCAGGAGTGTTGGCTGATGCGAAAATGCGAGCGCTGGAAAGGAACATCTACTTTGGTGATTCATGTCAGGATGTTCTGAGTGCGTTGGGCTCCCCACATAAGGTTTTCTACAAGTCTGAGGACAAGGTAGTGACAGTACAATAATCTCATATTTTCAAAACGCTTGTTGAAAAGCGCTTTATCAGGTACTTGCTGCCTCGATAAAGGCTCATGGCGTCGCAAAGCTCCTTTTGTTAAGGTATTTCCTTATTAAGGGACTTTACACCAAGAAGTTGAACTAATGTTATATCTCCTTGTGAAATAACATAAAACTTGCTATGTTTTTAAGTGTCTTCAACACACTTCTACAGGTCATGCTGCAAAAGCACATCTGCTGAATGCTGTAAATGTCTTGCTTCATAGTGTTGTATGAATCTCTCATATCATCTTTTAGATGAAGATCCACTCTCCTTCACCACACAAACAAGTTCCATCTAAGTGTAATGACTACTTCTTCAACTACTTCACCCTGGGAGTGGTAAGTGCCTGTAGTAGTAAAGCAGCTGTTTTCCTTCCGCTCGATCCAGCTCAGTTCACAGTACACACAATGTACTAATGCATTAAGTAGGTCTGGGTTTTTAGTCACACAGATCTTCAAGGACATCTACAATCATTATACATCTATTTGAATCAAATCTTGAACTATTCAGCTCTGTTGATACCTGGAATTAACATGCATCATGAGTGATTGGGTCAGTGTATTGCTCTAAGTACATCAGGTTACAACTGGCATTGTAATGCATCTCAAGTGACCACCGATTGGTTCTCACTTCCCCGTTCTATTTGTAAATCAACACGCACCAAAGAAGCATAGGGATCTGATTGTCAGTTCACATTTGGAGCCAGCCTGGTCCACATACCGCCACATTCTTTTAGCAGTGTATACACAAGTGTGGCTGGGCCACATTAAAGCACCATAACTCAACTGACTGACAGATTAGACATCAGAACTTTACTACTGTTTTTTTTTAGTACTGTAGACTGTCCTGGGGGTTAGTATTCTTCATCAATAAACACTTCCATCCCTACATCTATACTATTCCGCTTATCCACAGAGGCAACAGGTCTGTAAGTGAAACACAGGCATCCTTCTCCTCGACGACAGCCTCTAGCTTCTGGGGATCCCGAGGCCTAACAGGATATATAATTCTTCCAGTGAGTTCTGCAGCTACCCCGGGGCCTTCTCAACTGACCCCTTATTGTTTCGAAGGAGAAGCGGCTCTAGCCCGAGTTTCCCCAGGATGTCAGAGCTGCTCATCCTAACCTTAAGGTCTCAGTATTTGACAGAAAGAATGAGATTGTGGTTATAGGCAGTCAAAATAATTTGTCTTCGGAGGATGTCTGGGCTCAGCCTTCAAGATAGGGTGAGCAGAAATCTTAGCATCTCTTTGTAAATGTCACAAACTGATCGTATAGGCTACTACAGTGAAATCAAACAAATATCTAAATAAATAATGTTGTTAATTAAAATTCGCCTATGGATGTCTAATTTGACATGATACCAGCTCAAAGGTTTGGGATGCGTGTCTCCTGCTCTCACTGGTTAAAAAAAAGCACACATTGCAAAAGAAAATGACGTACATGGGTGGTTTATTTTCACCGGGTGTGAATTGGCACTGAGTGATTGAATCACAGCGTTTCTTAGGGTTGGATTTGAACCCATACTTTGTGTGACCTAATAACCCAGGTGCATGTTATTGCCAGTTGTGAAAACGGTCTTGGACATACTAAGCCAACTTATGTTTTGTGTTTATTTACTGCTGTGTTGAGACCATTGTGTTTCTTCATTTGTCTGCATAAGCCCAAGACAGTTACACTGTGTGTAAAATAACACATATACTGATAGCTGTCCCTCAGACTGCTTTAACTTAAAACCTGTTCCAGTGATGAGTTAGTTACTAAACACATTTAGAAAGCTATGAAGAGTTTAAAAGCAGTTGATCTTCACCGCTGACATTATTATCATTAAAATAATACATTAGCAGACTGTATGTCTCTGGAACCACACTGGATACCACATCCTTTAGTATGTCTGGTTGTAGTAGTACAATTGAATGGTGGGAAATTCCCCAGCCCACCCCACTGTCCCCAAAAAATAAACACATGCACTAGTTAAATGCCTGGGAATTTCCAATCAATCATGAGACCTATCCAAACTTTTTAACCTACTACTAAACATCACATTGTAAAGAGATGCATGGATTTAATTGTGTCTTTGTGAATTCTTTGCACTCTGATAGAGCTTTTGCTACCATTATTTCTGAACCATATAAAGAACTTGCAAGTGGCAACAAGTTTATTTAGATATTTATACGAATAACTTTCTTCCTGTTTTCACTTCAGGACATACTGTTTGACTCCACGACCCATCTGGTGAAAAAGTTTGTTCTTCACACCAATTTCCCCGGCCATTACAATTTCAACATGTGAGTGTTTTGTTTAACTCTGTTGAGCAGTACACAGGGAATAACACTGCAGTGATGATCATTTCCTCAAACAAGAGCTTTACAGTGGCTGCTTTAGTAGTGTGTAGCAGAGATGTGTGTGAAGAGTGAATTTCTAAATATTGGAATATAAACTAATTATTAAAAATCGAGTGCAAGGGCTATGCAGAGAAATCCCAGCATAAAGCCTTCAAGTACCCAATGAGTGAAAGCGTAATCCTGCTGTGTGGAGCGTCCCGCCTTTCAGCAGTAATCACGACATTAGCCTTGTTTTTCTTTTTTGAGATCTATTTTTCAATTTCTTGTTTTCTGCCTCATGCTTGGTTTTGGTTACTGTATTACCCAGCTACATGCATACATGTATATGCTACATGTATTATTTTATTTGTTTGTTTGTTTATTTTTTTGCCAGTCCACAATAAACTCCTCAGTTAGCGTATGCATCCTGTCTCCACATGCATTCGTGACAGGTAGCATTCAGCTCGTTTCCCTTCCTGTGGGAGTTGCTAAAGTATATAGCGCATAATGCAGCTTGCTAACAGCTAATTTGCAAGGTGATTCACAATATTCTATTGGTGATTTATTGCTCCCGCACCAATGAATCAGATTGCATGTACTGTCCTTACCATAATTGCTTTAGATAACTGAAGCTTTGCATTAGATATGCAAAGACATGTACGGTAGGCTACGCAGACTTCTTTTTGGATCTTAGTATGAAGTTTCCTACGGGTACTCCGGTGTCTTTTTACAGTCTAAAGACAAGTACATTAGGCTAATTGGCCACTTATGTGTGAGTGTGTATGGTTGTGTGTGTTAGCCCTGCGATGGACTGGTTCTGGGTGTGCCCTGCTTTTCACCCAGAGTCGGCTGTAGGACCCTAGTAGGATTAAGTGGTTCGGTAAATGAATGAGTCTTGGTATTATTTGTGATGCTGTTGCTTCATGTTCATCTGGATTTTATAGCAAGTAATACATTAAATTTGTTGTGGTAAATTTTTTGATTTCAGATACCATCGATGTGATTTTAAGATTCCGCTCATCATTAAAAAAGGTGGGTGAAAATATCTGTCAGGTTTGTGCACCTTTTTTCATCTCTGTTAATCCACTGATACAATACACAAGAGGCTCCGCCTTGTCTGAGAGGCCTTTGTGTTATTCAGACGGACCTGATGCTCAGGAGGAAGATTGTATCCTCACCACCTACAGCAAGGTGACTGCACATTACATACACCACTGCAATAAAATACTAATATGACCCCGATTTCAAGCTTCTGTGAAAAATGTGTTTAATGTATTTCTCCTCAGTGGGATCAGATCCAGGAGTTACTCGGACACCCGATGGAGAAACCAGTGGTGCTTCATAGGTGAGAGAACCAGCTTTGAGTTTGGAATAATGTCACTTTGATTCATTATTTAAAATAATGCGTAAAATAGTTCTCAGTCTTTGAGTGTGTTTCCCTTCAACAAGAATTATGACGTGGTTTTCCTTCACTGGGCCATTCTAACATTACTCACGTTCCATTTTTCACAGTTTTATGTTCTGTGAGTTATTCTGAATTGAGGAGTTAATAACTTGATCATGGCCATTTTAGCTACATCAAAGGCTTAGACCCTTATCTAAATCAATACACACATCTTTTCTGTGATATGCTTTTAATTTGCCTTTAATCATTCTACAAAAAAAGGACATCAATATGTTTATCTTAAATTTTCTGACACATTCTTCTCAATATATTCAACTAACCAGAAAAGTAAGCTATGTTTTATTTAGCTAGTATTTTGTCAATTAAATAATGAAAGCTTATAATTAAATATTTTTGTCAGTGGTCTCTCATGTAAAAAAATGCTGCCTTTACTCATGTTACAGTTTATACACTCCGGTATAATCAGGGTAAGGCCATTCCTTTATTTAATTTATTGTTTCGTGGGGGGAAAAAAAGATTTTTTTATTTCCCACCGATTTTAACTTGCCGAGTGAGCAATGAATTTTAAAATTGGAACTTTTTTTTTTCCACCAAGCCGGTCCTTTCATTGCACTCTCACAACAGCTATTGTACCTACATCATGTACATCTGCGCATGCATACTTGCCCGACGGAAGTGTCGCCATGCCCAGCCACTGTTTAGAATCCAGTGATTCTAAAACACTACATATTGCGTTTGCGTACCAACATCTGGAGCGTGAGACTCTTGGAAGTGATACTATTGACATGTAGCTCTCCTAAGCTAATTGCAGCAGCATCAAACCTGGGGGTCCAGTCACTTTTAATCCCACCCTCAGGGGCAAGGTAAAGGGGGTGGGGGGGGGGGGGGGGGGGGGG
>JAQMYF010000004.1:27535848-27547474 GCA_030014195.1 Neosilurus mollespiculum
TGAAAACCATTGTCACAGTATGTGTCACCTGTCTGTTTAACACAATATATTTAGTATGAAACAAAGTACATGTACACCATCAGCTCATGACAGACTACTGTATTCAAATTATTAAACATTTAAATCAAAGCACTAGTTCAGGATTCTTTAAGAAAACAAGAAAGGGATATATATATATAATTTTTTTAACCATTTCTTGTATTCTTTTGTTGTGTTGTTAAAATAAATTGTTCTTAAAATTCAATTTTATTTGTCTTAATAATAATTTTTGCTGTGTCCTGTCTTGGGATCACAGAATAGAAATCCACCAAATGAGGAATAAAGAAGAATGGCCTAATATTATCTTTTTTTTTCTCTTTATGGTTCTTTCATGACTTTTTGTTAATTTTTAGCAATTGGCTAGGTAGCCGGTGATGGTTGCAGAGGCTAGGAGCTTTGTAGCCTGTAGATCACTATACCACTAGCAATGGTTTTATAAGAAAAACTCTCTGAAATATTTTTAGGGTAACCTCCTTTTTGAATGGTCTAGAAACCGTTGTGACATGTACAAGTTAAAATATAAAAAGTTTTAAATAAAGTCAAAATTAAACAAGCATTCATAAACTAAACACTGTAAATATAAGTTTAAAACTACTCAGTAATTTACTAATATTAAGGGTTTTTTATTCTTCTTTATATTGCACAGTATTACTGTTTTTGTCTTTTAAAAGATATATCTTTGAAATAAATTGTTTTGGTACTCTCAACATGTTAACTTTATTATGGTATAATATGACTCCTAAATAGGTGCATAGTTACATAAGTAAGTTAGATAGAATTGCCACACTGAGGGGAAAAATAAAGCAAACCTCTACATGAAATGTCTTTTAATGGAATCCCATAAGAGGTCAACAAACTGAATTTAAATGGGAGTATTAGTGATAATTAATTATTAATGGAGATGCCACTCACAGAAATATATCTCTGTTTCTGCCTGATCAATTCAATTCAATTCAGTTTTATTTGTATAGGGCTTTTTACAATTGACATTGTCACCAAGCAGCTTTACATAGTAAAAGTAATTTAAGAAGGAATTTAAACATTTTTCTACAACCCCCTACACAACCCCTGTTTGTAGGAGTGATCACACACAGTTACTATGCAACCTCATTAAAAAGCTCTACATAAGCATCTACAATTTAATCAATCTACTTAAAAGAAAATATACTGCATGGATTAGCACAAGCACTGGAGAAAACATCACTATTTTAGCTTCCAAACTTGAAAACGGCATATTTTTATATTTTGTTTTGGTTAAACCCCCTAAACCATCACAAGATTAGTGCCTAAAAAGCCACCATGTGGGAACACTATCTTTGTTCCTTAATTCAGCTGATGGCTAATGTTTCAAGTAATTGCTGAAAAGGAAACACTTATCTAAATGTGAATGAAGGTAATTCATCTTTACTGTTGTATTCTTGCATTCATGGTGTGTAGTTTTTTTTTTTTTCTAAGCACAGCTGCTGCACATTTGGAAGAAGAAGAAATTAGGCTGTAACAGACTAATAAACTGTTTCATTTATATATTTATATTTATGGCAGATGCCCTTATCCAGACAGACTTACATTTAACATTTTTATATGCCTGAGCGGTTAAGAGCCTTGCTCAAGGGCCCAGCAGTGGCAGTTTGGTGATACTGGGGCTTGAACACCCAACCTTTTGGGTTAGTAATCCAGAGCCTTAACCGCTGAGTACTGCCTTTACCACTGAGCTACCATTGGCTTAAGTACTGCCTTTACCACTGAGCCACCACTGCCACAGTGTTTTAAGTACCTTTGGTAAATTCACATAGGCCTCTTTCACTTTGAAATGTTTTATTTAATCAATTAGCCACTTTTCCGCAGGTCATCATCAGCTAATAACACCAATCCCTTTGGGTCGACATTCTGCTACGGGCTGCAGAGGATGATCTTTGAGGTATTAGAGTCATGTTGTTGTATGTGGGATTGTTATTTGTGTTTTAACTAACATATACAATCATCATCTTTAATAGACTTAGACTTAGACTTGGCTTTATTTGTCATTCAGATATACAGGTGTATACAGAATGAAATGTCGTTGCATTTGCTCGCTACAGTATAAGAGATGAAAAATGATCAGCATGAATATATGAAATTGACATGAATATATGAAATATAGACAGTATTTATATTAAAAAAACATATATACACTATTATATAAATATATAATAAAAAGCAGTGTACACAGTATAAAAATATGCAATAATAGAAACATCTGCTCATTCATGCACTTGGACAGTCATGTAGCAGCACAATGCATACATTTATATAGATAAAGGTCAAGTTCCAAATGGGCTGGTATGAGCATTTGAAAAACTGAGCGCAGTCTTTAAAGGTTTTATGGAATAGTGCAAAAAAAACATGGCATGTGCAGCAGGTATGTGGATGAAAATAGGAGAAGGGCTAGACTGCTTTGAGTTGAGAGGAAGTCTACAGTAATTCAGATAATTTCTCTTTATAACCCAGCTGAGCAGATATATGGGTCTAATAGGGACATAGGAAATGGTGACATTCAGAAATGATGAGATGGTTGCCATGACACTGATGCAAGTTTATACTCAAGACAGCAAAGCAGACTTGATGGGGAAATGCACTCAGTGATACTCTCACTCTTAAATCTATCGTCAATCACAGATCAATGTACTGTATCATACACATGCACTGCTTCAATTTAGAAGAATTTCAAGAGATTCATACTTGCTGTGCTTAGGGGGTGATCACACTACAGGTGCTATAGAAAAGCGACTGACACAAATGGCAATTCATGGCTGTCGCTTTTCATTCTCGAATTTGTCGCTCGTGAAGTCATCACAAAAAATTACAAACACTGACGCGGAATCATCTCAAACTCTTCTTAAACAGTCCACACAAATGTGCTCGCAAATTATTTGGTTTTAGTTCGTAAGGAAAAGCAACAAGTTGGAAACTCCCACAGAAAGTTTGAGACTTGCTGGCATCCACCATACAGTATTTCATATAGTGTCATAATTCATATTTTGTTTATATTTTGTTTGCGCTTACATCACACGAATTGGTTTGAGGAAAAAAGTGAACAAAAAGTGACTTAGGACACAAGATTCACTTTTTTCCCCACCAAACATCCGCAAACCAATCCCATATTACTTGCAAATTAGATTGTCACTCAACCTTCTCATGACTTTTTCAAGATTATATGTATTTAAGCCATAAAATATTCACTTGTGTGTGTGGAGTCGCAAAACATCTTGATGCAAATGTAAAAATTTGCAAAAAACATCTTAAAAAATCTGTTTGCATCAGTTGCTTTTCTATCGCACCTCTTGTGTGATCACCCCTTTAGATGTGGATAACGATCATTTTAGAGATTTTGGAGGTGACCTGCCCGAACAAGTAACTGGTGTTACAATTTCGTGACTCAAGTAGTCATCTATCATCATCTCATTTATCTGAGGACTGGCGAGAAAATTTACAGAGGAGCCAGCCTGGACCAGCGCAGTGATCTTAAATAAGCTCCTGCAATCAAAACAGAGTGAATTTGAAGTGGTGTAACAACAAACACTAAACAGATCTCACAGAGCGGTGAATGCTGACGAATGTAACAAATTTTCCGTTTCATCTGGGTTCGTGAAAGGTTGCAACACTGGGTTCGTGAAAGGTTGCAGCATGCTGGGCTCTGTTTTGACAGAAATCCATTTTGGATTTTTACCAAGAGTTGGCAAAACGTCCCAAACATTCCCAGACAGTGGCAAATAGTTGGCGATCGTTGCAAACATTGTCTAATTTGCTAACAGTGACTAATGTTCACCAACTGTCTTTTGCAAATATTTACACAAATGTTGCTAATTGTCGCTAATGAGAGAGGTGATTCCTGATTTTCATCAACATTTAGCAGAAAAGTTGGCGAATCCAGCGTTCATCATTCGCGGCTCCGTGAGCTACAGTCTTGAGGCATTTCGGCATTTTGGTGTGAATGAAGCACATTTGTAAAATATTATTAAAATGATGGTGTGTACGGAGGACGTTTTTACACCAGGTCTTCGTTTGTAGATTTATCTAGATCAGTGTGGACAAAACCTACAATTGTTGTATACAAACAATTCCATGAAATCAGGAAATTTTGCAAGTAATTCTTGATCAGTACTTGATACACACCCAAACTGTCCCCTCTGTCCCTATTCTTTCAGGTGATGCAGAATAACCACATAGCATCAGTGACCCTGTACGGAGCCCCTCGCCCTGCCAGCCTTTCACGTGCCGAGCCAAGTGCTCACTGAGAGTCCCGTCCTGCCCAGTAGGGCCCACCAGCGCAGTGTGCCTTCCCTCACTGCTGCCATCACACAAGCTAGAGAGCCATGTGCTGGAAGTTCCCCAGTCATCCTCCCTATTTCATCCTTCTGCTGCACACCAGGATTGGGTTTCCCCACACCCCGTTTATAGAAACACACAGCAGACTGCATTGCTTTTTATTTTCACCATTTTCCCCCATCTGTGTCAGTGTTAGCGTTGCACAGGGAAGCGTTTCCACACAAGCAAATTTTAATTCATATGTTATTAAGTACTGCATAGGTTAAAGGTACAGTTTGCAAGATTTTGGAGGATCTATTGGAAGAAATGAAATTCGGCATAAGTCCTCTCTGGAAGGCTAACCAAATTATATTATATGTACAAGACGAGCGGGGTCCCCTCTCATGTAGGCCGCCCATCTCGCAGCGCCATGTTTCCACATTAGCCCACAACCATACAGGCTATGAAGGAAATTGGGTCAAGAATGAAATTTCAGTTAGCTGCAGTCTGGAACTTCACCACTAGGTGCCACTAGATACCACTAAATCTTACACACGGTACCTTTAATAGGCCTAGAGAAGCTGTTCTAGATTTCTATTTTGAAATTTGTCCTATGTAAGACACCACAGGGCAAATATCACCTGCATTTCATCACCGGTTGCTTTCCTGCACATCACAGACTCTTTAGATTCACATTCAGTTTATTTCAGTTCAGCAGTGACGGCACACACAGCTAACACACATGATGCTTTAGCATTCACTGCATGATTTAAAGGATTGTTGGATTTTTTTTATTTTTATTTTTAAGGGTTGTGTGATGTACAATACTACAAGCACAAATCAGTTGTACAATGATGAAGTGTTTTAGTGCTGTGAACGTTTTCTTGGCACATGGGTTTCTCACATACAGAAACAAGTGTATGTGGGTGAAAGGTCTTGTCCCTTTGCTGTGCCATGCAGTGCAATCTTTAGCTTAGAGTTGGGTTGGTTGCTGATCACTTTTTTTTTTGTGCTGTTTTAAGGTAAAACATTGTTTTTTGAACAGTTGCACTAAACATGTACCATGGTTACTTGATAATTGACATCTTGATTCTCTCCACTGAAGATGTGTGATTACGGAGTGTGGGAGGGAGAGATTATGTGCGAGGAGAGGAAGGCAGAGAAACGTTAGCCTTTTAATGCAGCCCTCTGGACTTTCTGCATCTCAAACATGTATTTGTTCTCAACTTTCTACACTCCAGTTTACCTTGACTGAGGACTTGATTTCATACATTTTCAATCTTTCTTGATCCTTACTTTAAAAAAAATAAAATAAAATAAAAAGTCAAAACTTTAGCCAAAGAAGGAAAAAATAGAGATCATTTTAATTTAGTAAAATTGGAGTGGTGTAGTGGTTAGCACATCCACCACACAGCGCAAAGGTCCTGGGTTGGAATCCTGGGCTTGGGCGTTTCTGTGTGGTGCTTGCATGTTCTCTCCATACTTGTGTGGGTTTCCTCCACATACTCCGGTTTTCTCCCACAGTCCAAAGACATGCATGTAGAACACAAATTGCCCCTAGGTGTGGGCCTGTGTGATTGGTTATGTGTGTTGGTCTAGCAAGATGTTCAGGGTGTACCTCACCTTTTGCCCACTTTCAGCTGAGATAGGCTCCAGCGTCCCTAGTAGGATTAAGTGGTTCAGCAAATGAGTGAGTGAGAGAGTAAACAGTTAGAAAGGTTACTTCCCAGAAACAACCCCCACCCCTGGATTCTGTTCTATGGAGAAGTCTGGTGGTGTTTCTGTACCAGACAGATGTGAGGTTTTGCACAGTGTTTGCCGCTGTGTCTGTTTCTGTACAGATCTGTAAATAGTGTATTCTTAAAGTCTTGTCCTTTTAAGCTCATGGTACCATGTGGGTTCAGATCAAGTTGAACTCTGGAAATCTTATGTCAGATATTCTTCATATCGTCCATTTAGTCTGAAAGAGTTTGGATTTTGAAAGCCGAGTACTTCAGATTGACACTAGTAGAAGCAGCACCCGATGGTTCATCACTGGTGTGAGAGGAAGTGACATGAATGCAGTGCGTATAAGAGTGCTGGAGGGTTTTTTTTTGTGTGTGTGTGTGTGTGTGTGTGTGTTTTATGTTTGTTTATAGTAAGTGGAGTCTCATTGTCCAGCACTTGGTGGTTCCCTTGCTAAATAACACCCCTGATTCATCTCATTGTTTCATTAACAGGTTTAGAGTTACATTTATTGAGAGAAGTCATAACCTGTGTCCCAGTCTCACACTCTATGACCCTTATTATCAAAACGAAAGCTGAGCTTCATAGTGTCGGGTGTTTTTAGGTAGAACTGTATACGTTGTTCTCTTCTGTAGCAGGAGTGTCCGCCTCCAACAAATCTTTGCAGCTCAGCCTTGTGATGCAGGCGTATGTGGGCACTGATTGGTCTCCTGTGCATTTACACAAAAAAAATAGCTGTGGTTTATATACTGACTTTTACTCCTGGCTGGGAACAAGTTCAATATCAAAAGTAAAAACCGGAGCTGCTGTTAATGCTGTCATCTCCCACCAACCTTGAGTGAAAAATGAAATTATTTAAACTGCTTTGTGTATGATTGAGCATGTACAGCTAAAAAGAAAAACCCAGTGGACTGTCTGTTACAGCTGTCTTGCATCAAAAACAAACAAACAAAACAAGCTACATCATTTATATATTAATGGGAAAAGGTCATAAAGGGCTGAAGAAACCAAGTCACAATTTCAAGTTTGGTACACACATGGATATTGTGTTTACCTGTAATTAAACATTTTTACTTCAGTTGCATCAGATTATTCCCAGAAGGTCATTCAGCTCTTCATGACGCGACACTGATGATGGTTGTGATGTTTCCACTGAGCAAAACACACTTTCAAAGAATCTAGTTAAAGTTCTTACGAATAGCTTTTACATTCATACAAGGGTATTTTTTTACATGAACAACTGGAGTCTCAAGTTCAGAGCTTCGTCCTGGAAACAGCAGCACAACCACTCGGTCGTACCATTTAGAAAACCTTATGTTAGCAGAGAGTAGTGTGATGGGCTGGTTGCCTGCCCAAACTCAGGTGGCTCTTTTTTGTAATGCTGGGAGCAAGTGAATGCTCTGTTTTCATTAACATTCTTATATCCTGTTATTGATTATATGCTAATGTTGCATTGGAATAACTCAGAAATAGACCTTCTGTTCAGTGTAATGCACATGGAAATGCTATGTATTAAAATCCTGACATGTATGTTTTCACCCCCCAATCCTCCAAAGTGATTTTTTTTTTTTTTTTTTTTTTTTTTTTTTTTGTGGATTCAGTGTATTCTGCCCATTTCTGGAAATGGGATTCTTAATTAAACATTGTGACTCATGATTCATTGCAATGTGGTGTTTTGTACTTTGCAAGTAACACTTCGAAAATTGATATTTATCTCCTAATTATATATTCTGGTGTTTTTTTTTTTGTTGTTGTTCATTTGTTTTTAAAGCAATAACTAGCTGTGGTGAATAATATACTGAAAGGTCAGCTATAAGCTTGACAAGGCCTTTAAACCCATGCAAAAATGCTGTGACTAGTTTTTCTCATCTAGTCTACTGAAAGCATGACATTTGCAATTTTATAAACTGTATTAAGTTTTGTTCATTAAACATTGTTACACTGTGTTCAGCAAGAATAACATTGGAAGACTGGATGTAATAAATATGGACAACATGGTGGTGATTGTTTCTGTTTTTATATTAATACATTTTTTATTATTATTTTTATTTTTTATAAACATAGTGCAAGCTTAACTTCAGTGCTTTCGCTTTAGTAACATTTATGTACAGCCTTACTAAACAAACAAACAGCAACATCAGCTGTAAAATAATGTGAAGTCTAGAACCATGTATATTTAAACCCAGAGGCCACGATCTCTATATTTTGAGAGGATGATCTTGAGGGAACTCGGTGGGATTGTTATGATTTTGCAGGAACTTGGTGAGATCGTGATCTTGAGGGAGCTTTGTGGAATCCTGAAGATCTTGAGGGAAATCAGTGGAATTGTGATGATCTTGAGGGAACTTGGTGGAATCGTGATGAGATTGAGGGAACTTGGTGAAATCGTGATGAGATTGAGGGAACTTGGTGGAATCGTGATGATCTTGAGGGAACTTGGTGAAATCGTGAAGATCTTGAGGGAACTTTGTGGAATCGTGATGATCTTGCGGGAACTTGGTGAGATCGTGATCTTGAAGGAATTTGGTGAAATCATGAAGATCTTGAGGGAGCCTGGTGGAATCGTGAAGATCTTGAGGGAAATCGGTGGAATTGTGATGATCTTGAGGGAACTTGGTGGAATCATGATTGTGACAAAATGTTCAGCTGTCAAAAATATTGCCACGATTATTACAATTTGATGCCAATCATGATAGAACGTGGAAATCATAGTAAAGCACAATAGAGCTTAGTCGACCTTAACAGAGAGTAAAAGACCTTAATGCGCCATTGTACGGAATCTTAATGAATATGGAAACACGATTCATTCAAGTTTCATCTCTTGGATGCACTCTGCCTCCTTTTTATACCCCAATCATGCTCCAAGAATGCTCATAAATCGTGGGGCTCCAGGAGTTTTTGAATCATGGAGATTTTGGACATCGTGGCCCAGTGTGAAGCCAGGGTAACCTGGATGATAAGTGGTCCGATGTAAGTATCTAAGCTATTCCACATTTGTATAGAAGAATTGGTTCTCTTCCCCTGGGCTTTAACTGTCCCTAGAAACTTATTCATGATGTCCTTGGCTCTGCCATTTATCGATTGTAACAGTGCCATCAGTAGACAGGAAAAAATCACTTTCAAACACTGGGAAATTATGACTCTTGCACAATCCCGAACAGCAGGCGTTTAAAAATCACTGGGGTGAAAGTGTCCATAACAAGCCTTTTCCATTCTTCAGTCTATCTATAATTCACAGCATGAACTTCTCAGTGCTTCACAAACACTTGCATATCATAGTCGGCTTTAGTAGAACCCCGAGTCTTCACTTGTTCAGGTGTGTTCTTTATCCACTGAAAGGGTTCAGCCATATGAGCTTGATTAGTATGACAGCGGATACTGGTGTCATGTAGGAGGTTCCACATAAGCCAGATCTGTGGCACATTCAGGCTGTGCACTACCATCAACTCTCGGTAGAAACATGGGTCAAACACCTGCAGGTGTGGAGCCGCCGATGGACGCACAATACCAAAAGTACGAAAGCCCTCGTGGCGACTTGGCTTAAGACCAATCCTGAGCAGACACATTCCCAGGAAGACATCGTCTATGGGGAAGAGTTCGACTTCCTTGCAGGCCAGATGCAGCCTGAGTGCAGTATGGCCTGACATGACAAATCCTCCGCCTCCTGCATATGAAGGATAGGTCCCCTGGCCATATATAAATTCAGGCACGAAGTATTTACTGTTACGTCTGCGAATTGGTTTTGCATGGAAGATGATGTCTCCGACAAAAAGATCCTTGTCAGCCCGTGTATCGTCGAGCATTTCCAGAATGTTCTCGACGTTTACAAAGACATCAGCATCACCTTTGAAGATGAATGTGGCGCCTGAACAGCTTGAGTTGACCCACTGGAGGAAGTGAGTTTCTTTAAGTGTCAGATTAAAGAACGTGTCCTCGAAGTCCCAGAGTAGAATGTCCTTGAAGATGTGGCTCTCGTATGCCAACAACCTGTTCCACAAGGGAAGGGCTGTAACGTTCTGGGGCACTCCAAGAAGAAAAACAGTCATGATGTTTCTCCCTTTTTGGGTTACACCTTCTTGGCCCCAGGTGTGTCGCACAACCTGTCGCTTGTCAAAGTCTACTGCTACTGACTTTATGGCAATTAGCAAATATGGTGCACCTTTAGGTCCTTTACATTTCTCTGGCTGGTCAATGAGCATCTCGAACTCCCGATGGTCCTTCTTGCGAAGATAATCCTCGAAGTCAAACTGAGGAAGAGTGGGAACTGTTTTCGCTGTATCTTTTTTCTTTCCATCTTTTTTCTTTGCTTTAACTTGGCTTTTTGGAGATTTTAATTTAGTCTGGGGTTTAGATTTGGTTTGCGCCTGGACCGTAGTTTCCTGATGAAGTGAATTAGAAGGTTGGGATGGTAGCAAGATTCCTTTCGTTGGAGCTCCTAGAAGTGCTCGAGAGCTGCTCGAGCCATGTTCAATACGCACAGTTTGCCAGATAGGTGTTAAACTCTGCTGGATATACCACAGTATACAGATTAATACCAGCAGGATGAGGGTGCACAGCACATCTCCCTTTATGTGGATCCTCCTCATTCTGTCAAACACTGAATCTCAGCGTTTAACAAACCTTGCTCACAAAGCATGGAACCTGCAGATTCATCATACTGTCACAGTTTCCTCACTGCCGATGATGAAAACCCAACCACACTCCATTTGTAGCAATGCTTATACCCTCCTTGAGTGTGAGCTTGATTTCATCCAACTGGGAAGGAAATTCTCTCAGAACTCTAAGGAAAGTCATTCGAGAAACTACAATTCTGAGTGCCAGCCAAAGACAGTACACAGTGTACTTTAACACACAGTGGCATTTCCCATGTTGAAGGCAGTTCCTAAAACAAAAAATACAGTATTACATTACATACACAAACTGAATTATTTCCACCATTCATAAAAATGAGCAAAAACTATTGCCATTAAAAACTAGAGGCCCCTTATGTTTGGAACAGCAATTTAGCCTAATGTGCAAGCCTTTGATCAAATCTACTATCAATCAATCATAAATCAAAAATGTAACTTTAGACTTTGATTGTGGGAGAAACCTGGGGTACCCAGAGGAAACCCACAAAAGCACAGGGAGGACATGCAAACAGCACACAGAAACACTCTCGCTGAGACTGGGACTTGAACCCAGGACCTTCTTGCTGTGAGGCGGACATGCAAACCACTACGCCACTGTGCCAGCCTTAAATACATACTATGTACTGTATGTACACCAATCAGTCATAAACACCTTTCACTTTCTGTCTAACATCCCACTTCTCTCATGTTCAACTCCTCTCACATCCAACTCCTCTCACATCCAACTCCTCTAATATCCCAACCATTTAATATCCTCTCACATCCAACTCCTCTAACATCCCCACTCTCACACCCCACTCCTCTAAGATCCCACTCCTCTAATATCCTCCAACATCCCACTCCTCTCACACCCCACTCCTCTAACATCCCACTCCTCTAATATCCCAACCATTTAATATCCTCTCACATCCAACTCCTCTAACATCCCCACTCTCACACCCCACTCC
>JAQMYF010000004.1:27573544-27586044 GCA_030014195.1 Neosilurus mollespiculum
CAAAATTCAGTGAAAGAGGTGATCATCACTTTTATATGTTCAAGTGCATAGTGTGGAGGATATCATAAGGCCTTGAGACACTGAGATGTAAAACAAAATATTTATGAGTGTTTTAAGTTGTAAATCGGTCAGATTTGATCCGAACACGACAGGAAGTAAAGGTGAAACAGGAAGGTTAAGCTTTGTACAAACAATGAACTGATAACAAGGTACTAACTGGTCCATTAAAATAAAAAAAACTCATTTAATATTATTTTAATGAGAATAATTAATTGTCAGTGTAACTGACGTAGCATCACACCGTAATTGACGTGGCATAACTGATTTTATATCAGCACACAGATGAAGTTTCAAACTCCAACATGGCCGCCAGTAATGTGACATGCATCCACAGCAAATATTTTGTGATTTTTAAGACAACAAATAATTCTTCAGACAATTCTAACAAGAGTTCTGCTTAATTCATTTTAACTCATTTTATTTTTTATCACAAGTAAACTTTTCTTATGGAATTGCCCAGCACTCAGTCTTTAGTGTAGGAATCTTTAAGCATGGCACATCTTTATTTGGCAATATTTGCCCACTCTTACTTGCAAAAATGCTCCAAATTTTTCCAAAAATTCCAAGGAACATCTCCTGTACACAGCCCTCTTTAGTACACCCACAGAATTTCAGCTAAATTCAGGTCTGAACTGTGGTTGGACCATTTCAAAACTTAAATCTTCTTCTGGTAAAGTCATTCCTTTGTTGATTTGGGTCCTTGTGCTGAAATGCAAAATGACTTAACAAATGGCTGAAGATTTTGTGCCAAGGCTGGTATTTGGAACTGCTTGTATTTCTGTCCACCTTAACTTGAAGCCCCAATACCAGCTGAAGAAAAACAGCCTCAAACCATGATGCCGCCACCATTTTTCACCATGGGTATGGTGTTCTATTGGTCATGAGCAGTGTTGTTTTTGTATCACACATACCTCAAGGAATTATGGCCAAAAAGTTCAACACTGGTCTCATTAAACCACAACGCATTTTCCCACATCTTAAAGAAACTCAATATAGGTTTCCATAAAGTTTAGTCAGGCTTCAATGTTTTTCTTTATAAGAAAAGGCCTCACAGATATAAGAAGATACAGTGAGAATTACTGTCTCATGATTAATGTAAGCCTCTTGGCAGCCTCATGGACAGTTGGCCTTCGTCTTCGTGTTCTGGGTCGACCCCGGGGTCTCTTTCTAGTTGAACATGGCCAAAACACCACACCAGGGAGGCGTTCGGGAGGCATTCTAATCAGATGCCCGAGCCACCTCAACTGGCTCCTCTCAATGCAGAGGAGCAGCGATTCTACTCCAAGCTCCTCCCGGACGACAGAACTTCTCACCCTATCTCTAAGGGAGAGCCCTGCAACCCTGAGAAGGAAGCTCATTTCAGCCGCTTGTATTCGTGATCTTGTTCTTTCGGTCACTACCAAAAGCTTGTGACCATAGGTGAGGGTACAAACGTAAATCAACTGGTAAATTGACAGCTTTGCCTCCCGGCTCAGTTCCCTCTTCACCACGACAGACTGGTACAAGCTCCGCTTTACAGCAGAGGCTGCACAGATCCGCCTGTCAATCTCCCACTCCATCCTTCCCTCACTCGTGAACAAGACCCCGAGATACTTGAACTCCTCCACTTGGGGCAGAACCTCATTCCAGACCCGGAGGGTACATTCCACCCTTTTCCGACTGAGAACCATGGCCTCGGATTTGGAGATGCTGATTCTCATCCTGGCTGCTTCACACTCAGCTGCCAATCACTCCAGCGAGAGCTGGAGGTCCCCGCTCGATGAAGCCAAAAGGACAACATCATCCTCAGAAAGCAGAGATGAGATCCTATGGCCACCGTACAAGAACCCCTCAATGCCTAGAAATTTTATCCATAAATATTATGAACAGAACCGGTGACAAAGGACAGCCTTGGTGGAGTCAAAGCCTAACTGGAACCAAATTCGACATCATGTTACCAATGCGGAATAAGCTCTGGCTCCGGCAATATAGTGACCAAATGGCCCGTAGTGACGAGTCCGGTATACCATATTCCCAGAGCACACCCCAAAAGATAGCCCAAGGGACACGGTCAAAAGCCTTCTCCAAGTCCACAAAGCACAGGTGGACAGGTTGGGCAAACTTCCATGACCCCTCTGGTATCCTGTAGAGTGTGTAGAGCTGGTCAAGAGTGCTGCTGCCGCAACGAAAACCACATTGTTCCTCCTGGACCCGAGGTTCAACCATCGGTCAATCCTCCTCTCCAGTACTCCTCAATAGACTTTCCCGGGTAGGATGAGGAGTGTGATTCCACAAGAGCTGGAATACACTCTCTGGTCCCCTTTTTTAAAAAGGGAAACTACCACCACAGTTTGCCAATCCTGATGTACAGCCCCCGATGACCATGCGGTGTTGCAGAGACGTGTCAACCAAGACAGTCCTACAACATCCAGGGCCTTGAGGTATTCAGAGCTGATCTCGTCCACCCCCAGAGCCTGGCCACTTATGTGAGCCAGGTGGACAGTTTTTTGTTTTTTGTTTTCAATTTTGGAGAGACGTCTAGTTTTTGTTATTGTGTGATATTTTCTCCACTTGTTGATGACCATCTTCACTGTGTTCCATGGTATACGTAAAGACTTGGAAATTATTTTGTACCTTTCTCCTGGCTGATACCTTTCAAAAAAACCTTTTGATTCTTTCTAAGCTCTTTGTGAACCCTGGATTTTGCTTTAAGATGCAACTAAGTTAATGTGAGGAAAATTCTACTAGAAGAGCTGAACTTTATTTGAAGTAAATCTGTACTATAACTGATGGCAGGTGTGTACCTATTACTATTTAACATGAGTTTGATTGATAGTTTAATTCTAAACAAAGCCAAACCTGTTAAATATAAGGTGTGCACACTCGGGCAGCCATATTATTTCAGTTTTGATTTTTCCCTTAAAAGATTTCAGTTTGTTTTTGTTGTGGAGATTATAGGTCACATTAAAGGTGAAATCGTTCAGACACGGTTTTTCTTGGTTTCATTTTTTTTAATTACAAAAACTTGGCATTTTAACAGGGTGTGTAGACTCTTTATATCCACTATATATGTAGAGAGCAGAACACCATATGGGATTAAGCCTTCTCCCTGAGACAATAAGCAATTATTACATGAGGCGAAGTGTCATATAGAGAATTATTCGGTCGAGGGGTTGTTATCTGATCAGGCAGAAGACTAATTCTCTATTATACAAAAGCCAAATTCTATAATTGTTTGATTATTCATTTAAAATATTAATAGGCAGTCACATTACCATGTTGCATGTACCAGTTGTCCAATAATCATTCAACATGATAACAGTGCAATAATTCGGTTATGCCATGGCAATTAGGCAACACCAAAAAATTATCTGATGGCTTTCTACCAATCATAAATGAAAATGAATAATGATCATGGTTGCCCCACAAATAGCTGTAAGGTGTGTGTTTTCATGCCTGTGGTGATCGGTGTATAACCTCGCATAGTTGCAGCTTGAAAAATAAATATTTGCTGATATTGGAGCAAAAGACCCACAATTTTACACATCAAATGTAAGATTTTAACATCAATTTATAATCCGTATTTAACAGGTCAATCCATTTTGTGTTATCAAACAATAAGACCATGGAATTGTATGACTGGACAAACTATCTGGGAGCATTTTTAAAATGGCTGCAGAGCAGACAGACTTTTAGATATAACAATAACCTATAATCATTTTCTTTTATTTCTTCAACACTAAGCTAAAATGGGATATATATATATATTCTGAACCAGTTATAAAGACAGAATAATAATAACACAACATGATAGTTCTTTGTGCATGAATCAATTTGTTTATCTTACCCTTTGCGGTCTGTCATTGATAGTGAATGTAACTCTTCCCCTTGGCTGGGGGGTTGAGGGATCAACATGAAGGTCATACATGGAGAAGCGAGGCAGCTGGCGAGTTATCTCAAACACGTGAAAGTGTGTACTAAAGAGAGGGTGGGGAAACAAAACTGCACCATTAACTCTCAACTTCTTTCTTCTGTGTAGCTCAAAACACAGCCGAGGCTCTCCCCAGTTACCTATATTTTAATGCAGAGCATCAGTTTCTGAGCTAGGTGCTGCATTAGTGGTTAATAATTAAGAGCCAATTTTCCTAAGAATCACACAGTAAAGCATGAGGGGTGATACATCACCCCTTTAGAGTCCAACAAAGAAAATGTAAATGTACCAAAACTGCATGTTCGACACAAAAAGCTCCCCTATACAAAACCGCCCAAAAAATAAGCCAACGCCATTCACGCATACTTAGAAAGGAAAGGTCCCCATGTGTCCAAATATGCATGAATGAGCTAGTTGGAGGTCCCCAAATGCAGCCCAAAAAGTGAAAAGTCGGGATTTGAGGTGCCACCTATAGGTATTTTCAAGGTATTTAGCCTTGTCACAGAGGTTGAATGAGGGCGCACGAAGATAATCAAAGTCAATACCAATTATTTAGTTATTTGGAAGTTTGGTCCTCGGGACCCCTCCCCTTAAGAGGGCCATAAATTTATTTCTGAAGGGTTTCAGAGATAAAAAAAAAAAAAAAAAAAAACAAACAAAACAAAAAAAACGTGATTTCTGTCAGTTTTAGCAATATATCTACCCCCACTAAAAATTGATAGGAATCGGAGGGGGTGATGTATCATGCCCTGGGTCACTTTTAAAACTGGCCCTTAAATAAAAATGATCACTTAAATGTGAATTGCTCCACTGTGTTCACTCCTACTGGCAACAAGAGTAAACAGGTTAATAGAGGAATTATATATGAGACTGGTAAATGTGATGATAATTCAGTGAACACTGTCCAGAATGATTCTTCTCTAGAATAATGCACAAGCCTCTCCGTTTCATTATCCAAGCAGGTTTCATTGTTTCTTTGTTAACTGCAGTGATCCCCAGAAAATTTCACCAGATATGATGTTTTTCCCTTTACATTTTTCTCCAAAGCAGTAAAATTTCAGTGTCACACCTCCCACTTTTTTTGCAAACTCAAGTGTCAAGTATAACAGCTTCACACACCTGACTCTTAAATAATTTGGCCCTATGTACATACATGTAAATTAATTATATTTAAAGGTCTCTGTTTTGCCTTAGCCAGTTAAGAAACTTGGTGTTTTGGGGTACAAGAATATAAATGTGAAAATTAAACCAGTATCTTTTTTCATTTCACTTTGACCCCCTGCTATTTTCTCAGTGCTATTTGTTTGGTAAAGACACAGCTGATCTGGTTTTATCATTTACCATTTAGTCATTTCTGTGTAATTTTACAATTTAGGCCCTCAGAATGACTTCATATTGATATGGTCATCAACAGGAGGAAAAAACATACCTTGTCCTTCCACCCACAAATGCTTTAATGTGCAAATCCACTGGAATGTCTTTTGGAGGAATTATGGGAACACAGATGCAGCCAGACAAGGACTGAGCACTAGGGTGCACCACATGACTTTCCCCCTCAAAAATGCCCTCAGCAAAAATCAGTACAGCACGAATGATGGTTTCTAAAGGAAAAGAGAATGCACTGAAGAAAAAAACTCAGGATCTTGGGAAAGTTTAAGGCAGGAGTCTCAAGCATTGTCCATACAGGAAGTGATGAGCAGCAAGCAATTTGAGTGGCATAAGACTCGCTTTGCAACACAAGCGAATCACACTCATGGCCAGCTCTGATTGCCTAGGTAACCCTCTCGCATGTTTCCCACTCCAAACTGTTTCCAAGTGAAACTGGGAGCAGTGAACAGCTAGTTCCTACATGAAGTGTAGATCCACATGCACAATCTAGCTAGTTCACTAATAAATATCCTTAGCTTATATAATTTTAGCTTATATTACCATAACAAATAACTTACTATTATCATTATGATTATTGCATGGCAAATACAGAATGGGAACTGGGAAGAGTTAAACATATATAAATATATACTCACAGGAAATGCCAACCATTTCAGAAACACGAACCTAAGTATCGCGTTTCCAGTTATTATCCTTATAAAATTTATGTGCGCATTCATAGAGGCAGTAATGATGTGGGCAGAATCAATAAACTCATATTCACTGTTTCCCTATGAAAAGTGACTTAGGGAACTCAGTGTTTGGCAGCATATGTCAATCAACAATATATTCAATTTCTGATTGGTTATTGATTGAATCAGCTCAGTTGACCTCCATACCCACCCACGTCGTATCGCTTGAGAAAATTCACCTCTCATTGTTCATTTCACTGACTTTGCATGGTCGCTTGTTGCTCATTGCTTCCTGGGTGTACGCAGCTTGAGGAGATCGTGAGATTTGTGAATTATAATTTTGTCTGTAAACTTGTTAGTATATTATACAGTTACAGTCGCCCTTCTTTGAGGTGTCTGAAGTGATTAGTAGTAGATCCTACCATTTGGTGTAGATATGCTGAGCTCTATGTGAGCTCTCTGGCTCTCAGTGGCTGCTCGAACACTCAAGGCTGTCTGGAGCTGTGTGTTGGCAGGAATGACACCCATCTGATTTTCGCCTTCTGAAGCACCAGGAACAGTCTGCAGTGAGGGGAAAATAAGTATGTGAAAAATATGTATTCATAAGCATTACAAATCTGTTTGTGGGGAAAACAAAATTCATATATTTAAATCTATATATATGTAAAGATTACGTGAATAGAAATCAAGTTCCAGCTAGAAATGTCGTGGTGTAATGGTTAGAGAAGTGAATTTGAGGAAAAAGGTTGCTGGCTTGTTTCCTGGACAAGCAGAAAAAATGTGTGTCCACCTTCATTGCTGAAAGTGAACTTGAGCAAGGCACCTAACCTCCAACTGCTCTCCGGGCTCCACAATGTGGCCGCCCAATGCTCCGGTATGTTCAGTGTCTTCATGTGCATGTGCATGTGCTCACTTTGGATGGGTTAAAATGCAGTGCGAAATTTCCCTTGTGGGATTAATATAGTATATCAAAATATTTTTAAATGGTTGTATGTGTCATTATAAAATACGTTACTATTGGGTGGACCAAGTGACTGAGGAAGTTCCCTAAAAAAATTTTATCAGTACAACTGTTTTGTATATGTGGGTGGAACGTTCATAGACCCAGAAGTAAATATACTGGATAGGTGCATCAGTGCCCTCTCAGACTAATATTAAGGAAAGTAACAGAGAAGCCAGCAGGAAAACTGAAGGTACTAAGAACATTTACACTAAGAATAATAAACAATTACTCTGGCCGAAAGAAAAACAGAACTCCCTAGCATCAATTCAGCTCACTGTGTTTGCAGAGAGACGAGTCATGTAGGATTCCATGAGCACTACACCCAGAGTGAAGTACAGAGTAATATAAAGCAGATTTTCTGCAAACAGTACTCGGGCATTACATCATTAAAGGAATCATGAATTGGATGATCTACCATGATCTCATCTCACAATCTCACTCATTTTCCGAACCACGGAAGGCCTATCTCAGCCGACGCTGGGCAAAGGCATGGTATACACCCTGATTAAGTCGCAAGACCATCGCATGGTCAACATACCCAACCATTCACATTCACATAAACACCTAGAGGCAATTTTAGATCTGCCAATTAGCCTAATGTGCATGTCTTTGGACTACGGGAGGAAACCAGAGTACCCAGAGGAGACCCACACAAGCAGGGGGAGAACATGCAACTCCACACAACACACATCTGAGCCCAGGACTGGAACCCAGGACCTTCTTGCTGTTACGGGGATGTGCTAACCACTGCACCACTACTGCCCTACTATGATATATTCAAGAACAATTTAATCTCATTGGCCAAGAAACTACATGTGGGGAGAAGATGGCTGTTTAAACAAGACAAAAACCCTGAACATGTTGCTAAACTCAACCCAAGACTGCTTTCTAGAAAGAAGGTGTTTGTACTGCTTAAACAAGCTCATGATGTGAATCCCACTGAAAAGCCAGTCGGATCCTTAATTTGAAAATGCTAATGCCAGTGCTGGACATTTGTACTGAACAAATTAATATTTATGCTCATTAATACGTAGTTTTGGTTTATAATTATTTGTTAAAGGACATTTTGTGTGTAAGTTTGAAGTGGATATACTGTATACACAAGAAATATCTTACTAACTCCATTTCCAAAAAAAGTTTATTATAAATTAGGCACAAAGCGGTGAGCCACGACACATCCTTGCTTGCAAAGTCTGAGAGTTTGGTGGATATTACTTTTATACCCAATCATGATAACTCACCTTCTACCAAATGCTTTCAGACGGTTATTGAAATATTCTGTAAACTTTTCAGTTTTATCTTACTTTAACTTTTATTGATTGTGATGCAGTCAGTAAAAAAAAACAATACAGGAAATCCTCTCTTTGTACTTTTGCCAGTTAAATAAATGTTCACATATCCCAACTTTTCTGGAAATGGAGTTTAGTAAATGTCCGAGTACTTATTTCTCTTCACTGTACGACACTTAACTATAGTCACTCAAGCTTATTTAACCACAAGGCATGCTGGGTTTCCTGAACAGATGTTTGCACGTGTACTGTATTTGCGTGGACCTTGTTATTTTCTTCATAGTTCCGTAGCTCCAGTAACAGGTTCTGTTTGCGCTGGCTCAGCTCTCTAACCAGGTCTTGTTCCACGCTTGCATCCATAAGATTCCCTTTCATCTCCTTACTGGCTGGAAGGTAGCCACGCACTAAAAGACAACAAGCAAGCAAAGAGAAGCAGTCACTGAAACTTAGTAATCTGCGTCAAAATGTGTTGGGTAAGTCCGGTATTAGTAAGGAAAAGCCTGTTGGGCTTTTACACCCGAGCCTGCTGGCTTATTAGGCTGGAGCTTATCCTGGTTTCTGTAGTGTGAAGCAACTAGGAGTTCAATTCCTCCAGGACGGGATGCTATTTACAATCCCAGAATTTCCTGGTACCCATTTATACATGCTGGGTGGACAGAGACACACTTGATGTTGACAGGATTCGAACCCACGACCTCTTAATCATGAGCCCAGCACCCTGACCACTACACCACTGGCCCCACAGGAAGTAAAACGATGTATAAGCCTCCTGCATAACCATAGCTTCAATGAGTCAGCATATCAGATCATGTGACCCCTGACATAGAAGAATACTCAAACATGAGTCATAAGTTTACGTATGATTTGTACGTGTCTACGTAGCATTTGGGCGAGGCTTAAATGGTGGGATATTTAAATGTGAATGCTTAAGACTCATCTAATTAAATAATTTTGCTTTGTAACACACATGACTGAACCATTCACATTCTAAAAAAAAAGGAAAGAATGAAATAAAGCACCCCCGCTAACAGACTTAACCCTCAGCCTTACTGATCCAAGGATGCTCCCTCCTTAAAACAGCATGCTTTGAGTTCAACAGTATTTAATACTTGATGGTCAAAGTATAGGACTGAAGATATAATTATTCTATAAAGGGCATTCGTTCATGTGGATAGCTATGCTTTCTGGAACATTATGCTTTCAAGCCCTTCTCTGATTACAAGCGCACCCCCCCCCCCCCACCAATGTAAGGCTCAGGCCAGTGACTGCACTAGTGATTGCATTTCTTTGTGGCAGAACAGCAATACACTGATGAAACTGATATTAGCATTTCATCTTTTAAAGAAAATTCTCTACTGACTGTTGTTCCCCCAAAATATCAGAGCAAATGAGAAAAAAATGACACTTTTTAGTGTGATTCGTTTTCTGATGTGTCCCAAATGAAGATTAAGACAGTGTGTATATTCTGTTTCACTCACTCTCTCGCCAAACTGCTCAATCCAATTGGGGTCATAGGGAGGCTGGAGCCCATCTCTGCTGACACTGGGCGAAGACAGGGTGTGCCCTGAACAGCTCACCAGACCATAACAGAGCCAACACCCACAACCATTCAAGCTCACATTCACTCCTAGTGGCAACTGTAATAGCCAGTTAGACTAATGTACATGTCTTTGGACTGTGGGAGGAAACCAGAGTACCTGGAGGAAACCCACACAAGCACAGGGAGAACATGCAAACTCCACACAGAAACGCCCCTGCCCAGGACTCGAACACAAGACCTTCTTGCTACGAGGCGGATGTGCTAACCACTACGCCACCATGCCACCCCTAGTCTGTTTCATCTGTATCATATTCAAATATTCCTCAGTATAAAACTCTTTGTATGTGTGTTTCATCACCTTCTCCCTCCACAGAGGTGCAAATAAGCTGGATCTGTCCATCCATGCGATAGTCTCCTTCCACCACACCAGCCACTGATGATGAAAAGTTATCCTTGAAGATCACTTCACCAGTTCGGTCACTACGAGCGTCAATCTAGACAATCATTAGAAAGCATGTTTCATAAAGAAGCAAAGAGTGATGATGTCATTAACCCAGACACAAGTATCTGGTCATCCAACAGTCTCACCTTTCCATTAGACCACCCAGTGATGAGCTCTACAACTCCATCACCGTTGAGATCAAACGCATGGATGCTCATCGCATGATTTTTTGACTATAAAAATAGAAAAAAATAGGATAGTATCATTACGTTTATGTTTAAGACCCTGCATAATGATAAGTTGTCTGCACTGAATAATATGTTCAATTACAAAAAAAACAGCACCTTGATTCTCCAGTAGCGGGCGGTGCGGTCATACACTCCTACTGTTCCATTGGCTAAAGCGTAGCCAAACCTGCTCCCGTGCATGTGACACAGTGATGTTACAGTCTGAGAGGAAGAGAAAATCCCCAATAGACTTACAGTTAGGACTATTACACCATCCCATCAGGCCACGGTGTTAAATCCAGCTATCAAATTTTTTCTTTTCACATGGTTACCTCATTCTCTGTCATCTCATACACCAGCTCATCTTCTCTGAATACCCTGATATCAAAATCTTCAGATCCCACAAGAAGCTGCAAATAAGACCATGCAACTTTTAGGACATACAGAAATATGCCACACATGTATAGTTTAATAGGTTGGTAAGACCAAATAAATATGAACAGTCGGACACATGTTTATATACACTGCCTGGCCAAAAAAAAAAAGTTGTACGCTAATATTTTCATGAAGTGCATTTAGCCTTGATCACAATATGTATTCACCATGGCATTGTTGCTTCAGTTGGTCAGGTCGAGGCTCAGCAACATTAATATGGCAATAAAATGAAGTCAGCTGATGACCTGAATGTACTGAATGAGCAGGTTATCACATCAATGGACCTTTTCTTCTCTGATGGCACGAATATAAAATGGAGACTCAAATAACGAAAGAGTGGTTCCTGGAGCATGAGGAATCATTTTGACACATTTATTGGCATGCCAGAGGCCTGACCTTAACCCTATTGAAAGTTTTCGGGGTGTGCCTGAGAAGACTTCGGAAGACCCATTGGCTCATCAGTGCCGGAGCTTATCCCGGTGTCTGTTCATGGAAGCGACTGAGTTCAACTCCTCCTGTATAGGACACTAGTCCATCACAGGTTACCTTCCCAGTATTTTTACTGGTACCCATTTATACTGTTGGATGGACAGAGGCACACTTTTACCCCAGGGGTCTTAGCGCAGTGGGGGTCTAACAGGGATTTGAACCCACAACCTCTCGATCATGAGCTCAGCACCCGAACCACTACACCAGCGACCCACACTCATGTTTGAACTTTGTGTAGAGCAAGAATAAAAATGTGCTATTATATATTTTATATTATTATAAAAATTATATATTACACAGCCCGGGAAAATGAATGGTAAAAACGAACAAAGAATTTTAGGGTTAGCTACTTCAAGACCAGGGTCATGTAGGGCCTGGTGCCTATCTATCGAACAGTGGGATAAGCAAAAACAATCTACCTACCAACATAAAAAACCTGGTAAAAACATGAACATGGACATAGAAACAACATAACCAACATAAACAGTAACTCAAGATGAGGATAAGATTGGGGTAGCTGCAAGGTGGCTGCCCAGTGTGCCATGATGCCACCCTACAGTGTATATTATCTAAACCTTACCTCATTCTTCCCATCACCATTGAAATCACACAGCACCATTGATCTCACATTATCGCCAGTTACCTTTGAGATACAAGCACATATATAAAAAAATCTTAATTTAAAACAACTTTGAAAGCAATAAAAAGAAACAAAAAGCTCTGAAGATGGTCTTACTGTCCAAAATTGGTCGTTTCCCTTATAATCAAAGCCTTGAAGAGCACAGTTTCCTCCAATGATGGCCAGGGGAGTCTGGATGCTCCCTAACTTTCCCAAAACAATAGCATTGGCCCCATCGGTCACCTGTAATTCAGAGATTACAGAAAGAGAGAGCGGGAGACACCAGAGAGGGCTTTATAGACCACTATCATTAATGACACACTCACTCACTCACTGCACCGCTTAATACTATTAGGGTCAAGGGGAGACCCCATCTCAGCTGACACTAAGCAAAACTGGGGTACACCCTGAACATCCAGACCATCA
>JAQMYF010000004.1:27617908-27639732 GCA_030014195.1 Neosilurus mollespiculum
AATTATCTGTTTAAAAAAATTAAAGTTCAGTCAAGCTTCTGATTTCGCCATTTGTTTCACAAACTTTTTACATGCAAGTTTGTCTGCCTACCTGAGTTAGATTGTGTGATTTTTATTCTGTGCAAGTCTGAGTGGTGGTGTATGAGCCTCTATTTTTGGGGTTTCATTATAAATCTGATGTTTTTATTGCTGTTCTTTGTTATTCAAGTCAGCAGTACATAACAGCTAATCCGCATCACCTCAGTGATACTGCAGCCTTATTGGGTTTTCTGTGTTGGGCACACACGGACACCGGACAGGCATGGAACAACCATCCAAGATGTATTCCATGACTGTGGTGCTTCGATATAAAAAAATGTAAATGTTGGAAAAAAGCCTCTTGGTTTTTCCTCGTGTATTTAGTCATAAAATTGTCCTTTTAATTATATAGTAATTATATAGTATAACACACACTGAGTCTAAAGTTGATGTGACAGACTGCATTAACTGCTGACTTTTACGATAATGCTCTTGCATTTTTGCTCTGCTGTTAAACTCATGCTATTTCCTGCATACAAGCTGTGTGAATGGAGGTAGGCTATGTCCGAGACAGAATAAAGTAGTGTTGGGGAGAATAGAACAAATATTACAATAATACTGTACAACAGCTTTTACCTATAAGAAATACTTAAAAAAATAAATAATTCAAATAACTTTTTCCCACAAACTACTTCCTGTTCCTTTTATTTTCTGACGCAATTTAATGTCCAGCAGCATCCTGGAGCTGTTAACCACCATGTGGGTGTGGTGTTATGTGTAGCACTTGAAAAATCAGCTAGAATGAAGTATCTCAGTTGGTAGTATTTAATGCAGGCATTAGGTTCGGATATGCTTCTTGTGAACGAAGCTGATTTTCCCTTTTTTTCCTCTTTCTCTTTTTTAAAACACACCCATAGACTCTTAAAATGGCTGCCATTAGGACTCCGAAAGTGGACTAAATAATTTATTTTAATTACACCCTTGCTTTGACCTGGAGAGAGTATAATGTGCATCATTAATGCTTAAATCATCTAATTTAAAATTTCCATTACAGAACACACACATGCATGCATGCATACACACCCTTCTGTCTACTAGTATATTCAAGATTTTGCCATGTTTCATTTTTCCTTTGAGGTGTGTGTGTGTGTGTGTGTGTGTGTGTGTGTGTGTGTGTGTGCATGCTTGTGTTTTTGTACCACTTTAATTATTGATTAGCGTTTAAATTTTCCATGTATAGCCTGCTGTTCATTTCCTGTGCTGGGAGCATCCCTGAAACCTTCAGTTTGTTCCTTAAACAATATACTACTTGTATAATCCCTTTATACCCTGAGATGTGTGACTCATCCAGACAAATTGTCACCCTTTTGAAGAAGTAAATTGTTGCTTGGCCTACGGCAGATTTTTGTGTGCGTACGAGCGCTGTTGAATGATGTGCACTTGAGCATGGGTTATGTTCCGCACAGTACATTTCACGATGCGTTGATCATTTTATTTACATGAAAACATATTAGAGAGAGAGATAACACAGCTCCCATATTCCCATACCCTATTTGCACAAACACAGCCTCACATGTATGCAGTGCTTAAGAGTTGTGTCTGGTGTCAGAGTCTACAAACAAATAGGTCACCTAAACATATCACCTAATATTGTTTTTTTTTTCCGTCCCTATTTGTGACACACAGCCGAGTTTTATCAGTGAAGTGGGAGCTCCTGGGCGCAGCGCTCTGGACAGTGTGGAAGTTGCTTATGGGCGACAGGTGAGCACTCTGCATATGCCAATATTTAACTATGTTTAATATATACTAGGTGGGAAAGGTGTGATCTAATTGGTTTGCTATTGCAGGATAATAAGCAATTATTGAATGATGATTATACAGAATTTATGAAATGATTATAGAGAGGTTATATTCCGAGGCCGTAGGCCAAGACCGAATGATTCTCCATGTCATATGAAAGCCAAAATCTATAATCATTTTATTATTCACACAAAATATTTTTAAAGTAAACAGTCTTGTTACTATGTTGCGCATGCTAGTCATGACATAATCATTCAACTTATCCCATGTTAACGAGGCAATAATTTGGATATTTAGAATCTTTTGAATTAATAATAATAGACATTCATCCACCTTGCAGACTGGGGATAATGTTTAAATCAATATGATGAACAAAATTGTACAGTTATCCAGTCGAAATAAATAGAAAAATAATTCACAAATTATTTTGTTTGCTTTTCTTATGTTTGTGTAGTATATACAAAAACAATTATTCGCCTCAGGCTCGGTGGATCCCAGTGAATATTCAGCGATATTCACCTTCAATGACTAACTAATTATATCTCAGATCTTTTGAATTCTTAAATCTGGATGGACGTAAGGGTTTTTTTTTTGTTTGTTTGTTTGTTTGGATGAATAAAATTTTCTCTAACAGCATGCCTTCTGATGTGTTCTGGTTGAAATTCAAATCACAGGTTTATGATAATAGGCTTTGGGATTTCTTTCTCCTTTTGATTTAATTTAAAAAGAATAAAGAAAGGCTGATGAGAGAGTGACTGTTTATCGCAGTAAGAATGTAACAGGAAATTTCTCGCTTTATAGACGTTCCACAGCACTGAATGCAATTATAAATGGATGACATGTACAGTATGATATTCTTTAATAATGAAAACATTCTAAACTTCAGAATGTTCGGTTATTAATTAGCTTCGAGATTGGCCTCATCACAGCGCATAGACTTTCTAACCACGACATGCCTTGTTGTGTTTTATTCCTCACTCACTTGACTGTTATTTCCACTGAACTGAACATTTTCATCCTACATGAAGACGTTAACTCGAGCAGACATGTCCATGTAAGCTTTCCTCCATAGAGTGCTCATACGTGATGACTAGGCTCAATTAGGTCATGTAATGCGAGCCCAGCATGCCGATTGATCCAAAAGATTGATTGGCTGACTAGGAGCATTGTGGGTAATCTTTTTGTCTCTGCACAAAGGCGATATTTCTTTCCCTCTCTGGCTCTCTTTTCCGTCTCATCATTTTTTTTTGGTCTTATTTATTTCTTGTTGTCAACATGTGCCGCCATATCGCCTGCGGGGTCCTGTTTCTCATCTTCATTCTTTTTTTCAATGACCTTCTAAATGTTTTTATTATTTTAATCCTGTTCTTTATCGTCCATCACTTTACTGCAAGGGCATAGTCCAAACTTGCATTAGACCTTTCATAAGGATGTGTGTGAGCCCTCTGCTCTCTCCATCAGATCTTCATTTTCAATGAGAAGATTGTTAACGGACACGTTCAGCCCAATCTGGGGGATTTGTGTGCGTCAGTAGCTGACAGCCTGGACGATAAGGTGAGTGCCAGTCATGATGCTGATTGTTATTATTATTTTAAAAATAGATTATAAAATGTTTCTTCACATTATCAAGATACAAAAATGTTTATCGGATTGGTTTATACCGTGTGTGCTCGTGTGTGTAGAATGTATCGGACATGTGGCTGATGGTGAAGCAGATGACAGACGTGCTGCTGGTGCCAGCCAAAGACACTCTGAAGAGCCGTGTGTCTGTGGAGATGCAGATGGCTTTTGTCCGACAGGCCCTGACTTTCCTGGAGAACAGGTTAGAGATGAGGGGTGGGAGGGGGAAGTTGGCAGTGGTACACACACTTGTGGATTTTCAGCTGTGTATTTTAATAAAATATTTCAGCTTTGATAGTGTAATAAATACACATTTTACTTATAGATTGCTTCGAGTGTATAAAAGGCTTATTCTGAGTTTTGACATGTATTATGCAGTAAAGTTATCACAGACCATGCACATGGGGTTTTTGTCTGTAAATTAAAATAATGTGTTATGTAGTATTAAAAAGGGGGGGGCGAAATGCAGAAACACATGCACGTGGCTTAATATGTTAATTTATTAAGAAGGGATTTACAGCAGTGCCCGTTACTGATATTCTGTTTATAATTATGCTGTGTATGTAAACTTCAAGTCTTTCAAACCAACATATGTTGTCCCAGCTTACGATATTTACACTTTACCTCAAACTGTAAAAAGTATTTATCATTAACATCATAAAATTCTGTTACTTCTGCAATTATCTTCAGTATTTAACTCCTGTCTAAAATATCCTTTTCTGTGATCTGTCTGGTACAGGTTATATCATATGTACATTTTTAGTTTACTCAATTCTGTAAGCTGAACCCTTTCACTTGGAATAAAAGAAAGGTGCACAGGGGAGTTGCATAATCATAAGGATTTGCTGGCAATTATTGGAAGACAAAAATTAAGTTATCTTATTTGTTTTATATTTTCTATGATCCAATGTTTTTGACTGATGTAACTTTGAAAGAACCAACTAGTCTACCCAAATGATAAATTATATATATATATATATATTATATATAGGCAAACTTTCCTGTTACACATAAACACATGTATATTTTCATTATCAGGTGTTTTTTACTTACATTTTCGAAGCTGCAATCTGTTAAAATCCATTCCATAGTTTGCATTAGCCAGTTTAAAAAGGCTGCTGCTTCATTGTCATGAGTGTGCAAAATCGCAAGAATGGGATTTGAATCTGTCAGGTCATCTAAGGAAAGATAGCGGCAAAAATAACAGTACACAGATATTAAACTATGAAATAAAATATAATCTAGTAAAATTTTGAACAAAATAAAACTAGGCACTGCTACACATACAAGCTTCCGTTTACATACAGCAGACCAACATTGGCTCATTTACATGAACGAATGGTATATAACACCTTTTATTCATATGCAAATTACTTCCATGTTTACCATAGCAAACATGTGAATCATGTGCGACTTTTTGCAGTATAATGTCACACACCATGCAGATTTATTTCTTGGCTTTTTGTTTTTTCTTCACAGAGAAGAGTGTAATAACAATAGGGTGATTTGAAGGCATATACAATGCATGTAAGCTTATATTAATTTTGAGCTTATTTTTCTTTAAATAAATCACAACTTGAATTCTTTGTATTCTCTTACTCATTTTAAAAGCGACATGCAGCCACTAAGAATGTTTCACTGTAAAAATAAAGAAATTTATTTATTTATTTATTTTGACAACTGATCCTCCATTTTGCATACTGGTGTATGTGCTTGTGTTTTGTGTTAGTATATATTACACGGTAATGGCACAAATTGATTGTTCCACTATCAGGGAATTTAAAAAAAACATTATCAGAGTGGATAGTGCTTAAATTTTTTTTTTTTTTAAATGGACGCAGTTTGTCACAGTCGTTTGGAGCAGACAGCATCATCATTAATGGTGAAATACCATTAATACCAAACAGGCAGTTAGATTTATACTTGGATCCTCAGGAACTATCCATTGTACATCCCCATCACCTTCAGTGAATAATTGTGAATTATTAGAAAGTAGTGATGCTCGTTATGGGTCTACCGTATATGGAAGTTTCTGTGTGGGGCCTGGCCTAAAAAACCTCCTCAGTTACCACTGCTTTACACATTCCCCTACATTGTGCTAAGATTAACTGTAACACGTACATCGTGACCTCTTTTCACAGCTATAAGAGATACACCATGGTGACGGTTTTCGGGAACCTGCACCAGGCTCAGTTAGGTGGAGTGCCTGGTACTTATCAGCTTGTGCACAGCTTCCTGAACATCAAACTCCCCGGCCCGCTGCCAGGCATGCAGGTACTGCACCATCACTGCAGCACAACCTTCCACCTCACACACTCATGCACGCTCGTGTGTATCGTAGATAACAAAGTGACTGATTTTTCCCAGCATGAGCAAATAAGCCTCTTAATCCAGACTTGGTGAAAAGTACACAAGCAAACACAAGAAGAAGTAAGTTGAGCTTTGTGTGTGTGTGTTTGCCTGTGGGAGCAGGATGGTGAGGTGGAGAATCATCCGGTGTGGGCTCTGATCTATTACTGCCTGCGATGTGGAGACCTGGATGCAGCCATGCATGTAGTGAATAGAGCACAGCACCAGCTGGGAGACTTTAAGACCTGGTTCCAGGAGTATATGAACAGCCCTGATCGCCGGTGAGATCATCTTGCAACATGTCACACTCGAAGCAGTGTCGCCTTCCTCTTACTGTGTATACACATATATAAAAAGAGTTAACCTGTGTTGTCTGACCTTCCTTCAGCCTGTCACCAGCTACAGAGAATAAAGTACGACTACATTACCGGCGTGTGTTACGCAACAGCGCTGATCCGTACAAGCGCGCTGTCTACTGCCTCATCGGCAAGTGTGACATCGCCGACAACCACGGAGAGGTGGCAGATAAAACAGAAGACTATCTGTGGCTCAAGGTATAACTATAGCTCTTCTATCACATCTTCTGACCATGGTGCTATACAGATTATGGCCTAGAAAGAAGTGTTCATGCCAAGTGCTGCATCACCAAGAGATAAAGGGTAAGGAAAGAAACAATTGTTCCTGCACAGTCACAGTGCTATACTGAAATGAAGCAGTGACAAAAAAAGATGATTAAAAATGCAAAGTTAGGAGACTACAATAAACCCAGATTATAGACTTTACAGGAAACAAACCACACAGTGAATGTTAAATAACATAAAATGTGACCAGTGCAGTGGTGAAACAGTCTTTATTTTTTAATTTCTTTGGGTGAAATCTATTTTAGAGCCTTCAATATTAGTTTTTCAAAACTTTTTTTAAATATCATGCATTAGTTTTTTTTCAGAACTACTGCAAGACTTTATATGAGCACTTTATATTTATTTAACATTATTATTATTTATTATTAATAGCTTCTGTGGGTTCCTCCGGGTTCTTCGTTTTTCTCCCACAGTCCAAAGACATACACATTAGGCTAACTGCCCCAGGTCTGAGTGTGAGTGTAAATGGATGTGTGTATGTGTGCTGTCCCTGTGGTAGACTGGTGAGGTGTTGAGGATGTACCCTAAGTTCATCCAGAGTTGGCTGAGACAGGCTCCAACCTCCCTGTGGCCCTAATAAAGCATACAGCAGTTCAGCTAATGAATGATTAAATGAAGATAATGATTTATTATTATTATTATTATTATTATTGTTATTGGAACTTGCACTGATCTCACACAATATTAAGCAGTGCTTCTGGTCTGTCTTGTGTTCTGTAGCTGAACCAGGTGTGTTTTGATGAAGATGGAAGCAGCGCTCCACAGGACAGACTCACACTGGCCCAGTTACAGAAACAGCTCCTGGAGGACTATGGTGAGATGCAGATCCCCTGATTTCCATCACACTGCAATCTATCATGCCCATTTCCATAACTCTTCAGGCAAACCGGGTTCATGAAGCGCTCTCTAAACATTAGACACTCGGGTCAAAACAATGTGTCATGGCAATACATCACCGGCTGATGCTTTCGATTCACACTCCTCTTGAAGGAAGCGATTCAGGAGGAGGAAATTTATTCTCCAGCAGTGAGCCTGTCCTAGATAAGCTCCCGCTCTCCTCTCTTTGACTTAAAACTTCCTCTCGCTGCATTTTAAAAGGCTCTGCACTATATTTCCTCCCACCTGCCTGATGAGTCAAGCTTATCTCTCACGATGCCCCACCACTAGGCTGCATTAAACACTTGTGCTGATAAGGGCCGCTCCACTTCCAGCTGCAGCTCTTTTCACTGCTCTTTTTATAAACGGCAGCTCGAATCGCAGCCTAAATGAGAGGGGATTATTTCAGCTCATGCGACTGGAAAGAAAGCAGCCTCTTTAAGAGCTCTACAGCCATGGAGCATTTTTGTGGAACTCATTACTTGCTTTAAAGAACATTTATATTTATTTAAGTTGCTCATGCTTAACTTGGTGTATGGTGTATTAAAAAAATATCTCAACATATTGCAGTACTAATTGCTGCTGTGCTTGTTCTCCACAGGCGAGTCTCATTTCTCAGCCAGTCAGCAGCCATTCCTTTACTTCCAGGTGCTTTTTCTGACTGCCCAGTTCGAAGCAGCGGTATCGTTCCTCTTCCGCATGGAGCGTCTCCGGAGTCATGCTGTACACGTGGCCCTCGCCCTCTACGAACTTAAACTGCTCCTAAAATCATCAGGACAGAGCGCACAGCTATGTATGCTGGTGACCCATTGATGCCTGTTCTATGGCAGAGTGTGTGCTGGACATTTATACACTGCCTGGACAAAAAAAAAAATTTCCGATTTTTCCGATTTTAGCCTTGCTTACAGCACATAATCGTCATGCCATTGTTTCAACAAACTTAAGCAACATAACATTAATATCCATCCAGTGTTGAACTGATGAGGGAAAAATCAAGCCACTCCATAAAGTCTTCTCCAGCACAACCTGAAAATTTTTAATAGGGTGAAGGTCAGGACTCTGGGGTGCCAACACGTATGCGAAAATGATTCCTCATGCTCCCTAAACCTAAAACTCCTTCATTATTTGAGTCCCCATTTTATATCCGTGCCATCAGGGAAGAAACAGTCCATTGATGTGATACCTGCTCAGTACATTCAGCTCATCAGCTGACTTCATTTTATTACCATACTAATGTTGCTGAGCTTCGACCTGACCAACTAATGCAACAATGCCATGATGATTACATGCTGTGATCAAGGCTAAACGCACTCCATTAAAATATTAGTGTGCTGCTTTTTTTTTTTTGTTTGTTTGTTTGGTTGTTTTTTTGGGTTTTTTTTGGACCGGGCAGTGGTCTAATACCCCAGAGTGGTAGAGGTGTGCAACCAACCTTGTGAGATTATTTTATTGGAGAATTTAGGTATATTTTACACTTTGGTATTATTTCTGCCATTGTTATTAGATCTAATCTAAGAGCCATATGTACAGAGACCGGACATAAGTAAATAGACACCCAAAATTTCAGAATGAATATCTGCTGGTCGAAGAAGAGGCTTGCGTCTTGCTGCTTAGCCATAATAGCCCATTTGATGAAGATAACAGTTGTTGAGCTGGTTTGGATATCTTCTGCAATGTCTGCGGCCTTGGAACCGGAATTTTTCTACACTGCGCTCTTCACGGAGTGAAGGCGTCTTTTCTGAAGGTCCAGGTCGATCTGGTCGTGGATCCGTGGTGGTCTTAAAATCTGACAATTCACTGACTTAAATTTAATGAACACTATTCAGACTGCTGTATAAAAGTGCACAGAGTTGTGCTAAAGTTATGCAAGCATGCCCCGCACTCCAGGAGCATAAGAATTGTCAGATTTTCAGAGAGGTAAAATTGTGGGTCAGTCAGAGGGTGGCATCAGCCAGCGACAAATAGCCGACAATTTAAATATTCCTTTGTCAATGGTACAAAGTACAACAGTGAAGGTAAGACCACCACGGTTCCACGACCAGGTTGACCTGGACCATCAGAAAGATGCCTGCTCTCCGTCATTCTGAAATTTTGGGTGTCTATTTACTTATGTCCAGTCTCTGAAATTTATCAGAGATATACAGAGTAAATCTAGTTTTATTCGGTAACTGAACAAGGATATGAAGGTGTTGATAATGTTGCCTGTTCTGCATGATGAGTAAAATGTATCTTGCATTATTTACTCGATATTTGCGATATTACTGTTGTTCATTGATCCTGATTGTCCCCTCAGTGAGTCAGGAACCAGGAGATCCCCCCATGGTACGGCGCCTAAACTTCATCCGGCTCCTTATGCTCTACACTCGTAAATTTGAGGCCACAGACCCACGAGAGGCCCTGCAGTACTTTTATTTCCTGCGGTACGTACATCCCGCTACATCGAAATAAGCCCCTGCAAGCCTGACCTTAGATACATGTTTGAGTATTTTTCTGAAAAGCTATTGGTTCAACTAGAAAGCTGATTCACTTTCTGTGCTGAAATCACTCTCTTTCTTTAACAACGGATGAATATTTCATGAGGGATATTAGAATCCGCTCAGATTTGCGAATATGAATAATTAAGCCATTTTCACGTGCCTGTTTGGCCCTCTTATCATCATGTCCCTTGTTTGTGTGTTTGGCAGGAACGAGAAAGACCATCAAGGAGAGAACATGTTCATGCGCTGCGTCAGTGAGCTGGTGATTGAGAGTCGTGAGGTAGGGTGGGGCTACGCCTCAGAAATCACAGATGATTTGTACTTTATTGCACTACTCCTCTGAATTCTTAACTTGCCTTTTCCTGTTGTAGTTTGACATGCTTCTGGGAAGGCTTGAAAAAGACGGAAGCAGAAAGGTATGCCTCTAGGGACTGTGCTCTACCTCCTAGCGTTATATAACTTGCAGGGCGGCTAGAACACTTTCAGCAATCATGCTTCTATTCAAAGCTTCTCGGGGAGCTTTATTTCAGCACACTGTACTCCTTGCTCATTCATTATTGTACCCATTCATCTCTACACAGGCTGTGAAAATGTTCTATTGTTTCAGCACTCATGGAGTACAATGTTTGCTTTGTTCTTTTGGTGGACAACATTTTTAAAAATACAAGCGTGCATCCCGAAACGCTGCCCGTCTCTAAAAAGGGATTGTGTGAATCCTTTCAGCCTGGTGTGATTGACAAGTTTGCCGGAGACACACGAGCCATCATCACCAAAGTGGCCTCAGAGGCTGAGAACAAGGGCCTGTTTGAGGAAGCTGTCAAACTCTATGAGTTAGGCAAGGTTAGTGAAACCATGACTCAGGAAATGCACTTATATGTCAGCATGTGGATAAGAGCAAATTAAATTTCTCTCTCTTTTTGCTTGCTACTGATAGAACCCTGATAAAGTGCTGGAGCTGATGAATAAGTTGCTGAGCCCAGTAATTGCCCAGGTCAGCGCACCACAGTCGAACAAAGAGAGACTCAAGAACATGGCACTGGGTATTGCTGAACGGTACGTTTCTCCTCTCAATGAACCTGGAAAACTATTGTTAAATATGATTATTGCCTCCTCCCAAAATTAGACTTATTGGCTGAGGCATTGTAATCGCCAAAGTTTCTGAGTCAGTTTGTCTGTGAACAAAATCATGACCACACCCGTGCACAGATTTTCACCAAGCTTGGTGGGGACACTCCCCTTCCATGAGTCCCAGAGGAGATTTGATATTGGAATGTCTGGGTCAAAGGTGAATGTCAGAGCAGGGTCAAAGATTTTGGAGATAGAGTGCTTACAACTAGGAACGAGTGCCAATAGACATGTCATAGCTATAGAATCCTATTACAGAAAAGTGGGTAGTAAGTTGGAAATTATTAAATGCTTTGTTGAACTTTAAATGCGATTTTCTTCAGAGTTGCATGTTTAAAAGGCTGAAAATGCCTGCCAGGTTTTGGTTAGTTACTCCAAAATTAGCAACATATGTTAGAAAAAAATGGTATCATTTAAAATTTTTGGTTATCAGTTACAAAATGGTACCAATAACTCAAAATTAATCATTTCCGTTTTAATACCCACTTTACTGTGATGGGTCACAAATATGAGCTTAAATGAACATATGAAGAGAATGTCCTTTAATCATGATTGACCTTTAAAAGTCAAACCCCACCAACCTCGCTGTATAGGGCCTTTTTTGCTACATTATCCATGCTATGGGGCACAGGTACCTCACAATATGATTACCCCTCCAGTTTTTGAATATTTTGTGGTTGACACTGTATTCTCATTATTCCTGTGATGTCTCGGCGCACATTTCTAGATCAGTTACAATGATGCTTAATAGGAGAATAAATGTCATCAATCTCAGTCAAGTTTTGTTGTTAGCTGTTAAAAACTAGATAAAAAGTGCCCCTTTCTTTGCTTACCAATTTCCTGCAACTTTAAAAATAATAATCATGAGAAATCCAACATGGAAGTGGTGGAGACAGCAAATGTTGACCAACACAAATTGCTCAAAGACCCAGAATGCACTGCATGTATTTAGGGTAGAATAAAGTTGTCCCTGAACTGCTAATTAACAATCTGTGAGATAACAGAAATTTAAATGGTGAGATCAGCATGAAAGTTAAATTTTGAAACCTGATCTGTTTGAGTGTACAGGTGTACAGATGAGAAAAAAGAGCCCTGGAGAGAATTAAAGTAAAAAGTAAAGTACTAAAGCCCTGCCCTATTGCTCTCTGTAGGTAAAGATGAAGCATGGGCTAAACAGACTGGTATTGCTGTCAAAAAGTAGTCACACTGCATTGTGGGTTATTTAGGAAATCATTACACAAGTTACTGTGGCTCACCTTTGGTGACGGCAGGAGCTAAAGACAGTCCACTGATGAGAAATGTTTGAATATAAAAAATATATTTTAAAAAGTATTTAAAAAAATATTGCATTCCATTCAAGGTGTCTTTTTCCTTTAAGCCTTTCATAAGCTCCCACCATCACCAAGAGTGGGTGGAGCAGTACCTATAGAAATCGGTTTCGTCTGTACAATTTGTTCTGTTTATTTGTTTGTTTGTTTTGAGACAAGTGCAATAACTTGGGAAGGAAATGACATAGGATCAACAAATTTGGTATATGGGTCCCTGTGATATCTATATGGGTGATGTAACAGGATGGAAAGAACATATTTCTATTGCGTTGTAGTGAAGATGTCACAGATAGTTACATTAGCTATATGAGTATAAAGAATGTTCTGTGGTTGTTGAACGGACTATGCTAGAACCCGGACAACCGTGAACATATCACCAAGGATTTTGCCATGAGACCCAAGACTCTTCACACCACAAATTGTCTTCCACCTTATTCTGCCGTCCTACAACTGCCTCTTCTGTGACTAACTTATTTCATTTATTGTTAACTGATATATTCATTGGCTCATTTGTAATAAATCATTAAACCAGCTTCCTTTACCTGACCTGAATTGTTCCGAACACTTCTGGAACTCGTGCTAGTCCGTCACAATATATTGGACTTGTCAATTCCTGTTAACGTAATTTGAAAATAACACAGAATCACCACCACATTTGGTGGACGGGTCCCTTGCAGAAAGGTTTCAGGTGGGATTGTATATGGGTGACCTTGGCCTTGTTTCAAGGTCATAACAGTCAGCTTGGTGAATTTTTTAGCTCCCGCTGCAGTTGAAGGTGGGCAGAGCGGCAGCTGAAGAAATGGGTTCCATCCATCCATCTGTACAATTTGTTAGTGCAATAACTTTGGAAGAAAATGACAGGATCACCAAAATTCGTTCCTGTGGTTTTGTTTCTTTGCCTCAGGGTCAGATCAGTTGAGATTGTATATGGGTCACCTTGACCGTCACAGCTATTAATGTGAAATGGTCCTGCTGGTGGGAGCATCTTGACCCCTGTGATCTGTTTTTGGATATGTTGCTCATTCTGTATAGGCTTGAGAGGGGGATGTTATTGTGTTGTTTTTGCTATAGGTACCGCACTAATGGCATAAGTGGAGAGAAGTCAGTGGATAGTACCTTTTACTTGCTCCTGGACCTCATGACTTTCTTTGATGAATACCACAGCGGCCACATCGATCAAGCATATATCGTGAGTTAAGATTGTAGTCAGTTTTAACACTGCTCAATGTGCTATTTATTGAACATTAATAATATTGTGTGTGTGTGTGTGTGTCAGGTAATGGAAAGGCTAAAGCTGGTTCCTTTGAGCCAAGACCAAGTAGAGGAGAGGGTGGCAGCGTTCAGGAACTTCAGCGATGAGGTGAGAGTGCTCATTATCAGTACACTGTACTAATCTTTTGTATGAAATTCAGCTGTCATTTTAATAAGAGATCACTGGTCTCAATGCTCATCATGCTCATTCTCATTTCCTGCAGGTCAGACACAATTTATCTGAGGTGCTTCTTGCTACTATGAACATTCTGTTCACACAGTACAAGCGCCTGAAAGGGACAACAGCAGGAACTCCGGGCAGACAGCAGCGCACACTGGAGGACCGAGACTCGGTGGGGAAAAAACTGAATCGGGGATACATGCAGAATTGTTTTAGTGCACAGAGACAGATGTATAGTTCTTACACTCTTGTTTTAATTTTACCCCAAGGGTTACTTTGCAATATAATACTGTATGTCAAGTCTTTTGCATTGAGGGGCACAGTGAAATAGTGGATAGAACTTTCGACTCACATCAAGAAAGTCCTGGGTTTGCACCTTCTCCCCATGCATGCATGGGTTTCCTTTGGGTACTCGGGTTTCCTCCCACAATTTTAAACATGCATATTAGGCTAATTAGATATTCTCGATTTCCCCTAGGTGTGAATGGTTGTGTGTGTCCTGCGATGGTCTAGCAAGCTGATCAGGGTGTACCCCACCTTTGCATGGGATGAGCTCCAGACTCCCCATGACCCTAATTAAGGATCGGAAAATGGATTGGAAAATGAAATGAAAAATCATTTGAAATATTTTTAAAAGTTTAAAGCCAAACTTAATTAATATATACATTTAAGTACTTAAATATATACATTTAAGTACTACCTAAATGCAGAGCTCCCAACAGATAGCTTTATTAATAGGTGTCCCAGGCTGGTGTTATAAGAGTAGCATCACTCCTTTAATGGTTGAATCAACTTCAGCCCTGAAGGAAGTAAACAAATAAATCTTTCCTGCGTTTCCCGACTATGGTTCAGAGCGATTAACACATTTTTGTAATTCACCACCTTTTACTGGCTGATTCATTTGTATCATCTGTCCTGTTAGTTTAATTAACAAGGGTCATGTTCTGTGTTGCTGTTCATGTGTTTTGCTTGGTCTGTCTCCCGGAGTTAGATTGTGTGGTTTTTATTCTGTGCGAGTCTGAGCAGTGCTGTATGAGCCTCTATTTTTTTGGCTTTCAGTTTCGTTGTTATTAATAAATTAGTTTTGTGTTTTTAAAAAAAAAAATTTATTGCTGCCTGTCATCATGCAAGTCAGTGATACATAACAGCCAGTCAGCAACAACTTGGACGTAGTCACGGGACAACCGTCCATGTCATGATTTATACCTTAATCTACTTATTGTAAAATATTATTGCCAAACATTTTACAATGGGGAAACAAGCTCGCACTTTGATTTAGCACTATGCACATTTTTCTTCGTCTCTTCTCTCATTTATCACAATTTTGGCCACGGCCATTGAGTGTGTAAGCATTCTAATTACTGAGAATACAAATTGAATTGTTCAGGATAATGTCATTTCACTGCAGTGTGTGTAACTGTCCAAAAACATATTATAACTAATAGCAGAGTTCCATACCTATTTAAATGTCTTAAAGCCATAAGCTTTTTTTGTTGTCGCATCTGTGCTGATGTGTCCACACAGGCAACCCAATAAATTAAGAAAACGGTGGGAAAATATATTGTGTGCCATCGCCATCAGCACGGAGTTCACTTGCACTTAGCAGCTTATACTCTTACTTTACCTGTAGAATTACACATGCAAACATTACTTTAAGACACCTTTAAGCAGACAGATTGTACTTACCAGATGTGACCACTAAACTATTAACTCTATAGTGAGCACATTACATGTACACTGCCAGTCAAAAGTTTTAGAACAGCCCCAAAAGTTTCAGTTTTGTTGAAATCAAAGCGTTTTCAAGTATAGTAAATGACCTGAAAAGAAACAAAGCTAAGTGGTATGTCAGAACTCCCTTATTAGAAGAAAAGAACAAGACAGTAGGTTCCAAATCATAGAATGTTCAGAACAGTCTCCAGACTTAAACCCCGTCAAGCTGGTTCGGGATGAAGTGGACAGAAGGGTGAAGCCAAAACAAACAAGTGAAACACATTTGTAGAAACGTCTGCAGCAGTGTTAGGAAGAATTTCCAGAACAATCATTTCACAGCTGTGATATCTGCACAACATGGATGCTTTGAGTCAAAAATTTAGTTAAGTTGTGTTAAACAGAACAATTCCATTTTTTTTAACCTCGAACTTGTTGTGGGATTTCATTTTGAGTACAATGGGACATAAATCTGTGCACATTTTAATAAAAACTGGAAAGATCAAGGTGTTCTAAAACTTTTGACCGGTAGTATAAATGAAATGCAAACTAACAGCAGATTACTGCGATGAATGCTCTTCAATAATCAAGCGTGCCTTCTGTATTTACTTCCACAGATACTGCGCAGCCAGGCTCGGGCACTGATCACCTTTGCTGGGATGATCCCATACCGCATGGCTGGAGACACCAATGCCAGGCTGGTACAGATGGAAGTTCTGATGAACTGAGAGAAAGAAAGAGAGAACTTAGAAAACAGTCCGTGCAGTTTCACATTCTCTCTCGTAAGCCTCCAGCTCCCCTCCCATCAATTTTTTTTTTTCATTAATCATACCTCGTTGTGTGAATTTATGTTTGTATTCGTTTTCATCATTTTGAAAAATAAAACAAATTTCAGTTAATTTTGTGTTTTGATTTGACTTTTTTCCACCTTGTTTCATTTACGTTCTCCTCTTTTACCTTTTATGATTTATCATTTTAAATCCATTTAATCCTCTCTGGTTAGCACGTCCACCTCACAGCAAGAAGGTTCTGGGTTCGATTCCCTGGTCGAATGTTTCTGTTTGGAGTTTGCATGTTCTCCCCATGCTTTTGTGGGTTTCCTCTGGATACTTCAGTTTCCTCCTACAGTCCAAAGACATGCATATTAGGCTGATTGGCTGTTCCAAATTGCCCCTAGCTGTGAATGAGAGGGTGACTAGTTGGGTGTATGTGTTGGCCCTGCAATGGTCTGGCAAGCTGTTCAGTGTCGGTTGAGATGGGCACAGCCTCCCCACAACCCTAATTGAATTAAGCGGTTCGGTGGTTGAATGAATGTGCTCATGTCATTCATTTTGGAATGAAATCATATTTCATGCACTTTTTTGTTCATATGTTCATCTAATCACAATGTTATAAAAATAATAATAATAATAACTGTCTAAATTACCATAAATATATTACCACACACTGCTATAGAATAATAGGAGTTAATTTTGGGGCTCACTTGAAAGAGACCACCAGTGGTAATTTCCTTGCAGTGATGGTTTACCACAAACCCTTAGTACTGAAGAATGACTTTACTGTTTCAGTTGATACAGCTCCTTAGTGAAGTTGTTTCATTTGTGATAAGCTCCAAACAGATGAAGAGTTATTACAGAAATATGTCTTTGTTCTGGTTTTAATGTTAGAATCCGGAGCTGCTTTAGTTACTGTTGATCACTTTTTGTTATTGTGGTACTGTATTTATTACTAAAGTCAAACATTATAGAGAACATGGACATGGCCATTATAAATATTTTTTTTAAAAAATCATCTGCATGAGTGTGTCAGGATCTGTTGCGATTGTCAGTACGGCCAATTGAAACCCAGAAGACTCAAGCAAGAGAAGCAGATGGGAGGATGAGGTGTGCGTGCTGCAGCTGGTGTTGTGAATCAGGCCGATGCCACACGTCCGCGATAACCCGGCTATTTCACAACACCAGGGTGGCCCCACACCGCTGCCAGCATCATGATGAAGAACATTACGTCTGGCTGCTCTCTTTTTTTATACGGATTCAAGATTTTTTTTAATTAAATGTTGAAATAAAACATTGACAAATCCATTGAAAGCTACTGTGTGTGTACACGTGCATTGATCATTTTTGTAAAACAAACTGTATTATTGGCCAACACAAATGTTCTAACGGCTACAACTGTTCCATGAGACTGTAAAGTGCACATTTTACAGAATCCTTCCATGTTAACTCTTGTATGGCTAATTATAGAAAATTCATCAGAAAGCTGAAAGGAAGACAGCCAACAGGGGAGCACCTGTGGACAGATTTGTGAGATCTGCTCTAATTGTACAATGAAGAGCCCAGCAGTGAGCCTTCCAGAGCAATATCTGTAGAAATAATTACTTAACCTACAGTTCCACCTTGGATCACATGTATTTGTGAACTGGAATATGTAAGTTAATGAGGAACTGAAAGAATGATTATGCAGTGCCTTAGGTAAAAGTCATTCAGCTGAAATGCTAATGATTTGTCTAAATGTTTTACATGGCGTTGCTTGATTAACTAAAGTGAAGGTCATCAAGAAGGAATTAAAATGTTATAAATTTATTGAGTATTTAAGTTGGTTTGGTGTTTCAAGTTTGCTTTCTATACCTTCCTATACCATCTATATCTTTTGTTCTCCAGTCATTACATTTGCATATATGTCCTCAATTTTAGGACTGGTTTTGGAATTTCCCAAAGTTTCATAGACACTCAAGAATTGGTCACAAAAGCAAAAGTGTCCTTCAGAGGCTGTGCGAAGGTGATCCTGCTTTAGATCTCAATCAGCATGTTGACATACTGTTAACAGGCTCAAGAGCAAGCCAATGACCCCAGAGCAACTTGTTAGGAATTACTGACCATTAAAAAAAAAAAAAAAAGGCTCTATCAAGAACATTTCCAGTTCAGGTACTGTATAACCCCTCCACCAGTCCCTCGTTCACACTGGCTTCTATTTACTCATGGAGGACACAGTGTAATAATCAGGCAATCAGCCTCACTTTATTCAAAGGCCGGTACTCTGTGTATCCATTTACGTTTATGGTATTTGGCCATGGCTGTTATCGGACGGAAAAACGAATTTGTCAATTTAAAAGTTTTTTTAATCAATAAAAAAATCAATATGAAGACATATGGGTGTTAGTTCCTGGACGGAAAAACGTAATGTCGTCAAAATTAAAGTCACCAGCTCAAGATAGTACCTCGTGTCCACAAAAGCTATACTTGCATTCCTTTTAGTAACACTTGCAAATATTTAGTCAAAATATTACTGTAATATCACTAATTTTAAATTTCGTGCTGTGAATCAGTTTTGAGAAGTTCTGACATTTTGTTTTGAGCCAACTCCAGTGCCTTAGTGAGAAGGTTTGATAGTGATCATACAACCAGCACTGCTACAGGTGTTCACATTAACTCAATTTAAAAATAAAAATGCCCACAGACATATTACTATACACTGGAGCTTGGTAAATAAAGCGTGCTGCTTAAAGTGTGCAATATGTCTCTTCGAATGCCCTTAGTGTGGAAAGAAGTTTGGAGCGCATCCCCCCTGCAGCACGCTTGCGGCCACCTGCACTCCTTATATTTTTCCATCAGCCTTGCTCCAACTTGCTAACATGCATGTATTTGGCAGACACCCTTATCCAGAGCGACTTACATTTAGCATTTTTATATAGCTTGGTGTTGCATCAGTAACCTAGAGCATTAACCACTGATCTACAACTGCTCCAGCACTCGGTGGTGAAGATAACCGTCAGTGCACTACAGAAGAAAAGGGTGGTTATAACCTCTTGTGGCTCTGCTGTGCTGTCTGGTTATATACCAGACTAGATTCTCCATCCAGTTATAACTGCTATGCTAAGACAGAGCTTTTTCCAGTACGGAATTAGATTTTACTAGATTTATGGTGGGAATAATCTAATATTACTATATACACTATAACGTGAGAAGAAAGAGATCTGATTGGTCTTCTTTCAGCGGATTAAAAAAAGATTTTCCTGAGTGGCTAGTGCTTGAATCATAATGACAGATAGCCATGGTTTGTCAAGGTCACTTGGAGCAAGCAGTGTCATTACTGTCACGCTTTAGAAATGGAAAAAAAAAAGATATTATGTACCATATAATATAAACATTTTCGTATGCTTTTCTTTCTTTTCATGTAGTATATACTAAACGTGAAAAGGCCAAAGAGGAGATTTATGTGATGAGGGAGCACATGCAGGGGAGAGGGATGATCCGCTGTGTCGACCTCTAACAGGAGCAGCCAAAAGAAGATGAAGAAGATTTTAAATGAATCAGGTTTATTATATCAACTGCAACTGTAAAGGGTAAAAAATCTTGCTACTGAAAGTAATACACTTACATGCTTGTACCGGTCCGATGTGGCGAAGAGTTTGAAGAATTTACCAGTTGATTTTCGTTCCTACCCTCACCAATGGTCACAAGCTTTGGGTAGGGACCGAAAGAACAAGATCGCAAATACATACAGCTGAAATGAGCTTCCTTTACAGGGTGGCGGGGCTCTCCATCAGAGATAGGGTGAGAAGCTCGGGCATCCGGGAGGAGCTCAGCGTAGAACCGCTGCTCCTCTGCATCAAGAGGAGCCAGTTGAAATGGCTCAGGCATCTGATTAGAATGCCTCCCGAACACCTCCCCAGGTCAACCCAGAACAGACTATGTCTCTTAGCTGGTCTGGGAACACTCATCCCCCCACTCCCCACCCCCCAGAAGAGCTGGAGGAAGTGGCTGGTGAGAGGGGCATCTGGACCTCACTGTTTAGGCTGTGGCCCCTGCGATCCAATCGCGGATTAAGCAGAAGAAGATGGCTGACTGACGATTGACTGACTAGTTCCTTTTAAATAGGTGTCTGGAGGCTGTAAAAATACATCTGGTAAACAAATTTCAGAACGATTGGTCAATTATTGAAGAGACTGTAGTGCTACCACAATAGACGCACCGATGAACAGACAGACAGACGCCGAAGGCAATGTAAAATCCTTTATTTTACAGTGCTGACATTCAGGAAATCTTTTCTTCAGCTTTGTCTTGATTTGGGTCACGCTGGATTTGGAGTCTATCCTGGGAACACTAGGCTCAAAAAGGGAATACATCTTGGATGGAATGCCAGTCAATCACAGGGTACCATGCCCACACACATACAGTATGTACACACTGCTTTCTTCCACCAACTAGCATGTTTTGTGCAAAGAGAGGAACCCAAAGAGCCCAGAGGGAACCCACATTGACACATGGAGGGCATGCAAAATGCAAGAAGTAACACAAGGCAACATTTTTTAAGCATTTTAATGTGGAGTGAAAAGCATCAGATGAGCCGACAAAAAAAACAACTACGAATAATACACTTACTCATTTGCCGAACTAGTGTCTACTTCTAGGGTCGCGGGGGGCTGGAGCCTATCTCAGCCGTCACTGAGCGAAGGAGAGGTACACAGCCTGTTAGACCATCGCAGGGAAACACACACATCTATTCACACTTACACTCAAACCTAGGGGCAATTTGGAACAACCAATTAGCCTAATGTACATGTTTTTGGACTGTAGTAGGAAGCCAATGCAAGCACAGGGAGAACATGCAAACTCAACACAGACACCCCCAAGCCTGGGCTCAAACCCAGGTCCTTCTTGCTTTAAGGTGGACATACTAACCATTATTTCAGAATGCCGCCACAAATAATACAGTTGCCACTTACCAATGGTGGCATGGTGGTCCAGAAAATGGCCATTATTGTACCATGGCGTATTGCCATATTGTGGTCCTATGAAGATGTGTGTGTGTGTGTGTGTGTGTGTGTGTGTGTTAGAATATGGAAGCCTATACAGAAAAACAAATGAAATATGCATTCATAAATATGTCAAGGTGATTTCATTCATGTTATGCAGCATATAACAGTGCAGAACTTATGAAAAAATGAAGGGTGCTTGAAATAGCTAAACTAGCCTTCAGGTATCGAGAGATATTGGCTCCAGCAAGAATGCTTGTGGCTGAGGGAAGAGAGATGGAGAACATGCCAAAGAAGATGCCCTCTGGCCTATGCCAGCTGGGAAACAAGTTTTCTGCAAAAACTTCTGCTACAAAGCAAAAGGAAAAGCACAGTGTGAGACACATGCACATGTACACATACTCTGTTGAGAGGAAGCATATGATGCACAACCATACAACACTCTGATCTCTGTAAGTGAAAAAGCATTAGGCTTGCTTCTTATGAGGGGTGGGAATGATGGTACCAACAGTGTAGTTTACAAATCAAATCATGATAATGAAGAACAAAACCTGGGCATAATGGATTGATTAACAACACAGTTTGCTCAGTACTAGCTGGTTAATTTGGAAGCCAGATAAATATACACTCACCGGCCACTTTATTAGGTACACCTGTCCAACTGCTCATTAACACTTAATTTCTAATCAGCCAATC
>JAQMYF010000004.1:27639763-27655970 GCA_030014195.1 Neosilurus mollespiculum
AGGCAGTTCTGAAGGCAAAAGGGGGTCCAACCCGTTACTAGCATGGTGTACCTAATAAAGTGGCCGGTGAGTGTATGATAAACAAAACTCTCTTTGATTTTAGCACAGACCTTGCTAAACCATGTCACTCCTTACATGATAGAGAAAATGCCAGCAGACTGGTTACAGCAGCCAATGAAGCAGAAGTCTTTGAGAGTGTCTACTATGTTTTACTCCTAACGGTGGTTAAAAGAAAGAAAACTTAACACAAATATTGTTGGTGTATGAAAAGGTAACGCAGCATGAAAGTGATCGGATGCTTTAAGCCCACCTGTATTAGCGCTTGTGCTGTCTTAGCAAAGCCTACAGCATGCATAGCCATAGCCACTGCATGAGCAAAATCAAAGAGCAGTAAACTGGATTCCCCTAGCTCTGGACTCAAACTGCATGGAATCAGGAAACAAATGCCACCAATAGACAAATTAGGTTGGGATTCCTGAAACGGTTTGTAATATGTTGCAAATATGTGTATGAGTAAAATGACTTAAAACCCTGCCCCCTTTCGCTTTTACATTGGTAGCATTTCAGAGGTAGCGAGGCCAGTGATCTCAGTGATGCAGAAGGAGAGCAGAATGGACCCTGGGTGAAGGTGGGGTACACCCTGAACAACTCGTCAGTCTGTAACAGAGCAAACACACACAACTCACACCTAGGGGAAATTTGGAACAGCCAGTTAGCCTAATGTGCATATCTTTGGGCCGTGGGAGGAAACCAGAGCACTCAGAGGAAACCCACACAAACACATGGGTAACAAGCAAACTACACACGGAAATGCCCTTGCCCATGCGGATGTGCCGTCCACCACCATCAACAGTGGTTGAAAAAAGGTTCATACCTTTATTATTTAGATTGCCATTAATCTGTTGATTAAGGAGTTGATCAAGGAGTTGAGCACACTCCTCCAACAGGCCGAATACATATTTCACCATCAAATACCAAGTAAATAATAATAATATAATTCACTCATCTCAGTCTAATTTGCTGACCTGATTAGTCCTATTACGGTTGTGGAAGGCTGGAGCCTATCTTAGCTGCACGAAGGCAGGGTACACCCTGAACAGCTTGCCAGACCATCACAGGGTCTATAGTATAATTGTAAACCATTAACAATCTTACTTGAACAGTAACTGTTGGATAAACAAACCGTCATTTGAGTAATCTCAGGGATATGTGGGGATCTGGGGTGTAACAGGCAGGACAGGATGTTTCATCTGTTAATTAACTGGTTGCACACAGATTCATGACATGTAAAGACGATTCATGACATTGCAATTAGACAATGAAAACTGTTGCTCTTAAACATCATCCACCTACTTATCTGACTCAATTGTAAACCAAATAGGCCAGTAGGTGGAATGTTTGAGAAGGGATTTTTAAATATAAAAATACAGTTTTTTTGTTTTTGATAGGTGCTCTACTTCATAGCTTATACAATAAGTGCATTTAGTATCATATTTTAAACAACTTTTTATTGTATAATTGCCCATCCCCAGTCATTAGTCAGATCATGAAGGAATTTTGATCAATTTCTTCATTTTGACTATTCTACTATTTGGCCTACCAAAGGAAATCCAGTCTGATCAAGGGTCGAACTTCATGTTGGGCCTATTTCAAAGTGTGGTATATCAATTTGGAGTAAAGCACATAAGATCCAGTGCATACCACCCGGAGTCTCATGGAGCCTTAAAAAGATTTCACTCGACCCTAAAGAATATGATCAGAACTTACTGCTTCAAGAATGAGAAATGCTGGGATGAAGGGATTCCACTGCTGCTGTTCGCTGCTAGAGAGTCAGTGCAAGAATAGTTGGGATTCAGCCCATTCAACTTGGTGTTTGGTCACACTGAAGGAGAGATGGCTACAAGAGGCCCCTGGGGATGTCGGCCTGCTAGATTATGTGTCAAAGTTTAAGGAAAAGCTACATCAATCAGAATCAGAATACTTTATTGATCCTGGAGGAAATTGTGTAATCGTGCACACGCAAACTGGCCCAAGAAAATCTGAAAAGTGCTTAGCGAAAGATGCAGCGGCTGTTTGACTGTCAAGCCGAAGACCGCAGTTTCAACCCAGGAGACAATGTGTTGGCGTTATTACAAGCAAGGTACCATGGTCCATAATAGGTCATCAGAAAAAATTACATCAACTACATCATAAGGACCCCTAAACGACGAAAAACCTCTCAACTATGTCACATCAACATGTTAAAGGCCTACCTCCATAGGACTAGCGAAGTCTTGGTAGTGAGCGGCTGTCCTTAGGCTGAATCTGAGGAAGCTCCTGCCGTGAAACAAAATGATGATCGTCCTATGAGACTTAGCAACTCCGACATCTTGTCTGACCTACCACGGAAGCTAAGCCACTTTCCACACAAAGACAGACGTCAATCAGCCGATCTCCTATTAGAATTCAATGCATTATTTCCTGATGTGCCCAGCAAGAGCCACATTGCTCAACATGACGTGGACGTCAGAAATGTAAGACATATCAAACAGCACCCGTAGCGCTTCAACCCCAATAAGGCCGAATTATTGCAGAAGGAAGTGTCCTACATGCTGGAGAATGACATCATCGAGCCAAGCCAGAGTGACTGGGCTTCACCATGCCCAATACCAAGGATAGATGACTCCATAGACAAGATTAGAAAGGCAAAACACATCACAAAATGTGGCTTACTAAAAGGGTAATGGTGTGTTCCACTTCCATCACCCTGAGTGGCTTGTACCAGTATAAAGTCATGCCCTTCGGTATGAAGAACTCGCCAGCCACATTCCAGTGGCTGATAAACCAGTGTCTGGCAGGCCTTGACGTTGTTGAATGTACATAGATGACATCGTTATCTACAGTGACACCTGGGATGCCCATTTGTCTCATTTGAGGGAAGTTTTCCTTAAATTATTAAGGGCTAATTTTACTGTCAACCTAGCTAGGAGCGAATTTGGTCAGGCTAGTGTGACCTATCTGGGCTATGTCCTCGGCCATGGGCCGGTAGCTCCGATTACAGCGAAGGTCCAAAGTATTGTGGAAATCTTGTCAAAAAGGCTTCAACAGTGTCAAATCCCTACTATGTACCATTGTTAAGGCCCCAGATTTCGGCAAACCCTTCAGTTTGGCTGTAGATGCCAGTGATGTTGGTGCAGGTGCTGTACTGTTACAGTTAGATTATAATGGTTTTGAACATCCAGCCTGTTACTTTTCAAAGAAATTCAATACGTAACAAATTATTTCACTGTAGAAAAAGAAACATTGGCTCTAATGCTAGCAATGCAGCATTCTGAAGTATACCTGTCCTCTTCCAGTCAATCCATACTAATATACACCGACCACAACCCATTGATATTCCTAGACAAAATTAAAGGCAAGGACAGGTTGTTGGGTCAGAGTTAAATGTTTCAAGAGTGTAACCTCGAGGTAAAACATACACGAGGGGTCGATAATGTATGTGCAGATGCACTGTCCTGTTGAATGTATATCTTAAAACATTCCTACACATGGCTGACTACACAAGTATACCAGATAATTTTCAATCATTTTCCAAGTTTGCATTCAAAATATCATTTATGTAATTATTATTATCAATTTATTTCATATTATAGGATTTTCCTAGAAGACTCATGTTTGTTTCATAATTGTCATTTTCTTAAAAGTTGTCAACTTTTCTTTTACGGAGGTAGGTGTGACGTACCAGGCACGTCCGGTACCCATGGTAACATAACTGACATGCCTGTATCTATTGTAATGTAGTATTGTTGTCATAGTAGGTACTAGCTCTATAAATGTGAAGAGTACTCTGTAGTTGTTGGAACTTGCACTGTTCCATTATCTATGTCTATAAGCCTGGCCTGACTTATATTTATTGCTAATTTCAACTCAATACGGTGAGAAGTCGACACCCGTGTCAGACAGTAGTCCACTTTCATCAGAAAGTGATGCAACTGGATGTCTTGTGAACTTTCCGAGTACAACGTCACATGACTGAGTCTGCGCAGTGCGTGGGGCTTCCTCATAGGCTCCACGTCGGTGCACGAGAACCTTCCAGCCAATCATCTTCGGCCACAGTGTGTTTTGGAAACACACACCCAGCATATCTCACGAGCTCTTCTCAGCTGCTCCAAAGTTAGTGACGGTTCAGACAGTGGCTCAGCGCGGTGGTGTTGTAAACCCTCGAACAGGAGCAGAACTTCTTTACATCCGGTGTAGTTTATAAACGCGAACTTTCTGATAAGTGTGTCGTACGTTTGTGGATTTGAAAGTAACGTTATTGGTGGGAGACAGACAGAGAAAATGGATCCCCAGGTCTCGGAAAAGGAGACGATTTCTGTGGTGATTAAAACACCGAACCAAGTTCACGGTGATCAGACAATCGAAGATGTACACATGAACTGGACGGTGAAGGACCTGAAAACCCATCTGTCGAGGATTTATCCATCCAAACCGGTGAGTCCGTTAGTTCCTTTTATGAACCCGGAAGCTAGCAGGGCTTCTCGGTAATTTAGCAACCTGGCTTTATTTAGCTAGCTAGCATTAGCACCGTTTATCAAGACTCGTTACTGTACACTCTTAATTTATCTTATCCGTGTTTTATTTGTTTCTTAATGTGTAACGCGGCGTGTGAGTCGTATCACTATTTTTATTAACTTTTCTTACTGGGCAGCTGGCTGTTCTCGGTATTTAGCATTCCAGCACACTACCACAGACATACTTCAGCTGTTAGCTAACGTGGCTAACACACGCGCACGCGCGGTGTAATTACTAAGCGCGTGCCCTTGTGTTTACATAAAACATGAAACCCATGTCTCTCATTCAGGTCTGTGAAGCAGATCTCACCAAAGTGGTCTCAGTCGTTTGTGCTGGTCTGTGCTGTTGAAATAAATGATTTTACTAATATTATGATATATTTTTTGTTATTTTCGTTTTTGTTTCTTACTGTGACACCTCCACCACCCAAATCATTTTTGTGGCTTTCACTTTCATTCAAAGTTAAACAAAAATCCTGTGTTTGATATTGTAAAGGCATGGGTGAATGAAGTACTGAACTCATTTATGTGGCTCTGTGGTGAATAGCTTGATACCCCTTCACTCCCTCTTATGAAAAATGCCCAGAATGGCATCACAACAGCAGGTGTTTTCTCTAGAGAATTGCTTTACCTCATTTGTGTATTATATTTTTTGACACTTGTGGTTTTCTTCCTTGTGAACAGGCTGAAAAAGACCAGAGACTCATCTACTCAGGCAAACTGCTCACAGATAACCTGCACATCAGAGATGTTTTTAGGAAGGTAAAGGGTTTTTCTTTTCTTTCTTTTTTTTTTTCTTTTAATTTACACAGATGTGTGGAAAACCAAGCTGGCCACTGTTGGGTTCTTGAACAAGATCCAAGTGTAAGTTGCACTGGATCTACCAAATGCTACCAAATTTACATGTGTTTACCTATGATGTACAGTGCACACACTTTGAGTAACAAACACAGTCAAATATTCTGTGTACATAAATAGCCAGTTGCTGTACTGTGCAGAAGTACATTTGGTTGTTTGCTTTATTGTTAATTACTTGGTGGCAAACTGTTCAGTACATTCAATCCATATTCAGTCAAACAGCCACTCGGAACCTATTTAAGGTATCCAGGTTAACGGTCAACTTTTTAAAATTTAATTTTATTTCCTTTTTTTTTTCCAATAATTATAATTTGGTTCACCTTTTTCCATCTGTTTCATCTGAATTTCCACTTCACAAAAACCCAGTTCCCCATACGTTATTGGGTGGTGTAGTGGTTAGCTTGTCCACCTCACACCAAGAAGGTCCTTTGTTCGGGTTTTCGAGTGTATTGGCTTTTCCAAACTTCCCGTAGGGGAGTGTGTGTTGCCCTGAGTTGGTCTGGAGCTGTACAGGTTGCACCCTACCTTCAGACATAGATATACATCAGATAGACATCAGCCTCCCCGTGACCGTAGTAATAGCGTTAAGCAGCTCAGCAAATGAGTGGGTTGGGGAGTAAGTTTAGTTATCATTTTAAAAATTAGGAATTTTTAGTCTTTATGTTGACTTAATGTCAGAATGTTATATTACCAGAACGGGTTAGATTCAAAGGACCAATACTCACCTGTCAATACAGGCTTTATACCTGTATACACTCTTTACCCTAGTCAAATATGATGCCCAGTGCTGTGAGGTTGGTCATGTGATGAGTATCCAGATGTCCGACTTCGAGAATGGCCACTTTATTAAAAACGAAACGATCCAAAGGAGCAATACACACCTGTCAATACAGGCTTTATACCTGTATACACTCTTTACCCTAGTCAAATATGGTGCCCAGTACTGTGAGGTTAGTCATGTGATGAGTACCCAGATGTCTGACTTCGAGAGTGGCCACTTTATTAAAAACGAAACACTAGGCACTGATTTTAACATGATACGGTTCATTGTACTAATTATATACAATAACGTGTTTAATATCACATCCAATTTAATATAAATGTTAGTTGTTGGTTATATGACAAAAAATAAAAATAGTTTACTAAAATTAGGAATAAATATTCTCTAGTTGTTACTTAATTTAAAACCACCTCTGGCTGTTGTATCATTCGGCTGTTTTCAAAATAGCCACCATCAATATCATGAAATCAATATGGTGGCAGATTTTTTATTTGAGAGATCTGATCTGAGATCTGAGAGAAGCAATGGCTATGCAACTAAACACCAGACTCAACCAGGGTGCTCAAACTTTACAGGATGAAAAGCTTTGGCAAAATTGACTGAAGAGGAGATGTTGTTGCTTAAAAATTAAAACATAATGCCTGATGTCTGACTTTACTATACAACAGAGAAAGGGCTTTAAAAAAAAAAAAAAAAAAAAAAAACGAAAGCCGGGTGGTGGTGTTTTTAAGCTTGCCGATCATTCACACCGAATGTGAAAAGTGATCTATGGTAGAAAATTTTAGGCAATTTAACCCATTTTTATAAATTTCATGTCACAAATTGATGCCTTTTTTGGAAAAGTGGCAGTCATCTTGAAAACAGTAACAATTCAGGTGGCCAATTGTTTAATTCTGAAGAATAGTCTTTAAGGAACCTTCACACCTAATGTGATGCTTGTATTATTGTTTGCTTAATTCTCATTGCCTGAAAGTTAAGTTTAGTGTCAGTTAAGAAAATTCACCTGTGACTACACTCTTTTACTGACCTTACATGATCTCTCATCACCACATCACTTCCTGTAACTGCACCACTTCTTGTTCTCGACCAATTTTTTAAAAATGTAAACTAGAATGTGGTGGTTTAGTATTTGTGTCAGTATGTTGCATCATACTGTTTCTGAAAGGCTTAGTCTTATGTCATATTCCTTTGTTTACAGACAGACACGGTACCCATTCTTCACCTTGTGTGTTCACTTAAACCCCAATCTGCTTTGCAGCAGGGAGCCAGACCCAAGGTATGTTTCAGTGTTCATTTTCTACTCTGTATAGAGGTATATTTCAAAACTCTGTGTCTATGTATTTTATATGAATGCTCAATAAAACAGGAGCTGAAGTTTTCCTCTGCAGTATTTCTGCCACTTCCAGAAGGTTCTGTCTCACTCTGCTCATTGCTGACAGTGCCATTGCACCACCGTGTTATTTTTCCTTCAGCCCCGCAGCATGCTGTGTATCAGTGAGAACTAGAGACAGTCGGGAGGAAGTAGTGTTAGCTTAGTGGGTGGTCTGGAACAAATAGGCACAGCTGTGCTCATTATGATCCACCAGAAAACACAACTTTTCATCTTCGTAAAAACCCGCAGCAGTTATTTTCATATTTCGGTTTTGCGACTAGTGAGTGTTTTTGTGCACCCATTTTCTTGTAAACAAATCAACCATGTCTGATGCTTGTGATGCAGGTCAAACTATCAGAGCAGCTGCTATCGCCAGCCACTGCCTCTCCAGCACCATCTGCGCCTACTGTGTCGTCAGCTGCCGGGCTTAGACAGCGCGGTCACCCTGCTCCTGCTGAACCCACTGCTGCATGGCCTGCCACAGGCACTGGCACGAACACGAGCACATCCATGTGAGTTCCTGCTGTTCCTTATCTGGTCACTGAGATATTTGGGTAATGAAACTCTGTGGTTGGTACGGGTTCTGAAGGGGAAGGAATGTACTAGAAGATGAACTTATACTTTAGTTTTTGCTCGTCAATACTGATGAAAATGCTGCGACTGTAGATAAGTGTATAAGTCAACGTTCCTGTGTCCAGGCTAAGACCGGCAGAGGTGACCCATCCAGCTTTCCCGACGTACTCACTTTACAGCCCTCAGCAACTCCTTTGGCTACAGCATATGTACGCTCGACAGTACTATATGCAGTAGTAAGTATTATCTGTGTTTTCACGTATCTGGATTTACACTTGTTTGTGTTTCCATCTGCTTGAGAATGAAACACCTGCGATTTATTTTCCAGCCAAGCAGCTATTGTGGCCGCTGCCTCTGTTCCCGTGACCCCTCCTACTTCACTACCCGTCACTCCGCAACAAGCTGCTGTACCTGCCGGTCTACCCAATCAGGCTCCCATCGACAACCTGCCAGCCAATCAGAACGTCCCAGATCCTGCCTTTATCAACCCAGACGGAGCGAATCAAAACATGCGCATGAATGCTCAGGGCAGACCAGTGATGGAGGACGAGGAGGATGTGGAAAGAGATTGGTTGGATTGGATTTACACTGTGTCTCGCTTTGCTGTGTTCCTGAGCATGGTTTACTTCTATTCCAACCTGAGCCGCTTCGTCCTAGTGATGAGCAGCCTGCTCATCCTGTATCTGTAAGTGTCAAGTATTTTCCCATTGATTACCCACAGACTATACAGTCATGCACTAAGACAGTAAAATGCTGTTTTTCACATGCTTTATTTTCATTACTCTTTCATGCGTTCATTCATTTGCTGAACCGCTTAGTCCTACTAAGGTCACGGAGGCTGGAGCCTATCTCAGCCAACTCTGGGTGAAAGTGGGATACACCCTGAACAGCTCCCCTGTCCATGACTAACACACTGGCTAACACACACAACCGTTCACACTCGGACCTATGGGAAATTTGGAACAGCCAGTTAGCCTTTGGACTGTGGGACGAAACTGGAATACCCAGACACAACACACACACCACACACAAATGTCCTTGCTTGACCCGGGGCTGTAACCCAGAACCTTCTTGCTGTGAGGAGGACGTGCTAACCACTGCCACCTTACAGTACAGTGTTATTAATTAACATGGTTTATTTTTATCACCTGATTTTAGTAGATTTTGTTAATTTGTATATTACTGGAAAAGAATAGAGCACTGACTTAAAGTTATGATGACCTCATTATCTTTCCCCAACAATAGGTATGGTATATTTTTCTCTCTGTAGTATTTTATAGCTTTAAAGTGCTCCCTGAAAACTATTCCTGGGTAACAAAGGGGGAAAATGTAGGAATAGTCAAGCAATAGTCAAGACTGATGTCACGCTAGTACCCTTTTTCCATCAACACAAACATGGTGCTAGTCCTGGACTGGCATTGGTGCCAGTTTAAACATTGGTTCAACTTGTGAACTGTGTTGCTTTTACACAGACTGAAGATCCACCACAAAGCGACATCATACCACTGTGTACTTGGGTGGGTCTCTCAGGTATATTCACCACCAACAAAATAATTTTGACAACCTATTTTAGCAAACAAGTATGAAGAATGGAAAGCCTTCATGCTGTAGGCATTCTTAATCACTATTCACTTTGTTTTTGTCAGTGTTAGAATGATATGTGGCTCTTAAATCCAGTTAGCACACTAGATTTGTTATAGCACCTTTTTCTAACCCCGGGGACCATTTTTGGTCAGCAGGAAATGCTGGTCCTTTATATCAATCACTACTACAAGTATATTGCAGACATGCGGAAACCACTGAGACAACATGTGAAAGCACATAATGGTATACTAAAGCATGTCGAAATAGTAAGCTATGCAAATACCAGTACTATACTGTTGAGTATGGTAGTATGTTGTATTTCAAATGTAGCCTGGGATACTACTTCACTTTCCCTGCAATGTTAGCACCAAGCACAACAACAATGGTTGACTATTTATTTATTTATTTATTAAATTAGTGCAAAAAACCTGAAAGTACCTTGGAAAAGGGGGGTGAGTTTGTGTATCTGTGTGATTAATGCTGTTCAGCTGTTAATATCACATTTTTTTATCTGTATAATCCAGGCTAACTGTGCTCTGTAATGTATGATGTTTACGCTGCATAATGCTCCGAGCTTCCTTTTCCGGACACAAGTGATTGGGCAGGTTTATCAGGCTCGATGGAGGCACGTGGGCACAGAGCCTGAGAGAATGAGCAGTGTGGGTTTACAAAGTAAAAAGAGATCTTCTCTATGCCTCCTGTGGTACACTGAAGGTTTTTTTGGTACATGTGGACCTTGACTTAACTTTCACCTACATACATGGAAGTGGACCTTGGGCAAACAGCAGATCCAAGGCCTCTTTTACTCCATTGCTGCTCACCGTGTTCTGTGTGTGAGATCCTCCACTCAGTGTGTCTCACTGTTTGAGGGGAAACAGAACCAGGGAGGTTTTTCCTTTCTAAGCATTTTTTAATTTTATTACATTTTTTTGTATAAAGATAAACGTCGTCTGTTCTGAATGTATGCAGGTAAAGTTTTGACAAAGTGTTTCCGCAGTGCTTGTGCTCTGCTCTGAGGCCATGATAAAACCTGGTTAGTGGAGCGGCATCTGTAAACATGGCCCCTGGGGTGTGTACATGTTAATAGAAAAAGTAGGTTTTATTCAGAACGGTGAAGAAGTTGCCTACAAGTGCTCAATACATTGAGACATTTAGGGTATTTGGCAGATTCCCTTATTTGGAGAGACTTATATTTACCATTACTTTACCCAGCAAAGCAGTTGAAGGTTAAGGGCCTTGCTTAAGGGCCCAACAGTTAACAGGGCTTGAACCCCTGACCTTTTGGATCACTAAACCAGAACCTTAAACACTCAGCCACCACTGCTCCTTTCAAAACTAGAAGCAAAGGAAAAACTGCTGTGTCTCCTATGCTGTGGTATGGTTTATGACCACTTGTCACTGTAAATCACCATATCTCCACCCAGTTGAACACCATTTTGGAGTGACGTGTTAGACGGTGTCCTCTATTTCTGTCACTGTAACATGAGTAGAGTGAATATCTTTTGCAGGAACGGTGTTCATCTGTCTCTCCAGAGTTTCAGAGACTCACCCAAGAATTTGTTCTAAATCTGTGCCATCTAATTGGTTCTGATGGCTGGTGATGTCCCAAAAACACTTTCTGCTGGTTTTTCCTTTCGTGTGTCATCCATCTGTTCATTTGACAAGTTGTTTCAAACTGGTGGAAGAACATCCAGTTACACCATCAAGTTGGATGAGTGGGTCAAGAATGATCAAAGCTGCCAAAAAGGCTTTAAAAAACCCTGTAGAAGTTAAGATTTATGTCTCTGTGCCAGTGGTAGTCAGGGCTGTGTAGGCTTTATGTTTTAGCGTTGTATTTCTGTCTGGGCCATTCTTGTGAAAGCACTTAAAAATGTTTTGAGGGATTTTCTTCAATCTTTCCACCTTGACCCAAGGAATAACTGATTTCGATTTTGGAGGTCAAGGTCAGTGTGGCCTCGTGGGCCATTCTTGTGAACGCTATGAGGCATTTTCTTCAAGCTTTTGTACATCTTGACTCAAAGATCAGCTGATTTTCATTTTGGATGTCAGAGGTCAAGGTCACTGCGGCCTTACGGTGTGGGGGCATATACCCGCCAGGAAGTAGTTCTAGTTTTTATCAAAGTTGGTTGGTTTCAATTAAAAAATATAATAAAAATCTGAAAGACTGAATATCAAGAAAAAATGTGAGTTCAGCCTTTGACCTGGTATTTGTCTTTCTGTTGAATAGTGCAGTGGAGCTGGTAGATGCATACATGCTAGATTATTTTAGCATGGAAAATATCTTTTAACAGGCAACGTGTTCACCCAGTGTTTAGGTGTGCTGTTCTCTAGAAGTAAGCATGACTGCTATGTTCTCTTCTCTTTTATGCAGGTACACTATGGGCTGGTTCCCATTCAGACAAAGAGCTCGAGCTCAGCCTCCAAACCAGCCCGAGCCAGAGATCATTCAGAACCAGGACAGACCAGAGCCGGTGAGGGAGCTAATAACTATCTGTCAACATATATATGTGCATGTGTTTGAAAGATTGTATTGTATTGAAGGATTGTATGTTCGTGTTTATTTATTTATTTTCCTTTTATATTTTTTTAAAGGTGGTGCCCCCTGCTGAACCGGAGGATGCTGAGGCAGATGTAGAAGTTGATGTACCCCCCGTGCCTCCAGTTCGACCCACCATTCTCTGGACATCTTGGGCTTTCTTCAAAGCTTTCTTTGCCTCCCTTATCCCTGAAGCTCCTCAAGCTATGGCTAACTGATTCCAGCTAAAATGTGGTCAAACTGTTCAAGGCAAAAGTAGCACCAAATCTGAAGGAGAACTCTGCCTCCTCTTAGTCAGTTTGCTGAATTAGATTTTACTCTGCATTATTAAGCTCCAGAATCACCTATTCAGCATCTTGCAAGTTGTTTGGTGATGTGACCGATCAAATCCTCTTCCTTTAGCCAGATAGTGTGTATATAGTGTAAATAAGTGCTGAATCAAGTTGTAAATGTTTCTGTACAGTTTCTGCACAGCACTTTACATCCTTTCCTTGCCAGCCTCGGTCTGTCGTCTGACCACCTTGCACAGCGCACTTGTCATCAGGGCTTCATTTTTCTGGAATGATCCAGAAATTGAAGCCATGAATGGAATGTGGCTTATCGCATCAAACAAGACTGACATTGAAGATTACTAATAGATTCTTTGTGTACAAAAGCCTTTTATAAGGGCTTGTTTGGCATTCTGACATGATGACAGATTTTAAAGTTGTACTGGACTGGGTGTGTTGGAAATTAATTTTGTTCAGGGTTATCTCACATTTCTCTATTTTGTATGATTTTCTGTGGTAAAAGGATATACATAAGTAATACCAATCATATAATAAAATATTAACAGCTTAGGAACTGATTGTTTTCCTACTTCTGGGACAAGCCTCAATTTGAATCCTGCATGAAGTGGCTCTTATTTAAACCTTTGTGCATCGGCATGTAACGTACAAGAGCAAGCACCTTAAAGCAAAAGTATCACTTCTTTACTGAATTAATTAATACATTTAAATAATAATTATGAAAAAATTATAAATCTGGTACTTAGCAGCTTGTATTTTCTCATTTTATTTTGCTTTCAAAAAGAATTAGCTTCACTAATGTGATTAAAATATGCTGTAAATCTTATATGCTGATGAAATAAATTCCTTTAAATAACACAAGTGGCTTCTTTGTGATAAGGATGACTGTTTGCTGAACAGCATGCCACACAAGCATTGTCATGGTGACACAAAGTGCTAATGCGTTGTTTGTGTGGCATTCACTTTCTGTTTTTGCTTTCGTGTTGGATTTGTTCACTGAACTTCAGACACAAGCAGACTGGCCAGCCCATTGCTGATAAACCACCAGAACACAAACTTATGGAGTAACAGTTTGTTTTGGTTTTGGGTTTTTTTGGGGGGGGTATTTTTTGCACATGTGCACAAATACTCTGCTCTTGCACTGCTTGCATAGTGATAGAATTTACTTTAATTCCCTCAAGGGTTACAGTACCTCTAGGCATCCTTTCTGCTCCTCTTCATTAAGCCTGCTTGAATCTTGTGCTATCCTGGTTCATTGCTCTGACCTCTTTAACATGATGAGAAGGCTCTACATTCTGTTGTGTAGCACTTGGTCTATATGGGACAGTCATTAAGCGAACACTCATTTGTCAAAGCATAGTGCATAGCATAGTCCTTTTAGTGCTGTGGGGGGCCTGGTGCCTATCTCAGCCAACATTGGGCGAAGGTGGGGTACACCCTGAACAGCTTGCCAGACCATTGCAGCGCGACACACACAACCATTAACACTCAAACCTAGGGGCAATGTGGAACAGCCACCTAGCATAATGTGCATGTCTTTTTGGTTTTAAAATTTAAACTTGAGTTTGTATCTATCCATATACACCCTGTTTCCACTAAAATTGTTAAACTTGTTCTTTAGGAAACTTCCATTTCAGTCATGATTGGATTTATTCTCCTTAGGTCTTAGGTGAGGTGGGTGTAATTTACAGCAAAGCAGCATGTTATGTGTGTAGAAACTGGTGGGCTATTGGATCAATAATAGAAATGCAAAAAGGTTTTTAGCTGAAGGCTTAAATCCCAAGCTACACGCCTTGGGTAGCCTTGAGACAGCCCTGGCTCATTCCGACACTTGTGGAATTGCAGCTAAACTGATTATGGTTGGAGTGTTTCACCTAAATGTAACACAATGTGTTGAATATTGCACCTCAAGTAGGAAGGAGATGTCTGCTAAGGTGTTACTACATTTTACTGTCAGGGGTCCTTATGGTGGCTTGTCTGCAAAGGTGTGACCAGAGCAATGCTTACAGGGACTTGCTACAACAGTTTAGCCAAAAAAAAAAATATATATATATATATATATATGTGTGTGTGTGTGCGTGTGTGTGTGTGTGTCTGTGTATAAATAGATAGATTGATATAAACGGAGACTTGAATGAAAAACTATTTGTGGCAGTTGAAGTCCTAAAATTATGATGTGCTCCTCTAATTTTTACTGACCATCTGTAACCCCAGTTTAACTCATGCCTGTGGACTCTGGACACAAGCGTCAGTTTTCCTCTGTCCTTCTGCTTGTTTTAAAGCCCGGTGAAAATCATAGTGCTCCTCCTCCAGCCATAAACACAGTGTCAGGGTGCAATATTCCCCCTCCTATACTTTACCCAATCACCTTAAAATTTTAAAGCACGAGACAAAGGATCCCACAGTCATTTACAGAAGAAGAACAGAGAGAGTGGGGCCTCGATTCATGAACATTCCAGAGATGAAGAGGAACACAGTAGTGCTGGGTGTAGAACTGCTCTTGCTCTTATTTCTGGCTGGATTGGGACACTCATGCGTGGAGCCTGAATCAGCCTACAGGTTTACTGGCATTGTCTGTAGGCTCACATACCCTGCTGCTGTTGTCTGTGAGTTCTTTATTAATTATTATTATTATTTTTTTCATTAAAAAAATTTAAATAAGGGTTTTGCAGTATGGATGTGCTTTCACTAGCAACAGAATAGCTCTTTAATAGCAGTAACACCCAAACCGGACTGAGATTTCAATCTGAGATTTTTCATCCTTTATAGACAAGTCCCAGCTGTAACCTTTTGCCAGTTTGTAAGAATTAATGTATAATGATGACCTGTTTGAACTCTTCAGTAAATGAAAAAACGACAGAAGTAATCCAGGCCACATTCCAGCATGCCAAATATCCCAGTATTCACAGGGAGAAGTCGATGTTATTCATGGGAAAGCTGAATTACGGATTACAGAAGTATGTAGATTAAGATATAATTCATAAGTGTGTTTGAAATCAATGGTAGAATTCAACAGCTTTAAATGTAAAAGGCATTTATTTCCTCTTTGCTTCTCTATGGTTTCCTCATATCTAGTTTGGAGATCCACAATCTGACAATCGGGAATAGTGAATTTGAACTGCGGGAGAATGAAGGCATTGGTATTGCCATCTCCAATGTATCTGTTGTTTTTAAGGGAACTATTACATATGGATATGGGAGCAGGCTGTGAGTAATTCTTTGTATTATTATATATATATATATACTGTAAGAATAGATAAGAATTCTTTTAAAAGTGCTTTTATTTATAATTTTGTTTCTTAAGCAGCATTATGATTAAATATGGTGGTGTTCTATAATTTACTACAAATAACTGAATATGGACATTTAAGTGAATATTGTGCAAATTCAACCAGTTAGTGGCTTTGGAATGTTAATTTCTTAATGGTAATGGTTACCATTCATACGTTGCTTAGTCGAATTTGATATAAATATCCAAATTGACCAAGACTGCATAGCAATCATTTGATTTCTTTTTTTTTTTTTTAAACCTGTCCTGTCCAGCATCATAGCAAGCAGAATGGCTGTCTGGTTGCATTGCTGTGCTGAACAAATTTGCTTTTCCAAGGGGAGGTTTATGGGTATAAAACTCCTCTTGATAATCTGATTCCTTTATTTATTTAC
>JAQMYF010000004.1:27656184-27674501 GCA_030014195.1 Neosilurus mollespiculum
GACGACTCTGTGCAGCTAGCAGATGCTCGGATTAGCCTGTTTGTCTGCTCTCTGGCCTTGGCTCTGGATAGTCACTGCCTGACTAGTCCTGTTCTTAGACTGTGTGCTATGCTGCAAGAAATGAGCAATTATCTGTAAAGCCCACTTCATTTTTAGAACACCACTTGGACATCCAGCAGTTCAGCGACCATAGCCTGCTGTAAGCTACATCACCACAACGTATTGGGATGGGGCCAGAGCATATTACAGCATTGGACATTGCCTTCACTAATTTCCACACCTCTATAAAGTTACTCTTAGAAACCTCTGACTGATGAAGGCGTATATCATTAACTCCAGCATGCATAACTATCTTAGAGAACCTGCTCTCGCCTAATAACCTAAGATAACCGCTATGCCTGGCGCTCTGGCTCCCAGGATACACCTATCTAATGCTGCTGGTGCCCCTAAAGGACTAGCTAATTTCACGTGTCTTAAAATAGAGCTTCCAATAACCAGAGCTCTTTCAGGTTTCTCAGCGGGTGTCTCACTGAAGACAGCAAACCTGTTCGACATGTGAAGCGCAGACGAGTGATGCTCCCGTGGGCGAGCCTCAGCATTAACTTTGGCTTTACGAGTATGCCGCCGAGTCGTCACGCATTTGTCCTGCTGCGAGGGCTCTGATGCCGGAGGAGGGGGGTTATTATCTCCGCCTAAGGCACCCAGACTTCCCACAGCAGGGACAACGCTGCTCACACTAGCCCTCTCTAAAGTCTTAATGTGCACTGCTGACACTACAATCTTCTCTGACAGAGAGCTAACTAGTGTACACCTATCACAGATAAAGTTATCTCTAATGACGGAGGGAGAATTACTAAACATCCTTCACTCAACACAATGAACAAGTTGGATGGTAGCCATGATGCTAAAAACAAACCTTAGCTGGAGACTTGTGGATAGTAGCAGGATATGCGCAGGATGCTGTTGATTCCCTCTGCATGCTGCTTTGAATTATAGAAAAACTGGTGTTCAAAGAAAGTATAAATAAAATAACTAAACTGCTTCAAGAGAAAAAAAGTAAAACAGCGAAATTAAAATGAAATCCCTGAAATTGGAGGGAAAAAGCTAGGTTAAAAATGCTGACAAGCTGTTGCCTGCACGCAATTTAAAAACTTGCTTCTTTATCCTTTTCCGTCTCTTTGTTTGTCACATCCATGACGCAACCCCAACCAGTCACACACATATGTTCACACAACCAGTCATACACATATGATCATTTTATAATGTGGCCCATGGATCGAGGGGTATAGTTTTCACGTATTATACTCTAAAACTTTGAATGAGTTTAAAAACATGCCTTTACTTAGTGCTTATGCTCTGCTAGCAGAGAGTGTAGAGTTATATATTAGTATGTAAAAATAAACTAGAAAACATCTTTTAGTGTGCTTTTCTTTATGTTTCCACCTATTATAAACTAAAACTTTAAATTAGCTTAAAACATACAATAACCTAATGCCTATATGCTCCACTTGTGGAGCCCAAGGAGTTCACCTGCCTTTTCAAACTTAAAATATGTAAAAAATAAACTATAAAAATCTTGATTTAGTTTGCCTTTAATGTTACTGTGTAATGCATGCTAAAACAATTATTCGCCTCATGCTCGGAGAATGTCACTGAATTGAACTATAATTGTTAATTGTACTTTTTGCTCTTAAATAGTAATATCATTTTTCTCTTAAACAGCTTCTCAGTAGACCAATCCCTTGATTTTGAAGTTGATTCCCAAATTGATTTAATCATCAACTCTAAGCTATGTAAGTATAACTTTATTAACTAACTGTATGTGCATGTCCTATCATGCAGCTTAGCTTTTAACAAAAACAGCGTAGGCTGGGCAGATTCTTGTCTCTGGCCTCAGTTGATGTGTGTTATAAAGAAGGTGTGTTTTGTATGTGTATCAGATTGTGGGAAAGACAGAGTAGCTGCAGACACTTCTGACTGTTACCTCACCTTCCACAAGCTGAATCTCCTACTGCAGGGTGACCGAGAGTGAGTGTGCAAATTCACATCAATCCACACATGTTGGGAGACATCGAGATTTTGAATGCTTTTCTGGGTATTGAAGTATTTCTTTTTAAAGAATTTGTCACCATTCAGCCCAAAAGATTGTTGAAGGCTAGCCAAGGAAAAAAAATATTCTGTACAACTAAAATGCAAATGCCATATTCAAAAGGCCAAACTAGTAAATAGCTATGTGGTACATCAGACTATAAAGCCACTTTGGGGCAGCACGGTGGGGTAGTGGTTAGCATGTTCACCTCACAGCAAGAAGGTCCTGGGTTCAAGTCCAAGGCTCAGCAATGGTGTTTCTGCGTCGAGTTTGCATGTTCTCCCTGTGCATGCGTGGGCTTCCTCCAGGTTATCTGGTTTCCTCCCACAGACCAAAGACATGCACAGTAAACTAATTGGCTGTTCCAAATTGTCCCTAGGTGTGAGTGTAAATAGTTGTGCATGTGTTTGCCCTGTGATGAATGGGCGAGCTGTTCAGGGTGTGCCCCACCTTCGCCCAGAGTCAGATGAGATAGGTCCCAGTGTTCCTGTGACCTTAGTAGGATAAAGCAGTGCAACAAAGGAATTAATGAATAAATGAAATGAATGAAAGTCACTTCTTTGAATTGCCCTACAAGCATCTAAAAGCTTTGACAACATGCACAGATCATCCATAACATTAACATCACTTGACTAGTCTGTTGCTAGAGAGCACTATATGCAGCAAGCTGCAATGCACTATGGGCTCTGATACATTTCTGTCACTGACAGCATTAACAGTTTTTGCACTTTGTGCTACAAAAGCTGTTTTATGGTGACACACCTGATGTCCTAGCTTTTATTCCCCACGTGCATTAATCCTAACAAAGGATAAAGCAGTTTGTCAAATAAATGAATGAAAGAATAGCCTAACTGACCAATCAGACTGGAGTATTCAAATAAGGCATGTAATAAATGAAGATATTCAACTTTCGTATGAGAACGTATCATACGCATCATATCAATGTACTTTGCCTTTTCATATAGTGACTGGAAGATTGTGATTTCAGATCCCACTGCTAGAATTACTCTTTATGATTAAGCAGTGAATTCATGAATGAATTATGGAGTGTTAACATTGTTTTGGCTTTTTTTTCTTTGAAGACCTGGCTGGATGAAGAAATTGTTCACTAATTTCATCACTATCACAGTAAAGCTGGTTGTAAAGGGGCAAGTGAGTGAATTTATTGCACACAGGAACACATCATTAGGAAAAGCATGCACATTTTATATACTTTTTTTTGTTTACTCATTTGTGTGAATTACAGATCTGTAAGGAAATAAACAAGGTGGCAAATATTCTGGCAGATTTTATTCAGGACACAGCAGGTAGGCTTGAGAAAACAGTTACCAATTGGATAGTGTGTAATTGTGTATTTCATTCATAAAATCATTTCATTTCTATGAGCAGAGCAGTTCCTGAGTGATGGAAACATCTCTGTCGATGTTGGAATAACTTCTTCCCCTGTCATATCCTCTAATTACATAGAGTCATACCACAAGGTAGCCCATGGTATCTCGATATAGTAATAAAATCAGAACCTACATTTTGTAACAGTAACAGATTTTTACTAAATATTAAATATTATATATAATATAAAATCCCAATTTTGTGCATTTTGTTTTTTTATGATACTAATTATTTTGTCACAGATAAATAATGACATGATTCTTCTTCTGTTTCAACACAGGGTCTTGTGAACTATAATAACACCACCTCAGTGATCAAAGACTCTGTGTTTAAGCCAGACCACATTTCAGAGAACCGAAGCCTGTATTTTTGGCTCTCTGATGATGCCCTTTACCCTTTAATGACTGCAGCATACCACGATGGACGATTCATCAAAAACATCTCCAGACCAGAGCTCACTGTATATTATCATTCCACCTACACAACTAGGCTAAAAGCTTTTTAAAACAATCTTACACTTAAAATAACATAAACATTGAACAAAGATCGCACTGCATTCAAACATTTGTGTTGTTAATACCTTCTGTACCCTCCATAGTTCTGACTCTTACAGTGAGATTATGAGTTGACCTTTTTGATTTGCAGACCATGTTCCAGACTCAGCTGTCCACAGACAGACCTACTTTAGTGGCCAAGGTACAGTAACTTCCATAGTTCACTTACGTTCATATTTTGTGATTCTTTTGTGCTTGTTTCCATGGAAACATATAACTATATATGGGCAATAGTGGTGCAGTTGTTAAGATTCTGGGTTACTGATTCGAAGGTCAGGGTTCAAGTCCCAGTGCTGCCAAGCTGCACTCTTTTGAGCAAGGCTCTTAACCCCTGAATTTCTCATTTAAATAGCAAAAAAATGTAAGTCGCTCTTGATAAGGGCTTCTGTCAAATGTAAAATGTAAATGAGAGGGGTATTCCTGCTATGTGGAAGCTGGTCATTAAATGTAAGTTTGCCATATTAGGAGCTCTAAAACAAAACAAAATTTTAGCTGCACCGCTAGCCCTCATTTTGGATACTCTGTATTTAGTAAATTTGGTAACTGAACCTGTAAATGTAGGAATTGCAGTGTAGAGGCAACTTTACTATCATTATCAACATGAGTCCTTTGGATTGTCCATAGAACTATCAAATCTGTTCTTCTTATTACTATTTTCATACTTTTATGCTTTCTGTCTTTTTAATGATGGGCGCAACTTCCTGTTTTTCCATTTCTTGGAAATATTGTGAAATAATAACACATCATCTAATCAATAACAAATTCATGTGTATGTTTGTAACTGCATCTATTAGTGGCTATCTTCCGAGGAACCATTGTTAAGAGCGTGGAGTGTATCAGTGCCTCATTTTTGGACAACACCACAAGGCTCATCTGTCAGAGTGGTGGCTACAGTGGAGCTCACTTCTGAAAAGCTGGACACTCCCGTACTTTACTTTGAGACGGTGAGTTATCAGTGCATAAAGAAACTGTTTGCATACTGCCATAATTTGCAATTTTTCGACAAATTATGCTTATTTATCTAGTAAACATTATTTGAAAATAATTAAAAGTAAGAACCAATATGATCCAAGAAAAGAGTAGATCCAGCACTGGATCTTAAGTCACAACCTTCTAGTTACTATTTTAAAAGCTAGAGCACTACTAATTCATTCCAAGAAGGGGTGGTACCATCTGAAAGGGGAATATCGTCATTTATTACATGGCTTATTTGAATACTTCACTCTGATTGGTCAATTAGGCTATTCATTCATTCAATCTTTTGCCAAACTGCTTTGTCTTTTATTAGGGTCCCCAAAATGCGCATGCGCAGCACTTCATAAAGGTGGGGGTGCTGCATCATAAGTCATGGAGGAAGCATATGCATCACCCCTCCCTTGGGAAAAAAAACAAAAAAACAAAAAAATTCTATGAGGGTTGCAGGGAGGGTGGAGTCTATCTCAGCCAACTCTAGGCATAGGAGGGGTACACCCTGAATGGCTAACCAGACTATCGCAGGGCCAACATGCACAATAATTCACACTCCACACACAGACACCCTCACCGAGCCCAGGACTCGAACCCAGGACCTTCTTGCTATGAGGTGGACGTGCTAACCACTATGCCACCATGCAGCCTCAAATAGGGTATTCATCAGTCTGTTATTTCTTTGTATCAAAATTCTCTGTATATACTTTCTAAGTATAATGTACAGTTGAAATGGAGCATGTCAGTTGCAGAAGCAATAAAATGTTTTTTGAATCAATATAATCACCTTTTAACCAATATCTTTTCAATAGCTGTGTAACAAGGGTGAGACGGTGGCGCAGTGGTTAGCACGTCCGCTTTACAGCAAGAAGACCCAGGTCCAATTCACGGGCTCGAGTGTTTCTGTGTGGAGTTTGCATGTTCTCCCTGTGCTTGAGTGGGTTTACTCTGGGAACTCCGGTTTCCTCCCACAGTCCAAAAACATGCACAGTAGGCTAATTGGCTGTTCCATTTCGCCCCTAGGTGTGAGTGTGAATAGTTGTGTTTGTGTTGGCCCTGTGATGGCCTGGCAAGTTGTCCAGGGTGTACACCACCCTTGGCCAGAGTTGGCTGAGACGAGTGCCAGCCTCCCCACGACCCTAATTAGGAATAAGCAGCTTACAAAATGAATGAATGAATGAATGAATGAATGAATGAATGATAGAGCTCCGTAACAAGTGGGATACAACAAGCCAATCATTTCTGGGAAATAAACCACTTCAGGTGGAAGCAAGACCCCTCCACTGCCCATTGTGGTCCTAATCCTTCTGGCCGGGTTTATTATTTTTGCTGTACATTATCCCTTACATAGCAGCATGTTTCAAAGCATGTTCTCTTATAGTGTGGTGATTTTTAAATAATTGCAATATTTTTATTCCTTTAATTTATTCATTAATGAAGTATCACAGTTGTATAAATGACCTCTAACAAAAGATGTAAGATAATGAAATAATGTTAATACATTATTTCATTATCTTACATCTTTTGTTTTGTTTTGTGAACAACTATATGGTTCTAAAATTATTATTCAATTACCTACCAGCACTGCTGTTAGACATATTGGTTAGCACGTCCGCCTCACAGCAAGAAGGTCCTGGCTTCGAGTGCTCAGCTTGGCGAGGGCATTTCTGTGTGGAGTCCAAAAACAATGCGCTGTTTCAAATTGTGGGTCTAGTGTAAATGATTGTGTATGTGTGTTACTTACCTGTAATGGCACGTCAAGCTCTTTAGGGTGTGCTCTGCCTTGGCTCAGAGTCGGCTGAAATAGGCTCCAGCCTCCCTGCAACCCTAGCGGTTCAGCAAATAAATGGTGATTGAACTACTGTTACTTATATAGTAAGTTTATCACCACCAATCAGATTTGGGGATTCATTAACATGGTTGCAGCAAAAGTTAGTATTTGGAATATACTGTTTAACAGTGTGGTTTGTGTCCCAGTATAGGAGGTGGAAGTCTGTGTGAGAGCCTCGTATGCTGAAAAGAAAGTCATCCTGAAAGCCACACCAGTGTAGTACGTATAGCACTTTCTTTCAAGCCCTGCACTTTTGTTCCATTTTACTTAGTTCTAACATATTTCCTTCTGTGACTTGTAGTATATCTACAACAAACATTTCCATCATAGAATTTGTTTCTGAGGTAAGACCTTGGCCGTAAACCAAAAATCACCTTAATAAGGGGTGGATTTCTTGCTGATACTCCTGTCTCTGTCAACACTGTTAATATTCCTCTCGATAATCTTCTTGTGTTTTAAGATGGAAATGAACTTAGGTGTTTATCTTCAGGAGGCTGTCGAGAAGATTGGTATCCCTAAAGTCATATCCTGTAAGTCTAGTGTGTATCTATGTGCGCATTTATAAAATTATATGCTACATGTGACAGTTTATCAGTGGGAGATATTTTCTCTCCTCAGATCTAGAGTCAGCAGTTACATCTCTGATGGACAAGCAGAAACTCAATCTGTTCGACATCATCAATCCTGAAGTAATACCATATAATGTGAGTGTTTTATCTCATGTTATGAGCTGATTTGGTTACTGAAGCTAAATAACAGCAATCCTCTGAAAACACAGGCCTTGAACAAAAAACTGAAAAACTCTTTAGAGTCACAGTCTCACATTCACTTATTAGGGCATTCACTTCCCCACTTTGCCTTCACAGTTGTACATTATACTTAGTGGACAAAAATGGGAACTGCTTTGAGCAGTCCATTGGACGTCTATTAGCAAAAAGCTAACAAAAGTCCCTTGTGGTAGGAATCCCACTGGGAGGACCAGTCAGATTTTTTACTAGGTAGCTTAGTGGTTAAGGCGATGGGTTACTGATTCGAAGGTTAGTGGTTCAATCCCCACTATCACCACTGTTGTGCCCTTAACCCTCAATTGCGCAGTTGTATAAAAAAAGCGATGTCTGCCAAATGCCCTAAATGTAAACCACTTAATCCTACCAAGGGCTGGGCTTCCAAATGGCACATGGACAGGGTGCGCGACTTTCAACCTGGATGTTCAAATCCAGGCTGATCCCGCAGTCATCTGCAACCGGAAGTTGGCTCTCATGGGAGGGAGGGCTGGCATACGCTCACCTCCCTGTCACTCACCTACCAATCAATGATCACCAACCAATCATGGGTGTCTGTGAGCTCATTCGTACAAGAGGGGCAGATTAGACTGTCCACAAATGCACATGCGCAGCAGGGTCACGTCACGGAGGGGGCATATGCATGCTTACACTCCTCCATGGGGTCCCAAGTCCTAAAAAAATCCTACGTGGGTTGCAGGGCAGCTGGAGCCTATCTCAGCTGACACTGAGCGTAGGTGGGGTACACCCTGAACAGCTTGCCAGACTACCGCAGGGCCAACACACACAACCATTCACACTCACACCTTGGGGCAATTTTGAACAGCCAATTAGCCTTATATGCATGCCTTGGGATTGTTAGAGGAAACCCATTCAAGCACAGGGAGAACATGCAAACTCCACACTGAAACACCCTTACTGAGCCTGGGACATGAGCCCAAAACCTACATGCTAAACAATCCATGCCACCATGCTGCCCATTTATAGAAATTATTTGAGATGTAATTTAATGTTGGATTATGACTGTAGATTGGAATCCACTGTTAACATAGCGGCCTTGTTTCCTCAGGCAAAGTCTGTGAAAATGTGACCCTTTTTTTTTTTTTTTTTTTGTACCCAATATCTGTATTCTGAGCCTGTTTTCAAATACTTTTTCCACAAATTAATTTTTAAGATGTATAGAATACATTTGAACCAAGGTACCTCTAAAACTGTTTATATTCAAAATGATCTGTTATTGAGCTTCAACTGCTTATTATGGAGTTACTTTAGAAAATATATACTATACTATACTAGCCCATAGCATCATGAAAGTCTAATGTCTCTCCACTGAATTTTTTATGCCATTAACAAATTTGTCCTGCCCCACTGCTGTTGCTGAATATACAAACTTATTTGGTTTCACCATGCAGGGTTATGTCCTGGTGCAGATGGACTTTGGTTTCCCACAGCATTTACTGGTGGAGTTCCTTAGGAAGACATTGGAGTAACTGAAGTCTACATAGTATCAACCATACAGTGTACTGCGTTTGCCTAAAGACGCACATATAATCACAAGATCTTGGCATAAGTACATTATCTTGGTAATGCAGGTAAAGTTGTTCAATTAAGTTTTCCAGCTTGGGAAAATATCTTGAGGGCCAAGGGCTCTTTAATGCTAATGCTTAATGACTGTATTTTTTTGTAATAACTTTATTAAGAGGCTGTAAAGGAGTGACTGTAATAGTTTCTGCACTATCAGTAATGACAGGAAGTGACTTGTTTATTGGGCAATCAACAATAATAAATAATCCTATAAATGAGATTTGAGACGTATCATTCATTTATAATAAATGAATATGTGTAATATATTTAGGTATAATAAATTGTATAATATTATTGATAATAATCATCACTCGGTCATTTCGCTTTCTCAAAGTATGATGTTCACCACACACCTATTTATATGATGTCATAATGATTTTAACTTATTGTTTTTTATTAAGAAAACCTCTAAATATAAATCTAAGGATAATTTCATCTCTCTCTCACACACACACACACACACACACACACACATGCACTCTTTAAAGTCTGCCATGTGGAGTGATTTACATAATAGCTGCAACCTAAGGTTGCCAGGAACACCAATTCAAACCATTTCAAATGTATTTGTATAGAGATTTTTATTTTGCAACTGACACAGTCACAGTGCAGCTTTACAGAGTAAACAGATTTTGTTATGAATTCAACCATATTATTTTAAACATTTTTCTATGAATCCTACATGTCCATAATGAGCAAGCCTGTGGTGATGGTGGCAAGGAAAAACTCTCTGAGATGACATGAGGAAAACATCTTGAGGAACCAGACTCAAAAAGGCATTCCATACCCATCCTCTTTTGCATGACATCAGATGATGTACACTGTAGAAATCTTCCATAGGTGTGTTATGTGCTTAAACCGTATAGTAGGAAATTCACAATGGTTTTAGGAGGAAGTCTATTTTGTTGGCTTGTAACTGTAATGTCACGTCCCCCTCCCCTTTCCCATCCGGCACTGCCCATTCAGCAGTCAGTCGCATCCTGCGGTATGGACTACAGCTCCCAGCTTGTTGGGCGGACGGTCGCTGCATAGTGTGTCTCGCAACCTTCTCGTATTTAAAGGAGCTGTTCCATGATTTTTACCCAGATTCAGTTACCAAATATTGTGTCTATATTTGTTAAATAACCTTTTAATATGTAATCAAAAAGTTTCGGAACCTAACATGAAGCAGATGATAATGGATTGCATCATCAAATATTTGAAATGTTGCTGGGCTAAACAGTGTTAAAAGATTAAAATACTGCTGCAAAGTCCTAGTGAAGTCAAAACCTAGTCCTAGTTTTTGTTAGCCTTCATAAATTACATTTCTATGTATAGAAATGGCAATGTTTTGTTTGATAACACCATTCATGTTATTTAGTCTATTTTATTTGAATAACCGTGACACAGCACCTTGAATCACTTCTTCATGAGTCGTCCACCAATCAGATGCAAGAAAACACTTTGAATGGTATGAATAGTAATTACATTTAATTAAGGTCTGATTACTTCTGGTAGTAGTCTTTAAAAAATATATAGCTACTCTTTACAGAAACCTCTAGCACACAGGTTGATTTTCATGAGAAAATGAATGAAAGCAGGGCATCACAGTGGCATAGTGGTTAGCACATCTGTCTCACAGCAAGAAGGTCCTGGTTTCAAATCTCATGCCTGGTTTAAAATTTCTGGGAGTTTGCATGTTCTCCCAGTGCTTGTGTCAGTTTTTTCTGGGTATTCCGGTTTCTTCCCACAGTCCAAAAGACTCATCATGCTAATTTACTCTTCTAAATTGCCCCTAATTGTGAGTGTGAATGGTTGTGAGTGTGTTGGCCCTTTAATTGACTGGTGTGCAGTTCAGGGTGTACAATGCTTTTGTCCAGAGACGGCTAAGATAGGCTACAGACTCCATATTTTCCACATGCATCTGTAAGCCTTAGGTGCTCATGGGTACCCTGTTGCCAGGACACAAGTTCTTTTTCCTTGGACCTTTTTGGTTGGTAACAACTACTGCATACCAGACACACCTCACAACATCTGTAACTGGATGCTCGATTGTTCTTTTTTTTCCAGTGACCACAAGTTTGTTTGTTTTTTTTTTTTTAATCTAATGTGGTGGCTATTTTTATGTCTAGTTTCTTGACAAACTGAATGTACAGAGCATAGAGCATACTGCATATTCACTCCTTCATGCATTCATGCATTCATTTGTTTTCTGAATAGATTAATCCTACTAGGGTCACGAGGAGCTCACCAGTCTATTGCTAGGCCAAAATACATACCACCATTCACACTTACACTCACACCTAGAGACAATTTGGAACAGCCGATTAGCCTAATGTGCAAGTCTTTGGACTGTAGGAGGAAACCAGAGCAACCCAAAGGAAACATACACAAACACAGAGAGAACATCAATACATCAATCAGCATGGCATAACATGTCATGTGTGATGGAAATGTCTCGCCTACAACAATAATTTTTTTTATCTTGAGAACTCATATAAATTGCCATTATAATAAGAAAACAAAGTTTTCATCTGTGGGGGCAGTGGTGGCCCAGTGGTAGGGTGCTGTATTAATGATCCCAAGGTCGGGGGTTCAAGCCCCACTATCAGCGGGTTCTCACTGCTGTCCCCCCCAGTGCAGCTAACTGGGTTATCAAATGCCGGCCATGTCTCTCACTGTCTATGGTGAGAGGCATGTAAAAGAACCATTGCTGATTTTCATCCAGGGTAGGCTGCATAGCTGTCAGTGTGTTTCTGCCCTGCGATGGCCTGGCGGGCTCTCCAGGGTGTACTCTGCCCTTGCCCAGAGACGGCTGAGAAGGGCGACAGCCTCCCAGCGAATTAGGATTAAGCAGTTCAGAAAATGAATGGATGAATGAATGAGTTTTCATTATCCAAATATTGACGTAGGCTTAATAAAGTGAAAACTGAAGAAATTAACTCACTCATACACAAAAACAAAGGAAACTCACTCATTTTGTTGAACCGCTTAAACCTATTAGGGTCATCGGGAGGATGGAACCTATCTCAGCTGACACTAGGTGGAGGTGGGGTACACCCTGAACAGCTCGCCAATCCATCACAGGACCAACACACATGCACACACACATACACAACCATTCACACTCACATTCACACTCACATAAAGGCAATTTAAAACAGCCAGTTAGCCTAATGTGCATGTCTTTGGCCTGTGGGAGGAAACTCAGAAGGGGTACTCAGAAGAAACCTACGCAAGCACAGGGAGACCATGCAAACTCCACACAGAAACATCCTCACTGAACCCGGCACACGAACCCAGGGCCTTCTTATGAAGGAGATAAAATGCACAGGAGATATGAAACCATGTCCAGTTAGGGCTTCCGTACTTTTCACTCGAATTACTAATTTCAGACCTTTTTTCTGGTGCCACATTTCGGGTATATGGTTCTGCAGGACGGAAACCTGGCAACCCTGTCCTCGTCTGAACTTTGATGAAACCATTTCTTCACTTTGAAGAAACCGCATGATGACACGGACTATAAATGAAGTGTCACTGTTTTTTTTATTTTTATTTTTTTATAATAACATCAAAGCAAACCGGAAATCAAACACAGAGTGGTTATAAACACACACTTTTTTAGTGTAGAATCTAAACGCGCTCGACTTCAGTGCAATAAAACCAAGAACAGGACAGAAACAATGCAATTTAGCTTTGTTTAATTACACTAGGACATGTAGGCAGAATACATATTTGCCTTAACTCATCTTTTTATCAGCACTTTTAACTATTTAACGCGCGGTAATAAAATAGCCTGTGCGTATATTTTCCCAGACGATCCGAACCACAAGCTGCGCCTCAGCTCACTTTCACTTTCGGTTTAGAGCCACACCAAAGCGATGCTCCATATCTTGTTAATAGGATACCAGTCTGTCTGAGGTGAGTACACCAAATCCAAAATATCCACCAATATCTGGTTGAATCGATCGATTTTAAACAATTGCGTTTGCATTTCGAGACGCAGTATGTTACTAGACGCGCCTTCTGTAGTGCGTTGGTGCCAGTGAAGAAAGTGCGCACTTTGTAATCCTGGGCGGTTTGTCTCTAACAAAAGGCTCCTCGCGCCAAAATTTCAGCTCTCTTTCCAAGTTAACCAACTTCAACCATTTCACCATATAAGACTAAAATGTCTTTCCTTCCTCTAAATGATTCTTGATGTCACTGCGACACTTTATTACCAATTAAAGCCTTTATATATATATATGTGCAACCATTACTAAAATAGTTATAAGTTCAGATCACAGAGTATTCCCCTTTACACCCAACTTTCCTGGCACTAAACACACAGCTAGCCAATATTTCCTCTAATATACTTAAGCATCCCTGTAATATTTCTGCTCATGAGTCTCATATATTATGAGAATGGAGAATAAAGGTAAGTCCACCGTGTATCATGTATTAAATGAAGTAGTTTCCTCCACAGCAGATGGATGAAGATGGAGGAGGTGAGCCTGGAGGAGGACCTGCGGATTGTGGTAGCTCAAGAAGCCACGACGATAGTGGACATTTTGTGTGAGCAGAGGAATAATATTCTGCAGCAGATCTATGCCTTGGTGGAACCTCGGACACGAGAGCACCTACAGAACCTGCCTGACCTCAGGGAGACTATCTCAGGTGTTGTGGGTTACTTCAAAAGTACCGACCAACTAACATGCCGCCATTTTCTGAACACTATTTGGGAGTTCTGTGAGAATATCCCATTGGAACTGGACATAAAGATTTTATCAATATCGGGATCTTCATCTGGTAAGTTCTGGTTGATATAATGCCCAGTTTATCTCCTATCTACCGGGCTGTGTTACAGCGAAGCTTCACTCTTTTAGTTATTAACCCAACTAATTTTCACCTAACTAATTTAGCATGTGGTTAACATGCCCGCCTAACAGTGAGTGAGTGAGTGAATGAATGGGTAATTAATGCATGTGTGTATCAAAACATGTATTTAACATATAATGCAATTATATTCATATCAATGATCAATTATATTTATTTTATAAAAACAGAACAAATCTATAGGTTGTATGCAAGTGTATTCGATTTAAATGGCTATATGATATACAATGTAATGGTGTATGTGTGTGAAAAGATATCTTTTTTCAATTCAGATCCAAGGTCATTTGACTAAATGTTGAAACAAACTGAAAGTGAAAGAACAGTAGTACAAAGAAATGTGGAATTGGGGGTGGTGTCGTGAATTATGACATTACACTTCGATTCGGAGTTGGAATTTACCTAAGAATCTTGTTTATGTCTTTTTGCATGTGATATGAAGGAGCACTGGTAAACAACTTTCTACCAGATACCGAAAATTCCCCTCGATCGCATGATGCTAAGCGTGCATGTCTAGGTACTTTTCAGATTTGCCTTATTACACAACCTACATTGTAATCCACAGTACCGTTTCCTGATTAGCACGTATTTTCAATTAATTGATTATTTTTCTTTATCCAGACCAGGTGCAGATTTACACAAATGCCGTTAAAAGTTTTCTGCAAAATAAATTTGAGAAGGTGACCAAAGATATTAAGAAAAAGGTTTGTCTAGACAAGACATGGCTGTGCTGGAGGACACAAAAATATGCACGGGTTAGAGACAGACCAGCAAAAGCTCAGGAAGGGGAAGATGTTTCACCAGATCATAAAGAGTCAGTTGAGGCTCTTTTGAAGAAAACAGGCAGAGTTGTAATGCTATCGGGTCAGGCTGGTTCTGGTAAAACCCTGTTGATGCATTGCCTAGGTCACCACTGGGCTCAGGGCTGTTACCCCTCTATCAAGCTACTGTTTTTGCTGGAGTTCCGCCAACTTAACTTGGTCTCACAGCCATTGTCTCTGAAAGAACTGTTGTTTCGCTTCTTTCTTCCATCTGAGGAAGACAATGAGCAAAGTGAGGCAGTGCTCAATTATGTTCTCTCTAACCCTGAGGAAATTTGCCTGATATTTGATGGATATGATGAGTTCGGAGCAAGATTTACAGACCCAGAGGGGCTTACAGGCTCTGTAAACCCCTACCAACAGCTACCATTGGCCGATCTCCTATCTGCCCTATGTAGCTCTAAGATCCTGCCAGGGTGTACAGTGCTGGTCACTTGTAGACCACGGGATGTTTTTGACCTATTTGGAAGTTCTGGCTATTTTGTCGCAGAGCTGCTTGGGTTTAATCAACAACGTGTTAAGGAATACACAGAGGAGTACTTCCATGAAAAAGGGAGTGAAATTAAAGAAAGAGCAGTTAGCTTGCTAATGAAAAGCCATCATCTTCTCTACATGTCCCATGTTCCAGGATTGTGTCATGTTTGCTGTGTCTGCTTAGATCACTTTCTCTCAAGTGATAAGTCTAAGCAACCTGGAACTCAGCTACCTACATCCTTGACTCAAATCTACCTCCACATCCTTTCTGCTTTTATTAGTCGCTGCCAGGGTACTGGATCCTCTAACAGTCATTCCCCATTACTTCAAAGGTATAGGACTCAGATTGCTTCGTTGAGTAAGCTTGCAATGGATGGCCTGGAGAACAGCCGAATAGTATTTTCAGCAAATGATCTTTCTCCAGAGCTAATGAACTTTGGTGCCAATGCTGGAATTCTGTCCCGTGTAGATCTTACTTGTGCAGATGGATCACGGAGTCTGGGCTGTGCTTTTACACATCTAACTATGCAAGAGTTCATGGCTGCTTTGCATCTTATGACAAACCCCGAAATCACAGAGTCGCAGCTCAAAAAGAAGCTTAACCTGAAAAGCAGATGGACTGCTAAGACTGATCCAAAAACTGTGTTCACAGACTCCCTTCACCTGTATATGTGTGGACTTGCTGCAGAAGCATGCACTTTGAATCTTGTCCTGCTGGAAGGTAGTGAAAATGCCAGAACTTTTGTCCTGAAGCGTCAAGAGGCTGTACTGAAGATTTTGCAACACTTTGTGGTTAGTGGCCGTCAGACGGGTCCCAAGATTATTGAGCTCTGCCGTTGTGCCCATGAAACACAAAACTCCAATTTGGCCAGTGCTGTTGGTTCAAGAGATCGGTTTGAGCTGCGGAATATACGACTCAACCCTGTGGACATGGACTCCTTGGCATTCGTTACTTCATCTGCAAATCAGATATTTTGTCTGGATTTTGGTGCCTGCTCTATTGAACCAGAGTCTTTGAACATCATTCCCAAGTGCAAGAACTTAGAAAGTCTTATGTAAGTACCAAATTCTTATATATTCATTACAAAACAGTAGAGGTCCTTGCATGTTGACTGTGATTAGATTCACACTATATGGACAAAAGTTTATGGACACTTGACCAAAACACTCATATGTGTTTCTTGAAAGTTGGTCTCCTGGTTCCATTCCTCTTTGCTTTTATAATAAATTTATATCCTCTGGGAAGGCTGTATAGTAGATTTTGGAGTGTGACTGTGGGGATTTGTGATCATTCATCCATAAGAGCATTATTACGGTCAGACACTGATGGCACGTGGGGCAAGTTGGCATTCTCTCTCCTCTCAAATGTGTTCAGTGTGGTTGAGGTCAGTGCTCTGTGCAAGTGATTCATGTTCTACCACTCCAACCTTGGCAAGGCATGTCTTCATGGAGCTCACAGTGTGTACAGGGGGACAGTCAAGTTAGAACAGGTTTTAGTCTCTTATTTCTAGTTAAGGGAAATTATAACCCAGCAGCAGATGAAGACAGTGTGCTTTCAACTTTGTGGGACCAAATTTGGGAAGAAGCTGCATGTGGTTCTAATGGTCAAGTGTCCATAAAATTTTGTACATAGTGTATATTATGATACTTTTTAAAGTAGAAATGTGTAAAATCCATACAGCTACAGACAATTTTAAAATATTAAAATAAAATGTCTTTTGTGAGTACTTTTATTTATGCTTTAATGAAACATTAAATTTGCCAAATAAATTTTAACACTTCATATTTATTGGAATATGGACACATTGGATAAACACATGCCTGTTTAAAGGCTAAATTATTTCAAGAAGAGGATATTATCCATTATGAAATACAGTGATAGCCCAAATGTTGGAAACGTTAATCAAAGTTGGGCGCATCATTGCATCTTTACCATAATATTTTTTATTTTGTAGGCTATACAATGGGAAGGCTATTGCAAAAAAGGTTAGGATTTCACAACCTGCTAAAGGCTATTGCAACATTTGCTTTTGTCAATTCTCCTGAGTTGTAGCTCCCATTAGGATTGGTAAAATTGGTACAGTTGGAGAAGAGTTGGATGGATGTGGTACTTGTGCATGTACATGAACATTTTCTTCATATATTCCAATGTTCATGGAATTCTGAATGCAGAGGTTTCCTACATCTGAATTTTTTGACAATTTATGACTGCCAAGTTTAGGTGAACTCATGATCACAGTAGCCTTAGATTCCAGTTCTTGTCTTACACATATAGAAACTGATGTGGCAGCATATCCTATTCATCTAAAGTTCTGATGTGTTGTACAACATAGTTTTATGAAATTCACAAACCATCCTGTCTGGTACCTACAACAAAGTCAGTGAATTAACATTTCCCCAGTTTTGATGTTTACTTTAAATGAAGCCCTTGACCTGTATCTGTATGATTTTATGCCTTCTGCTGCCTATATAATATAATGATTGATGCATGTATATATTGTGCATTGCCTAGCAAGTGGGCTTTACAAATATTGCTCGATTAAAGGGGAATTAAAAAGCTCTCGTACATCGTATACGTCTTTGTACATTAAAAGATGCTATTGTCTTCTTCATGAAGAAAAAAAAAACAGTAATAAGCCCTCGTTCACTTTGCAGACATTGTAAATAAGGATGTGATTTGCATAGAATTGAACAATATATTTTTTCATTTGTTAATATAAATGATCAGACGCTTGTCTAATGTATGTAAACGTAATGTCGTATTATGTGCAGGTGTGCCTATTTTTGCATTTGCTAATATGTGATCCGATCTGGCAAAATGAGTCGGAAGTCGCAGGTAATGATTTCTAGATATAGGCCCTTTAAGTGAAACAGTGTAATTTTATCGATTTTTTTTTTGTGGTAAATTTCAGTAGAAAACATACTTTATTTTCACCTGCCAAAGCCATAACAAGGTAACTGAATGCTAAAATGCAT
>JAQMYF010000004.1:27677213-27689443 GCA_030014195.1 Neosilurus mollespiculum
TGCGAATGGTTGTGTGACTGTTGGCCCTGCGATGGCCTAGCGAGCTGTCCAGGGTGTACCCCGCCCTCGCCCAGAGTTGGCTGAGATGGGCGCCAGCTTCCCCGCCACCCTAATTAGGATTAATCGGTTCAGAAAATTATTGAATGAATGAAAAAGGGTTCTGCAATTAACATATTTAGCCAGGAACATCACAGAATGAAAAATATAACCGAATTATGCTTTATAAAGGAGAAAATTTAGTGAAAATCCAGAACTTTATAATGAGAGAACTGAGATTTCTGTTAAAAGAAATTGGTAGGATTTGCCATTGTGAATTTCTCATTCATGGTAAATGCATATTCAATTATTTAATTTCAGTTTTCGTAGCCGTAAGTATGACGACAAGTTTTCAGAAGCTTTGTCTGGGATACTTCCAAAACTCCAGAGCTTAAAGGAGTTAAAGTAAGTCCTGGTCTAACCATTACTTTTGTTTCCTCACATTTGATGATGTTAATCATATATAACAGCTCATTGCACATTGTTACTTTCACATCATTACTCCATCCACAGCTTTATCAGTGGTGGCCTGACTAATATTGGAGCTGCAAAACTTTTCAAGGCCTTGGAGTGCTGCCCACAAATCACACATCTGAAGTAAGAGACAATGCTTTTAATATAATGGCAGTTAATGGCGGTTTCACGAGAGTTTGGCATTTAATTAAGTGTTGATGATTGAGTGAATGTGAAAGGTTACTTAAACTGAATAAAATGAAATGTGTGTTGTGTCAGTGTCAGTGATAACTATCTGACCGATGAGAGCGTAAGAAAGATCACTGAGATGATTCCCAAACTGGCGAACCTCACATCTGTCAAGTAAGTGGTTACTTGTTGGACTTCATTTAACCTCCTGAGACCCCACTGTCCTTATATGAGGATACTATATATTCTCTCAACTACGCTGTGTGTATGTTTTTTAAAGATATGAGGGCCAGTGGGAATTACTCTTTTACCAAATTTTTTCCTGTTTGAAGATGTTGATCAAGTTTATTATTTATCTGGTGGTAAGGAACATAAGCAGTGTAGAGATATGAGAAGACACACAACGTTAGGGTTCATTTTAATTAGATTAAGGTCCGGTATATTATAGGTGACTTTACATCCTTGGGTCCACTTATAGAACTTTGTTGTATGTGGATACTTACTGATATATACAACTGTACATTTTATTTTATTGACTAATCTGACTAATACGTCTGTTCTGAATCTTGTTATTAGGTTGGGGAAGAACAACATTTCCAGAAATGGAATATTTACACTCACTGAAAAAATGGCTGCCATTCAGAACATTAAGCAAGTCCATACAAAGTAGGATCTCTCTCTCTCTCTCTCTCTCTCTCTCTCTCTCTCTTTCTCTCTTTTGTTGAATTCTTATGATCTCATGAAATCTACAATGACTCCACTTGATTGAAGGTCTAATTCAACAAATAGAATATTCTTCTATAATACAGCATTGCAACAGAATTCATTTTGACACTGCATTGTTGCAAACCTGATGGATGTGCCTCTCTTTGTTTACAGTACAAAAAGGGAAATCAATGTTCTGTTCTCCCCGAATACCCCAACGTGAGTAGTAACTACCAATGAATTATTTTAAGTAAGTGTAGAGGGCTGTTAAGCTTGAATATTAAGATTAAAGGTTCATTTGCTATCAATTTAACACCTAAAAGCAGCAAGTCAAGGAAACCACCAAGTTTCTGAATATTATCAGTCCTCCTTCATTTTAAAAGTAGCTGTAGTAGTAGTAGTGTCTTAGTGAGGGCAGTGTTGGCTTACTAGTTAAGGATCTGGGCTACTGAGCAGAAGATCAGGGGTTCAAGTCCCATTACCACCAAGCTGCCACTGCTGGGCCCTGAGCAAGGACCTTATCCCTCAACTGTTCAGGTGAATAAAGTCACTCTGGATAAGGGCATCCATCTACCAGATGCCATAAATGTAAATATAGTCTGGTAATAATAAAAGGCACTCCTAGCAAAGAGAAACAGAAACAAAAGAAAAACCACAACCACCATTTTCCTTCCCATTTCTACACAGGAAAGTGTATTAGGTTAGTTAAAAGCAAAAATGTTATGCTGTAACTTAGATGACTTTAAAGTTTTTTTTAACTAAATAATATCTAATCATGGATCCTTTGACAAAATAAATAAATAATTAAAATCAGTGCTTCTAGTTTTTTTAAAGTTATGCTTAAAAGGCTAAACCATGTAAGGCTAATTTAGAAATAATGCACAAGGTTATATCTGAGAATAGAACTTAAGGATGTTTTCATATCATTTCTCTCTCCAGTGAAATTGATGTTAAACTTTTAATACCAAATGCAATGTCAAAATGCTAGAATGTTTTTGGAGCTGCCTAAAATTGAACATTCCAAAATTTGAATACCCCACACATATCTAAATTTATTTTAGTTTGCTCTAATGTTGATATGGTATTCGGTTTTTATGTGGCCAGCGCTTTAAAGGGCTTAAAAGCATTGAATTTGGAAAACAACAACAACAAAAAAAAAAACCTTTCCAGCCTTGCTGGTAATATCGTCCTCTTTTTTCTCAGCAGTGTAAGCACAGACGACCTAAACAGCATTGAAGAATCAAAGGAGCTAATGTATGTGAAATTAACAATTCTTATTAGGCTGTATTCAATAAATTCACTTTAATTGCAACAGGAAGGTTATTAATCACTGAATGTATTGGAATTTCCCAAAATGTAACTTTTTTAAACTGATTTTAGATGGGAGGGCTAAAATCTAATAGCTAATAATATCCCACTGAATGAAATTATTAGGTCTGAGCAAAATATCACAAGGTTGTTGAAGGCATGATAAAAATGATGTGGGGGAACCATCACATATACAGTACATTTGTTTATATACAGAGTGAACCAATAAAATCTCCCTTACTTTAGGGGTAAATGAAAAAAATGTTAAAGATAATCAAATTGTTATTATTTTATTATAATTATTTTAAATTATTATCACACATGAAACTGCTATGGCTCGACGAGTCATGCCGGGAGGAACAGCGGCTATCTCCTGTTAAATAGCACCTTTGATGACTATACACTTGTGATTTATGTTAGCCTCACAGAAAAAATCACAAGCAGTCAGGGGAACTGGCCGGCCACCCAACATTGTCATGTGCTGAGATCACCCGATCTGGAAACATTTCCCTCAGCACTCCCAATGATCTTCGAGCTATGTGTGCCATAGCTTACTTATGTTATCTTACTAAAATCACACGTCGAGTTCTTCAAGCTCAAGGTGTTCAAATTGGGGTTGGGCTATCAACAAACCATTGCACAGCCTCTCCTGCATCACTAAATTTCATGTGTGCAAATAATAATTTGACTATCTTTAACATTTCTTTTTAATTTAACCTATGTGGTAAAATATTGAAATATGATGGAGTAAATAGTCCACTTAGTCTGTATTTATTACTATTACTTTTAATGACAATTCATGATGGTATTGTGTTTCCTTCCACAAACTTCTGAAAGAGTTTTATAATTATATAAAATAATGAGATAATAATTTTATATTATCTTAGCTTCCATGAACCTTAATTCATATAAAACTGTGGTGCTTTGAGAAGTTGCACTACCCTCATCCGGGAGATTGCAAGTTTGAATCCAGGTTGATGCATGCAGCCACCCACAGCTGGAAGCTAATTGGCTGAGCTCTCATGGGAGGAAGGGATGACATTAGCACACCTTGCTGTCACTTAAAGTGATCACCAGCTAATAAAGGGTGTGCGTGAACTCATGCATACAAGGGGGTAGATATTGCTTTCCATCTGAGTTCGTTAGGCCACCCCTGAATATGCATGTGCAGCAGTTCATAAAGATGCAGGAGGCAGCATCACATGTCACTCACAGTTGCTTGAGAGGAACACAATATTTGATGTGTGGACAATTCAGCAGGGAAAAAAAATCCAGATTTGGTTGGAAGCGGAAACATTTTTTATGTCATTTCAGCTAGCTACATATTGTATGCTTTTAGATGATGCAATAAATTTTAGTAAGTACAAACTTACAAGCATGACACTTTTCCCCCTGTGTTTAGCTTGAATGATTGGCATCTCAGATTGGTGAATGTATCTAAATTGTGCAGTATATTCAAAGCCTCCTCTTTCACCATCCTAAAGTAAGTGTTCTAATACACAACATTTAGATTTCTGTCTTATTCAAAACTTAAAGCAGCCATTTACTAATCATTTAAACTCATGTGTTCCTTTGTGTATTTTGGTAATTGATATATTCTTATATGTTATATCCTTTTTAGTTTGTCCCACAACTCACTGGGTAACAGAGGGATTAAGAAATTGCTGGAACATCTGTATACTCTTGACACCATTCAGGAAATCAAGTGTGTTATATATTACTGTACATTCCATTAGCTCATAGTGTAGTTTTTATTGATTCAGTATTAATATGATTAAATTGTTGTTCTTAAATTCAGTGTCAGTGACAATGAAGTGGATATGGATGGGGTGGTGCTTCTCGCAAATTATCTTTCTACCCACAGAGACCTGACGAAAATAGAGGCTAGGTACCAGAGATTATAGTAGCAGATATCTGATCATAATGAATGATTATTGTGCTTTAACATTAATAACACCACTCTCTTTTATACCAGTCACAACGGAACGAAGAAACTGATCTTGAGTTTTAGCTGCAGAAGAAGGTAGTGCAAATGCGCTTTCATGAGTGTTCTTTAACATGAGCCTAAAACAAGTGCTGTGGTGCTCACACTGTACAGGGGCATTTCAAAAATTTAGAATATCCTAGAATTATTTATTTATTTATTCTTAATTATTTGAGACCTGCAATTTGTTTGCTTTTTGGACGTTATGAAAATGAAGCATATGATTCATAACAGTACATTGCTTTCTGTAGTGATCCTTTAACACAGTTAAGCACGGAAGGGTGTGATGTTCTGCACAAGAAACTTAGGTAGAATATGAATAGATTCTATTCTATTCTTGATTAGTACATATTATTGATGATTAGCATAACACATGATAATTTAACTTTTATATAATTTCAGCTTAACTCAATGTGATATACACCCTACTAACATGAACAGGCTGTGTAAGAATCTGATCAGGTGCCCATATCAGCTAGACCTGGAGTAAGTTTACTGTCAGTTTCCCTGATCTCAAAATATGACACAGTTGTTTTTCCAAAAAAAAATTTAATCACCTTTTCCTTATTGTTTTCTGTTGCAGTTTCTCTGAGGGAAATTTAATGGATGAGTCTATTGAGAAGTTGCATAGGTTTCTTCCAGAAATGTCATTTCTCAGGCTACTAGAGTAAGGATTTGTTTTGAGATTGATAAGAAAAAAATCCTACACAACGGCTGTATTGTCATTTTACAACTGTTTTATCTCTTCTAGTTTAAGTCACATCAAGTTATCAGTAGATACTGCTTTGTCATTGGTCCAATTACTTTCTGACTGCCAACGCACTACAACTGTGGAGCTCAGGTAACTTATATAAGAGTAAACTATACACTATCTGCATCTGGGGGGCAGCTGTGGCCTAATGGTTATTTAGATTTTTTTTATTTTTATATGCTATATTCCGCCTTTGCATTTAACCCATCCAAAGTGAGGGAACCACCACCCATATTCCTGCTGGTTCGGGTTCCCAAAGCCACTTCTGTAACCATTTTTAATCAAATTTCCCTTGTGAGATTAGTTATAATCTCACAAGATTATATCTAATTTTATAATATTATTATATAATAATAGAGAGAATAGTTCACAGCATTATGTTGAAATCCTGGAGCATGGACATACAACAGACCTTCTGTGTGCATATTCTCATTGCTTTAATCTGTGTCTTCTTTCTCATCGCTATAATTTAATGTAAGCCCCGTTCACATTACAAGTAGTGAAACTGCTTCTCATCCGCTACCTTCAGTGTAGGAAGTGTTGCACTACATGCAAAGAGCACCACATAATGCAGATAGACAGATGCATTACAGTGTCCTGTAATGTACAGCACACCGTCATCTGCAACCAGAGGAGCCTGTTCAGTGAAAGACTGCTCCTTCCCAAGTGCAGGACCAACAGGCTTAAGAACTCCATCATGCCATCAAACTCTTCACTTAGGGAGAGGAGGACATAGAGTACAGAGAACAGTAGAGAAGTGGGGTAGCCATTTACATTCAAATTTACTTGTGCAACACATGCACACACAGAAATGGACACTTTTCCTTTGGTGCAATAACTTTATTCTATGGTGTAAAAACCTCATTCTCATCTATAGTGCTTCATTGCTTCAAAAAAAATTATATTCTATACAAGCCATATTCAGTTCCTTATATTTACTTATATTACTTAATTGCAATTTAATTTATATATAATTTTTATTCTTTTATATATTAGCTTAGTGTTTACTGTTTATTCTTTATCTGTGTGCTGCTTTTTTCTATCTGTGTACTGCTTTTCTTATGTGCTGCTGGAAATTTAAATTTCCCTGAGGGAGTCATCCCAAAGGGATCAATAAAGTTAAGTCTAAGTCTAAGTCTACAGAAATAATCTGTAGTGTTTTCATCTTAGTCAGGAAGTAAGCTGAAAAATGCTAAGACAGTGAGTTTCATAAAGAACCAATGAAGATTTCACAAATGTTCCCTGCATTTTGCATTTGCAGTTTAAATGTATTATCATTATTTTTCACTGAAGTAAACCGATCGTATAAAAGAAATGACTCAGTGAAGTAGGCTTCTGCACAATCTGCATTTCTCTAAGACCTTCAAGCCTCAATAGAAGCATATCCTACCTGGGCACACTAAGGAAAAAAGTCCATGACCAAATAAAAATGTTATGTAAAAAGTAGTAAAAGGTAAATTAATGAATAAATGATCATTTTACCTAGTACTAATTTTACTAATGGGTAGCATTGTGGTATAGTGGTTAGTATGTCCAACTCACTACAATAAGGTTTTGTGTCCCAGGCTTGGCGGGGGCGTTTCTGTGTGGAGTTTGCATGTTCTCCCAGTGCTTCTTTTATCTCTGCATGCTCCAGTTTCCTCCCACAGTCAAAAGGCAACATCTAACTGGCTGCTGCAAATTGCCCCTAGGTGTGATTGTGGTTGGCTGTGCTTGTTAGCCAAAGTGTACTTTGACCCTGATAGGATAAAGCAGTTTGGCAAATGAGTTCAAGAGTTAATGAATGAAATATTAGATAATTTTACTCATACTAATTAAAAAACTGGTCTCATGATCATCATATGGTACATGATAACTTCATGACTTTTTAACAGTGGTTTCATTAAACTGCCATGTTGCATCTGGTTACAGACCACAGGGACAATCATTTATTAAGTTCCTCCAATTCCAGTCAGAAGCTGCAACATGCAAGTGAGTTATTAAAATAATAATAATAATAATAATAATAATAATAATAATAATAATAATAATAATAATAATAATAAAATAGGATAGCTGAATAGCTGTGGTTAACTTGGATTTATTTCTCTTTTTGATCAACAGGGTAACCCAGTATGAGCTGAGCAGTACCAGTCTGGAAAAGCTCTGTGGTGTACTAGAGCGCTGTCATCATCTGACTGATCTGGAGTAGGTATTTTCCAGGTCTAAATATATCAGTAATTGATTCTAGTTGAAGCTCTTTTATGTACAAAACAGAACAATGATTTATATTTTTCTCCTTATTTAGTCTATCCAGTAATTTCCTTAAAGATGAAGCTATGAAGACATTTGTTGAATTGCTGCCCAAACTTCAGATCTCCAGCTCAGTGAGGTAAAGGCACTATTTGTCTCACACATTGTTTACGACATGGCTGAACTGCTTCTGTGGTTAGGTCTGGCTGTGAGCAGTGTATAGCTGAAGATACAAATCATTCTTGTTAATCATTCTGAAACTATGCTGTGAGTGGTTCAGTATTTTGGCTGATCAAAATATAATTAACATGGTTTCTGATTCCACCATGGCCACATGTCTTTTACTTTTCTAACAGATGAAATACGTCTTTAGTTTAGCCATGTACTCATGTTGTTTATTTCACACTGTTTATTTCCTGCATAGCAGAGCATAACATATTGGAAAATTGAGGGAATATCATGTGTTCATTTAAATTATACTACAAGACATATAGTGCTAATGGTGAGTTTATTGAACATGTGTTAAATTAAAAATATTGTCGGTACTAACTTACCCAGACTAAAATCAACTACTTCTTATACAGGGAGACCCAATAAAACCTCCCACATTTTTTAAGGTAAATGGAAAAAATTATTAAGGATAATCAAGTTATTATTCACCCACACATGAAACTTCATTCAATACAGTTTTTATCATCATGATTTAAATATGATCCTCCTAATGGTGACCGTCATTGTCTGTACACACTTGGAGGCCATTTCGCTTGATGGGTGATTTAGGGTGCAACAAAGGTCGACCATCTCCTGCTGACCTTAAGCAACCTTAAGGGCTTGAAGAGTTTGGGGTTGATGACTATACACACATGATTTAAGGTAGACAGAAAAAAAATCACAGGGGGTGAGGTTAGGGGAACGGACCGGCCACCCAACATTCCTACGCAATGAGATCACCCGATCTGGAAACATTTCCCTCAGCACTTCCAAAGATCTTCGAGCTGTGTGTGCCATAGCTCCATCTTACTGAAACTACATGTCGAGTTCTTCATGCTCAAGGTGTTCAAGTTGGGGTTGGGCTACCAACCCCGACCTTCGGATCAGTACTGTGCCTCCACTGTCCCTAATTTAATTACCTTTTAAAAAATGTATTTACCTTTGAGGGGTTTTTGGATCACCCTGTACAGTTTTCCAGTGATGTAATGACTGGTTATTTTCCACAGCCTCAACGATAACAGTCTAACCGAATTAGGGGCGCTCTACCTGCTGAAGTTAATGAACACATGTGAAAGGGTGGCTGCTGTGGAAGTAAGGTAAAGCTCTCTTAATTTAAGTTTAACTTAAGTTCGTTTACTTTTGTGAAGTTCATTCCATGGGGCTGTTAAAAGCCAGTAGCAGGCAACAGTGTGAGGAGCTTTCAGTTTTTAATAAGTGCTTCTTAATTCTTTACCAAAGTGAAATTCTGTGGACCTGTGCATGAACATGATAACCCACAAATTCATTAAAATCTGAAAATTGAATCTGACTTCAATACTCTCTAAGTTTCATATCGGTCAACCAGACATGGATTTTAGGATTATGATAGCTTCATATGTTTGTCTCCTATTAATCAGAAAGTTACAATGAGGCAATTTTCAACAGCTAAGAAAAACAATAGGGAGCATGTGGGATATCATGTTCATGCATGGGGCCACAGAATTATACTCTGTATTAATTAATTTATTTTTTCAGTCTTGGAAAGGAACAGAAGGCTGTGATTCACTTTCATCAAAGGAATTTTTCTGGCAAAACATTCAGGTAAGTCTGGTCTCAACATGTCAGGTGTGCTCACCATAATTTTAATGAAAAAGAAAGTGAAAATGCTTTATAGCAATTTGATGCCAGATCACATTTATTTACTTATTTAAGTTTTTTGTTTCTGTTTAACCCATTTTAATTTTTTATGCTGTCCTTTCTTTCTTTCTTTCTTTCTTTCTTTTTCACATACTGCAGCCTGAGACACTGCTGTTTTGAGTTAAGACATTTGCAAAGTCTTGTGAAAATACTCACTACTTGTCCCACACTTAAACTTCAGTGAGATTATTTATTTATTTATTACTGTATTGTAGTGAAACTATGGAGTTGTATAAATGAAAATAAAGGGAATTAGTATGGAATGGTGTATTTGTTCTGTGGTATGATCTGTATTTCTCTATTCTAGGATTTCATCATGTACTATGGAGAATCAAAATTTGATCTTTCTACTGAATAGTTTGGCTTCAATGAACTCAGTACAAACTCTAGAGTATGTACCTCAAGCACACATGTACTAACTCTCACACAGTTATTTCTTATTTCTTCATTAAGCTGGAATTTAAAACGTATATTTTTTTTATTATTCCTTTTAGACTAAGAAACAATTCTTTCAGTGCTGAGGAAATAAAGCATTTGGTTACAAAATTGTGCAGAAATTCTCATCACAGAACAATTCGGTAAGCATGATGAAGCGGGTCAGGATATCTCGACATTCTTATTTAACGTGTATCATGTGATCAAAGCTGCTGTTATTTTTCTCTTAGGATAATGGAGCAATGGATTAAAGAGGAAGTTGCAGTTGGCCTTGTGGCAAGATGCCTGGAACTGAATCCACACATAAAGGAGATTAGGTGTGCCTCTGTCCAATTTCTCAACAAATAAAACTTGAATATAATGTGCACTAAATGTAAAAAAAAAAAAAAAAAAAAAAAAACAGACGAAAATTCTCACTCACTCACTCACTTGCAGAACCACTTAATCCTGCTGTGGATCTCAGTTGACACTGGGCGAAGGCAGGGTACACCCTAAACAGCTCGCCACACCATTGCAGGACAACACACACAGCCATTCATACTCACACCCAGGGGTAATTTGGAACATTCCTTTAGCTCCTTGAGCACATGTCTTTGGACTGTGGGAACAAACTGGAGTACCTGGAGGAAACCCACGCAAGCATGGGGAGAACATGCAAACAGAGAAACGCCCGAGCCCGGGACTCGAACTTTCTTGTTGTGAGGTGTATGTTCTATCCAGTTTTTTAGCACCAATGTAATGTTCACCATATTTGCTACACCCATATAATTATACACAATTACACACATGCATTAAGTAATGCCACAGTGCCATACAGAGGTGAAGCTTAAGGTATTTTGTCAAGCAGCACATAACCTTGTTTACATTTAATTCACCATATTAGCATACCTTTACACACACACCTATACACACCTGACAATTTAATAGGAACACCTAACCAAAGTTTTGACTAAGTAAATATTTTAAGCATGGACTTAAAAAGTGTGAGACTTTAGGAGAGAAGGCTCTGTTCCCTGCTTTAGGCTTCATTATTCGATACCAACAAATAGCCTGCACCTATTTATAAAGTGAAAATGGGTCTAGGTGTGTCCTACTCAAGGTTTTATGAATCTTTTTTGTTTGTGTGCTTCAACACTTTCACTACAGAATCCACACGATTTTTTATAAACTAGCAATACCTGTGTAAAATACATGGACCAGAGGGATAACAAATTTTTAAAGGTTAATGCACATGTGACCGAAATGGATAGGTAACACTAACGGTTATCAGACATGCTTAGATCTATTTATTTTTACTCATTGTTAACACAGCAGCTGTTTGGAAACAGTGGCGACCAACATTCGAATGTGCTAGTCCTTTTGCATTCGAACATGCTAGCCCTTTTACAGAATATATAACATATTAGCACATACACTAAGGCCAGCACACACAGTGCAAAGCAAGGCTTACCAGCGTGATGCAGTTCATCAGAAAACGCAGTTCTATATATATAAAAAAAAAAGACGCGCTGTAAAAAAAAGCCTAACAGGCAGATTGTAAGAGCAGCCAATTTTCAAATTTCACATATTTGAAAATTAATAAAACAACACAAAACACACCAAAAGTGATGAACTGCATGTAGCATACAAGGTTTTGTCCAGGTTTGACCTGGAGTTATGATCATTAAAGAGGTAAACCTTTCGTTCATAATCTATGTTAATATATAGATGAGGCTCCTGGACTTTATCCAGTGCTCAAATATGCAGGTTTGGTTTAAACTGAAGCGGCACGGTAGCATTGTAGTTAGCATGTCCACCTCACAGCAAGAAGGTCTGGGTTCCCATTCCAAGCTCAGCGAGGGTGGTTCTGTGTGGAGCTTGCATGTTATCTCAGTGCTTGCATGGGTTTCCTCCAGGTACTCCTGTTTCCTCCAACTGTCCAAAAACATGCATGTTATTTTAATGCACTTTTCCAAATCTCCCCTCGGTGTGAGTGTGAATGGTTGGGTGTGTGTTGGCCCTGCGATGGATTGGCTAGCTGTTCAGGGTGTACCATGGCTGCACACAGAGTCGACTGAGATACCTTGTTGATCCTAGTAGGATTATGAAGTTCAGTAAATGAATGTTTAAACTGTGCCCCCTGTAGACTCAGATTGACTCAGGCTGACGTCTGGAGTCAAACCAGATGATTTTATATTCACCATGGTTGTAAATTATACAACCTTATATTATATTATAATTATAATATATTTTATATTATGTATAAATTAT
>JAQMYF010000004.1:27702595-27717144 GCA_030014195.1 Neosilurus mollespiculum
CCTCGCCCGGAGTCGGCTGAGATGGGCGCCAGCCTCCCTGCGACCCTAATTAGGAATAAGCGGTTCAGAAAATGACACATGACACTTAACAGTACCAAGCTAGCATGCAATCTTTTTTGAGTTATGAATGACTAGCTGTTTATTTGAAATAGGCTGCTGCCACCTAGTGGAAGGATTATGAGTTAGGTTTCATGGTAATGGTCGATTCAAAGAATGTACGATAATCATATTCTTTGAAAGCTCTTGCGGGCAACTTAAAATGTGCTGGATATGCTGGCAATATCATGTGAGCATGCAAGCATTGTCTTCCCTTCTTGAGCTCCTCTATACCTCAAAAGAGACTCTAATTTTGCTCTGGATAAGAGCATCTGCTAAATGCTGTGAATGTAAATGAAAATTATTGACCATCCAATAATATACTTATTTAAGACATCCAAACCAAATCTCAGGACCAAACTTTATGTTAAAAAAAAGTGGTATTTTTCCTTGAGGTGACATGGTGGCACAGAATGGTTGTTTGCGTTGCCCTGCGATGGTCTGGGTCTGTGAGTTGTTCAGGGTGAGGTAGGCACCAGCATCCCCGTGACCCTAGTAGGATTAAGCTATTATGGATTAAGTTTGGCCAGTGAGTTTGTGTGTTATTAAAGTTTTGCATTATTGACATTGTGTGACTGTCTTCCATCTAGTATCTTGCAGTGTTTGCACTGCACAGCCACAGGATGCAATGACCTCGTTCATGGTCTGGTTCAGTGCCACTCTCTGGAAGAAATTCAGTAAGTGCCTTCTACATCCTTGTGTGTTCTGTTTACGTTTTATTATTTCTGTGTGTAGCATTTAATACACAGAGGAATGGTTATTGCTGAAGCTCTGATTCCTCTAAGTTGAGAGTACTTGTCAGTGAATATTTCTAGAGTATTGTAGGCTATGGTGTATGATCTATTACGATCTGTTGTGTTTTACTGCAACACACAAGTAATTATACCATTATAGGAGTATATTACAAGGTTTGCATGATTTTTCTGTTAGGTGAGCGTTTCATTGAGTGTCTAATATTTTTTGATGACTTTTAACTATTCACCAAGTATTCATCAGTCAGTAAGACACTAATTAGTGATTTTAGAATTGATGACTTTCTAGTGACTCTCTGGTAATATTTTAGTGAGAAGTTGACGAACAATTCAGAACAGTTGGCAAATCCCTGTGAACAGTTAGCAATATTTTGACGAATGCGGCGACTGTGCTAATTGTTCTCTGACTGTTTGCCAAACACTCACTGAGTCGCCTTCATATAGAGTCACAAGTCACGTAACCACAGACGTCCACCAACTATACACAGAGCTCGCAAACTATTTGCCAAGTATTCACCACATTCCTCAGGGAGGTGGATGACTGAAGAATAGTTGATGACCATAAAGAACATTGGCAGACATTTTGGAGAACAGTTGGTGACTGTGGTGAGCATTTGCGGACCATTTTGCGAAAAGACATGTTCGCCCAAGATTCCTTGAAATTTTGAATATGTCCAAAACTCCTTGGTGAATGAAAGTGAGATTGATGAATGGTTGGTGAAAGGAAGTAGTAAAGGAAGCTAAGATCTAAACAGTAGTCATAACTAATCCTGCTTTATAAGTGTTAGAGGTGGTGACTATGATGTAATCTCCCTCTGAAGGTTGGACTCTTTAGAACTGGATGAAGAAATCATTGCTTGCTTTGCACAAGGCCTTCAGACCATGACTTCCCTTAAAAAGATCAAGTAGGTATTTTCAGCTCCCTCAGGAGGCTCAGAAATGTTGCAAAGGATTGTTTACTGTCTTTTTTTATGTTGAATCAACTAATCAATTTCAGTTGCAAAACACCTAATCTACTGTACGTGACTCCTCAATATCACATGTCCTGTGTTGTATGGGTTTATTTTTCAGTTTGAATAAAATGATCACAAAGGACAGCAGTGACGTTCTGTGTCTGCTGGCTAGTCTACACAAATTAACTAAGCTGGAAGACCTAGAGTAAGTTTTAAGTACTTTTTATTCTGTATTTATTCATATAAGGCTATGTCTCTGCACAATCATGAAAAATAAAGTTTTGTAATACATAGTTCTGCTGAAATCCCCTTTACACATTTCACTTTTAGACAATTTTCTGAACCTGTCACTGAGTTCAGTGAATCTGGTGGATGTGAAAGCTGTTTTCAAATTTATGCGCAATCCATGGAACCATACATAGTTGTCTGGGGTTTGCTGCAAGTAAACACAGGTGCGGACTGTATCAAGTAGAAAACCTAACTCTTCTCACAACTGCCAGGCAGGGTACACAGTAAACAGTGAAAAAATGAAAAAATAAAAAAAAAAAGACATTTACGTATAAGATTTTTTTCAGATTACCACAAACCAAATAGAAGATTATTATACTAATTACTAGACATGTTTACTAACTTGAAGCTTGAGATAGGCTTTGGTTTCTTGGTAGATTTTCTAGTATTAATAATTTATTCTCAGAATGAACCAAAATTATCTGCCAATAACATAAACAGGCTCAACTGAGCAACACACCAAAGGTATATCTGTGATGCATTTGGATCCGGCTACACAGCTGGAAATGCCAATAATTCAGTTTCCAGTTTGAGAAACAAAAATCTGAAATTTTAGTCAGTAATAACGCACTTTGATATTTTATAGCTGTGAATTCTACATCAGGGTTGAAAAACCTGACCCTGCAGAATTGTTGCCATGTTGCCAAGTGCTATAATGTTGCCAAATTTCGTGCGATTCTGTCCACGCATCATGGAGCAGGTAGACTTTTTTCAGTTATGCCTCAGTTCTGTTTTTGGTTCGAAAATCGAAAATTGGGCTCCTTGAAATACTCCCAACTCCAAAAGAACAAGTCTGCCGAACTATTAGAAGATTGGTAAATTGTGGCTTTGAAAAGATGTGTATGGTCCACAATAGCACTAAAATAGGCTGTGGCTTTCGAGTAATGATTTATAATAATGTGCTCAAGCTATGCTAAGAAAACCTTCCCAACAAGGTTACACCATTTCCACCATCTTGGACTGTTGACACAAGGCAGCTTAGGTTGTTGGCTCTGAATTCTGACCCTACCTCACTGGGTGTGAGGAAGGAATATTCAGCTCCTGTTAAAAGTTACGGTATCTCCACACTTAAAGATTTCCACCCAGCCTTTCAATTTCGTACTAGGTCAATCACATGTACTGTTAACACTAAATATTTTTTTATTGAATACCTGAACCTTCTGGTCTAGTGAAGCATTCCTCAAACAATGTAAAATTACTACTACTATTATTATTTATTAATTTTGCGTGGAGGCTGGCAGGGAATTTTAGCAGGGATCCAGATTATTATCTGAATGCAGGGAATTTTTTATTATTTTTATTTTATTTTTTGTTTTTCTCTACCCCTGGTGGTTATTCTCCAAAATAGCTTTGATTGAGAGTAATATTACATTTAACCCCGAGGGGGGACAAATATTTAAAATATGATCTTTTCATGTTTTCACCGGTGTTGGTTGGTTTGTTTGTTTATTTCTCTGTCTGTTAGCAAAATTACTTGAAAAGGGATAAATGAATTTTGATGAAATTTTCACAATGAGAGAGAAATGATACAAGGAACAATTGATTAAATTTTGCCAGGGATCCAGATTATTGTCTGGATGCAGGGAAATTCTAAAGTTTTTTTGCAGCATTGGCGGAGGTCTGCGCTCTCTAAGTGCTTTTCTAGTTATTATTATTATTAAAATAATAATAATTATTATTAATATTATTATTATTACCATCCCATTTCACACCTATGATGCATCAGGCCACTTTTGTAGTTTCTTTTGCAATATATGTTTACACCCAAGAGAGATACAGTACCTATTCTCTAGAACAAACATGTGTTCACTCTCATCTAACGTGCATGTCTTTTGACTGTGGGAAGAAACCGACACACCCAGAGGAAACTCAGGCAACCATACAGGAAACAAGAACATGCAAACTCCATACAAAAACACCTTGACAACCACAGGGTTCAAACTTAGGAATTTCTTGCCGTACTACATGCTGACCACTACACCACTGTGCAGCCCAACCCAAACCCCCCCACCCCCCCCCACCCCCAAAAAAAAAATACTTTTAATGAAATGATTTGAATTAACTGCATATGTTTTGTCCAGATCAAGTGGAGGTGTATAAATATGGAATTACTCCAGAAATTTGCATTTCTAAAACAAATACTGGCACAAATCTAAAAATGCAAATGATTCCACAGATAGAAATTCGTTTGAGGTATGCTTCATGAAATCAGAATGTTCAGCCCTCATAGTCAGCCACTCACTTCCCAAACCGCTTAATACTGTTAGGGTCGTGTGGAGCCTGACCTATCTCAGCCGACACTGGGCAAAGTGCGGTACATCCTGAACAGCTCACCAGACCATCGCATTGCCCGTAGGCGTGAGTGTGAATTGGAACCCTGGTAGGATGAGTGAGAGCATGAGTGATTGTAAAAGCTTTCTCTCCTGCTAGGTTGATCGGGTTGAGAATAGATGATCGAGGAATTGAGGAGCTCGTGAAACACATTCCTAAATGGACCAGACTGAGAAAAATAAAGTAAGTGACAAATAATAATAATAATAATAATAATAATAATAATAATAATAATAATAGCAATTGTATAAAAATGTTCTTTGGGAAATATGTAGTGATGATATAGTGATCTCTAGTGGAAATAATAAAAGTAGACACCTTTCATTAGTATACTGACCTCGGGATATTCCTGCCTATTGTTTTTCTATTATTTTTAAAGTTATTATTATCAGATTGCTTTAATAATAAAGTATCATAAAATATCACATTTCTCTCTATGTGTGGTGTAGCTTGTCAGAAAACTGTGTGAGTGACCGTGCCGGAGAGATGTTGATGCAAGCACTGTCTCACTGCAGAGCACTGCAACAAATACAGTAAAATATAAGATTAATACAGTTTCATAAACGAGTTTATTATATTGTACATGGTATTTATAAAACAAATAAAATATCTAAGATCCATACAGCAGTATGTCTTCCACAATGTTGTTTGTCAGGCTGAAGCTATGTTGGTTTGTTCAGTCTTTCCAGGAACTTTCTTGGTTGCAGTTTTGCAGCTGTACTGGGTCAGGTTCTCCCTTCACTCTCAGAGCTCTCTGAACTAGAGTAAGTCAGAACACCCTTCTCCATAACATTTAATAATGTCTTGGGAACAAATTGTATGAAACAGAGGAACCCTTTCAATTTATTGCTTTAAACATTGCTATTTCGAAAAATACAGTATGCTCAAGGCTGCATATTTTTTAAGTGTATTCTAGGGGCGGCATGGTGGCGTCCCGGGTCTGAGTCACGGGTTTGGGTGTTTCTGTGTGGAGTTTGCATGGTTAATCCCTGCTTTCGTGGGTTTCCTCCAGGTACTCTGGTTTGCTCCGGCAGTCCAAAGACATGCACATTAGGCTAATTAGCAGTTCCAAATTACCCATAGGTGTGAGTGTGAATGTGAATGGTTGTGTATGTGTTGTACTGAAATTGTCTGGTGAGCTGTTCTTTAAGCGGGTTGGCAAAGGAGTGAGTGAATGGGTGAGTGTATAAGTATATAATTATTACTCACTCACTCCCTCACTCAATCATTTGCTGGACCACTTTATCCTACTACTAGGGTTGCAGGGAGACTGGAGCCTATCTCATCCGTCACTGGGTGAAGGCGGGGTACTTACAGAACAGCTCGCCGGATCATCACAGGACACACTCATCCATTCACACACACATCCACACCTACTGGCAATTTGGAACAGCCAGTTAGCCTAATGTGCATGTCTTTGGACTGTGGGAGGAAACCAGAGTACCTGGAGGAAACCCATACAAGCCCGTGGAGAACAAGCAAACTCTTCACAGAAACACCCAAGCCTAAGACCCAGGACCTTCTTGCTGTGTGTCAGACATGCTAACCATTATGCCACTGTGCCGCCTAACAGTTTTACTGAAATTACTGAAAGGTCTAATGCCTGTATTATTGTGCTTTCTACTCTCTACCATTATTCTTTTTATCTTCTAAGTCTATCTGAGAACCAGATGGGTTTCCAAGGGTGTTCAAGTCTCTGTGAGGGTCTGGTCAGCATGAAAGCATTGAAAAAGTTATAGTAAGATGCCATGTACTCTTTTCTACAGTAGAATATATTAGTATATTTGTATGTTCATGCTTTAAAACATGCCTTCAGTTCTTCTAACCTTGAATAAATTCTAATCTTTCAGCTTAACCTCCATTGGAACCTCAGACTTGATCAATGTTGCATCTTGCCTCAAACACTGCACTTCTATAGAGGACATCAGGTATGTCTGACTATAGTTTAGAATTTCAGCTGTATTGTATTTTTCACTTTAACTCACTTTCACTCGTGTACGTTTTGTCCTGTGATGTTACCTGTTCCTGTTCAGCTTGTCGTGGAATAAATGTGAGAATGATGTGGTTTTGAAACTGGCTGAAGTCATACCACAGTGCCGTAACCTCAGAAGACTTGAGTAAGTGTGTAGATAATTAGACTGGGGTATAAAACTTGCATATCTGAATCTATTTTTGAGATATACACACACACACACACATTGCCCGAAGACAGAGTACACCCTGAACAGCTCACCAGACCATTGCAAGGCCAACACACACACACACACACACACACACACACACACACACACACACACCTAGGGGCAATTTGGAACAGCCAATTAGCCTAATGTGCATGTCTGGGGAATGTGGGAGGAAACCGGAGTACCCGGAGAAAACCCACACGAGCATGGGGAGAACATGCAAACTTCACACAGAAACGCCCTCTCCGAGTCCGAGATTCAAACCCAGGACGTTCTTTCTGTGAGGCGAACATGCTAATCACTACGCTCATAATACATATTATTATTATTATTATTATTATTATGTATTTATTTATTTGTTTGTTTGTTTGTTTGTTTGTTTGTTTGTTTGCTTGTAGTCTGGAAGCCAATGATATCAACACATCAGGAGCAAAGGCACTTGCTACATGCTTACAGTCTTCCCCTTGGATTGATGTAATCAGGTAATTTGAAGTATAACATGACTAATCTGTATCATATAGATCAGCTCATGTGTACGTTCTGTTTTTAATGAATCATCTCTGTTTGAAAAAGGCTTTGGAGGAATCCCATTAATAAGGATGACCCAACTTTAAAGGACAAGAGGTTGAATTTCTCATCAACCTAATCTTCTGCACACTTCAATAAGAACTTGTATCTGTTTTTGATTTTTTTTTTATATTTTTATTTATATTTAAGGCTTTACGTGGACTCCAGACTATGGAGGATTTTTGTTTACATTCTTTTGGAGAACACATTACCTCAGTATACCAATAACTATATCATGCAACAGTTTATTTAGTTGTCTGGGATTCTGTGGTTAATGGAAGTGATGTAAACCATCCATTTTTGCACCTTAACAAATTATAACCAACCCTCAATAGAGCCATGTGTGCATGTTCATGGATGCAATAATGCCCAGTCAAGTACTGGTCCACGGTTCAGGTTTTTCAGAACACATAATATGCTAATATGTAATAGGCTTCTAGTTATCGCACTGAAACTGTACATTATACTTAGACTGCATTTCCTGTTTAAAGCTTGTTTATTTCTCAAACTTCAAATCTTCCATTTTAATGATTCATTCATTTGCTGAAACGTGTAATCCTATCACTATTAGGGTCACGGAGTGGCTGGAGCTTAATCTCAGCCGACACTGGCCAAAGGTGGGGTACTCCCTGAACAGCTCACGAGACCATCGCAGGATAACACACACACACACACACAACCTTTCACACTCACATCCACACTTAGGGGCAATTCGGAACAGCCAGTAAGCCTAATATGCATGTCTTTGTACTGTGAGTGGAAACCGGAGTACGCGGAGGAAACCCATGCAAGTACAGATAGAACATGCAAACGGCACACAGAAATGCCAGAGCCTGGGAGTCAAACCCAGGGCCTTCTTGCTGATAGGTGCATGTGCTAATCACTACGCCCCCATTTCAATAATCCAATATTTAATATCCCGTATAACCATGAACATGTAGATTGGCTGTGAAGTAATCAGATTTACCACTCTGATAAAGGCAGCTTATAAACTATCACCTGAATCTGAATATTAATTCTTTATAATGTCCTTCCATCAACCCATCTCAGACTTTTCCTCATTGTGTTCTCCCACAGATCTCTTATTTATTTCTGTATCCTTATTAAAATATCTTAAGATTTGCACTGAAAAATCAAAGTACACTGAATAGTGCTCACCGAATGCTGATCACTGAATGTGCTGTTTGGTGTTTGAGTTTAAATTAAGCACTGGATTAGTAAACTAAAGAATTAGTATCACTGAAGGCTAAGCTCCACGCACACTGAAGCTACTTTACTCATGTAGGTAAAAGAACTGTATCAGTAATCAATCAACTAGCTTGATTTGGTCAATGACCAGGAAGCTATTATAGCCCATTTCAGTGAAAACACTTAAGTACAGGGTGACCCAGAAAAAACTCCCATAATTCAATGGTAAATGTAAAATAAAAAGGTTAAAGAAAATCTAATTATGATTTGCACACAGGAAACCTAGTGAGGTGGGAGAGGCGGTTCCAAGGTCTCTTCGTAGCCCAACCCCGACCATCCTAGGTCACCAACATAGCATCCCAGATAGCAAAAACCTTTGGCACGGATCCACATGAAAGCCCTCTCCTCCGCCTGTAGTGTACAGAAGGTTTAAGTTGGCATACCAGATCAGGACAAAATGTGGTTCTACAGGTCTCGACCAAACTCGCATTACTGATCTTAGCCGAGTGCGCCCAAATCCAGACTAGTACCGTATTTGGACCTTAGTGCGTTTGGACTAAGGACCACATCTGTTTGCCGGATCTGTGCCAAATGCACACACATACTATGGAACCAAAAAGTTCCAGATCGGGGAAAAAAAAAAATAAAAAACATGTTGAAGTGATTTGAGAATTTCAGGGCAACTGGCTCAGCTTTGAGAAGAATTCTGGTTTCAACAAGAAGCTATGACACACACAGCTCAAAGTGATGAGGGAAGTGGTTCGGGATCAGGTGATCTCTTTGCGTTGTGATGTTGGGTGGCCAGCCCGGTCCCCTGACCTCACCCCTTGGGATTTTTTTCTCTGGTGCTACCTTAAATCGCGAGTGTATACTCATCGACCCCAGACTATTGAGGCTTGACCCTTAAGGTTGCTATTCAGCAGGAGATTGCTGCTGTTTCACATCACCCGACAAGCCATGGCAGCCTTTAGAAATCAACTCCAAGTGTGTGTAGCAGGGATGGATTTTTGACAGGAGTGCCGTCATCACTGGTCATATTTTATCCAAACACGTGCAGTGCTACCCTCGTTTTGTTTATCTGTGTGGTTATTGATATCACCTGGTCGGAGGAAACACATCTGTTTTTAGTTTATTGCGTTTGTAAGGCGTCATAATATGATATGCCAGTCTGGTCACCTCGCCGTGACACAGCAAGCAAAGGTCGGAATCTTAACAGAAGTGAGCAGAACCTGGTAAATTTTGATGTTGAAGCAAAAAGAAAAGCGACTATTGGTTGCTCAGAAACGAAGTCAAACGCATTGTCCAACCACTAACAACTTTATATGGGGATTTTCCTGTAACAAAGATAGTATTCATAGTTTTTCAGTAAAACCTTTGTTCTATTCTGCATAAGTTTCTGACTTCAAGTTATTGTCCAATTTCGCCCTGATATTGAGAGCTAGCGTTAGCACACACACACACACACACACACACAGCTGATGGATTTCTATATTTGTCTGTTAATGCAGGTATAGAGACGTTTATGTGTTTCTTAAATACTATTAGAATATTAAAAGTATAAAAAGGAGATTATATAGTGTATAAAGGCAGCCTACGCTTTAAAAAGTTGTATATGAAGCTGCTATGTAAATGTATTTGCATATCAAATACTTTTGCAAGCCAGGGCAGTGGTGGCTTAGTGGTTAAGGCGATCCGAAGGTCATCGGTTCAATCCCAACTATCACCACTGTTGGGCCCTTGATTAAGGCCCTTAACCCTTAATTGCTCAGTTGTATAAAAATGATAACTGTAAGTCGCTCTGGATAAGAGCGTCTGCCAAATGCTATGAATGAATGAATATCAATGCATATGTTAGTTTCAGTACAGGAAAATAACCAAAATACTGGATTTTGGACTATAAATTATTATTAATTTGGTCTCAGACATTTTATATAATTAGATGTAGTTTTCTTAAAATATTTTAAGTTATTTTGTTATATTGTTTTTTTATGTGTATTTTATTACATAGTGTAAAATATATATTTTTGTATTATTTGTGATACACATAAAAATAAATAAATAAAGAAAGAAAGAAAGAAAGAAAGAAAGAAAGAAAGAAAGAAAGAAAGAAAGCACCCTACAACATGCTCCTCCTTTTTCTCCTAAGCCTGATCTCATCCCTGGTATAAATGATGACCATCATTTAAAGGATGTGATCTATAAAACATGATGAATAAAAACTGTGTTGAATGAAGTTTGATGTTTGTGAATAATAATTTGATTATCTTTAATGGTTTTTTTTGTTTGATTACCTTTGAACTCTGGGAGTTTTTATTGGGTCGCCCTGTACAATCATTTCAGTAAAACCTTAAAGTGAAAAAATGTGATGCTATATATTCCATGTAGCTTCACTGGAGTTAAGCCATTACATTATTATCAGATTTGAAACATCCTTAGATGTTAGATGTATTTCCCAACAAAATTGAATGTTTTTATATTTGATGGAGGTTGATGTGTTTATGTATATACACTTGCCAGTAAAGCAAATAAAGCACTTGAAGAATGAGAATCCATCTCCTCTGTTATTGTTTGATTCATTCACTGCGCTCATTTCCAAATTAAGATATTGCCAAAAGTGGACATTCCACTGAGGCAATTTTGAATCTACTGCTGATTTTCCACACCTCCCCTATCGCTCTGCAACTGTACTATAAAGTTATACTTGGAGGCTGGGGCCTGTGTCAGCCAACTCTGGGCGAAGGTGGGGTACATACTAAATAGCTCATTAGTTCATTACAGGGCCAACACACACACACACACAAAGCATTCACACTCACTCCTAGGGGCAATTTGCAACAATCAAACCTTTTCCATTTTTATTAAGCTGTGTTTTGGACCGACAATAGCTGATCAGTCCTTGCTGGATTTTTCAGCAGGGAAACCCTTCAGCTAAGAAGGTTGCTGTAGGCTTCTAGCTTGATAAGGGCAAAAAAAACAACATTCATGTAATCAAGTTTATAGTGGCTGTAGTGGTATGAAATTAGGATGTTCTATGCTCTGTACTCTGTGTATTATCTTAGATGTGACCATAGCTGTAGTTCCGGTCCTTCCTACGAATTTTAAAGAGATTTAATAGTTGCCTTTATGTTTTAAGCATGATCACTGCCTGAACATTGTCCTATAAATGACTGAATAAGAGACATTCATCCAATTAACTGGTAGCACATGTAGCCTATAATCACACCAACAGCGCAGTTTTTATTTCCACCGCTAGATGGCAGTAAAGCAACGACACATCGTATGTTTCTCTTTCACACGTTACGCTTCTGAAGCTAAACATTTAATTTCCTCGTTTTTCAGCGTGACTAATTTAATTAATGACGGACATGACGTCAGTCAGGGGACAATGATGACAGTAATGATTACTGGGTTCTTCGGGTTTGATCCAGAGTAAGAGGTTTCAAGATGTGGAAAAACAGAATATGAGCAAAGGACATGCAAGAATTTATCTCGGCAGCTAGATCACACACACACACACACACACACACACACACACCAACCATGTTTCTAAAACTTCAGGTGACATCATACAGACGTAGATTCCTATTTCCTGCAGATTTTACTCTAAACCTAACCTTAATCTTACACTAAACCTTAATCTTACTCTAAACCTGACCTTAATCTTACACTAAACCTTAACCTTAATCTTACTCTAAACCTAACCTCAATCTTACACTAAACTTAACCTTAATCTTACTCTAAACCTAACCTTAATCTTACTCTAAACCTGACCTTAATCTTACACTAAACCTTAACCTTAATCTTACTCTAAACCTAACCTTAATCTTACACTAAACTTTACTTTATCTTACTCTAAACCTAACCTTAATCTTACACTAAACCTTAACCTTAATCTTACTCTAAACCTAACCTTAATCTTACACTAAACCTAACCTTAATCTTACACTAAACTTTACTTTATCTTACTCTAAACCTAACCTTAATCTTACACTTAACCTTGACCTTAATCTTACTCTAAACCTAACCTTATCTTACACTAAACCTTAATCTTACTCTAAACCTAACCTTAATCTTCCTCTAAACCTAACCTTAATCTTACTCTAAACCTAACCTCAATCTTACACTTAATTTAACCTTAATCTTACTCTAAACCTAACCTTAATCTTGCTCTAAACCTAACCTTAATCTTACACTAAACTTAACCTTAATCTTACTCTAAACCAAACCTTAGTCTTACTCTAAACCTAACCGTAATCTTACCCTAAACCTAACCTTAATCTTAAACTAAATTTAACCTTAATCTTACTCTAAACCTAACCTTAATCTTACACTAAACCTAACCTTAATCTTACCCTAAACCTAACCTTAATCTTACACTAAACCTAACCTTAATCTTACACTAAACCTTAATCTTACTCTAAACCTAACCATAATCATACAATAAACCCAACCTTAATCTTACCCTAAACCTAACCTTAATCTTACGCTAAACCTAACCTTAATTTTACACAAAATCTTAACCGTAATCTTACACTAAACCTTAACCTTAACATTACACTAAACCATAAACTTAATCTTACACTAAATCTTAACCTTAATCTTACACTAAACCTAATCTTAATTTCACACTAAAGCTTAACCTTAATCTTGCACTAAACGTAATCTTAATCTTACTCTAAACCAAACCTTAATCTTACTCTAAACCTAACCTCAATCTTACACTAAACTTAACCTTAATCTTACTCTAAACCTAACCTCAATCTTACACTAAACCTAACCTTAATCTTACTCTAAACCTGACCTTAATCTTACTCTAAACTTAACCTTAATCTTACACTAAACTTAACCTCAATCTTACTCTAAACCTAACCTTAATCTTACACTAAACCTCACCTTAATCTTACTCTAAACCTAACCCTAATCTTACACTAAACTTTATCTTACTCTAAACCTAACCTCAATCTTACACTAAACATAACCTTAATCTTACTCTAAACCTAACCTCAATCTTACACTAAACTTAACCTTAATCTTACTCTAAACCTAACCTCAATCTTACACTAAACTTAACCTCAATCTTACTCTAAACCTAACCTCAATCTTACACTAAACTTAACCTTAATCTTACACTAAACTTAACCTTAATCCTACTCTAGACCTAACCTTAATCTTTCTCTAAACCTAACCTTAATCTTACACTAAACCTAACCTTAACATTACACTAAACCTTAACTTTAATCTAACACTAAACCTAACCTAAATATTACACTAAACTTAACTTTAATCTTACTCTAAACCTAACCTTAATCTTACACTAAACCTAACCTTAATCTTACACTAAACCTAACCTTAATCTTACTCTAAACCTAACCTTAATCTTACACTAAACCTAACCTTAATCTTACACTAAACTTAAACATAATCTTACTCTAAACCAAACCTTAATCTTGCTCTAAACCTAACCTTAATATTACCCTAAACCTAACCTTAATCTTAAACTAAACTTAACCTTAATCTTACTCTAAACCTAACCTTAATCTTGCATTAAACCTAACCTTAATCTTAAACTAAACTTAACCTTAATCTTACTCTAAACCAAACCTTAGTCTTACTCTAAACCTAACCGTAATCTTACCCTAAACCTAACCTTAATCTTAAACTAAATTTAACCTTAATCTTACACTAAACCTAACCTTAATCTTACTCTAAACCTAACCTTAATCTTACACTAAACCTAACCTTAATCTTACCCTAAACCTAACCTTAATCTTACACTAAACCTAACCTTAATCTTACATTAAACCTTAATCTTACTCTAAACCTAACCTTAATCATACAATAAACCAAACCTTAATCTTACCCTAAACCTAACCTTAATCTTACTCTAAACCTAACCTTTATCTTACAATAAACCTTAAACTTAATCTTACCCTAAACCTAACCTTAATTTTACACAAAATCTTAACCCTAATCTTACACTAAACCTTAACCTTAACATTACACTAAACCATAACCTTAATCTTACACTAAATCTTAACCTTAATCTTACACTAAACCTAATCTTAATTTTACACTAAAGCTTAACCTTAATCTTGCACTAAACTTAATGTTAATCTTACTCTAAACCAAACCTTAATCTTACTCTAAACCTAACCTCAATCTTACACTAAACTTAACCTTAATCTTACTCT
>JAQMYF010000004.1:27782629-27799515 GCA_030014195.1 Neosilurus mollespiculum
ATATTTTGCTTAGGTGCCCGTGTAGAGTATACTGAAACCTAACAATCGGTGGATGTCGCTAAAATGAATATTCATTCCTTTGTACATAATTGTTAATTGGAGTTAGAACCATAAAAATAAGACTGGGGGAAATATACAGTAATTAAATTTCCAATGCAGATCAATTTGGTTAAAATGAAACAATAATTCTGGCCAGCAAGACAAATTTTCAGGGTTTTTTGCATGTATATAGCAACAGCATTTCACAAGAGACCTCTCATTGTTCAATTATTATACCGGGACTGAACACCATGTTACTTTTGGGTCCTGTTCTAGAAAAATTTGACTTTATTACTTCTTTATTGATTGTTTTCTTTCTTTTTCTTTTTTTTTGCTATTCTCAAATCTGCAACCCGAGTCTGCACATGAGGGACTCACTTTGGCTCGTGCATTGGCAGTAGATTCACAGGCTGCTGTTGCTCTTTTGCTAGGCATGCTCCTGTCTCCAGTGTAAATGAGAAAAGTCTCAAATTCTCTTTAATACATCTATGCTGAGACCATCAATTATTTTAGCTGCAGATATTCTATTAATATAATATAGGCAGGACTTTTATCACTCAAACACAAACTTGAAATTCTCTGACAGATAAACTGTGGCTTTAGGATGAGCAGCTGCCTGTTTTTAACACAGCACTCAGTAGTGCAGGTTGAGTTAAAAACCGATTATTTTGTACAAGTGTGTATAAAATCCATCCTAATGTTGTTAGCATGTACTTACTGATGAACAAATGGCTTTTGTGTAAATTTTAATAGACATGACTATCAATCTGTACTGGTGCATGTGTCCAGAAAAGTTCATATAAGTAGCCACATGACAGTTAATTTTAAGGTGAAGTTAGAAAATTTCCAATAAGCCCATTAATGTAACAACAGACGGGATGTGCTGCTCCAGCCAGGATTTCTGTCAATCAAGTATATCTACACCGTCTTAATTTATAATAAATAATTTTAAACTAATTTGTGTGGCATTGTGGCTAGTGATTAGCACGACTACCTCATAGCAAGAAGGTCCTGGGTTTGAGTCTTGGGCCTTGGGCATTTCTGTATGGAGTTTGCATGTTTTCCTCATGCCCGTTAAGCCGTTCCAAATTGCCCCTAGGTGTAAATGTGAGTGTGAATGGTGTGTGTGTGTGTGTGTGTGTGTGTGTGTGTGTGTGTCTGGCGAACTGTTCAGGGTGTACCTCACCATCACCCATTCTCAGCTGAGATAGGCTCCAGCCTCTCCAAAACCCTGATAGGATTAAGCAGTTTGATGAGTGATGAGTGAGTAAACTAATTTCTAATGGAAATAAAACATGAAGATTTCAACCAAGGGTTATTTAGACAATGTAAATGGAAAGAGAGTTTGGACGCTCCAGCGCGTTCTGGGTCGACCCCGGGGTCTTTTTCTGGTTGGACATGCACGAAACACCACACCAGGGAGGCATTCAGGAGGCATTCTAATCAGATTCTGGAGCCACCTTGACTGGCTCCTCTCAACGCGGAGAAGCAACGATTCTACTCTGACCTCCTCCCAGATGGCTGAGCTTCTCACCCTATCTTGGAGGGAAAGCCCCGCCACCCTGTGAAGGAAGCTCATTTCAGCCGCTTGTATCTGCCATCTTGTTCTTTCCATCAGCAGTACTTCAATACATATATCCATGGTCTAAATGCAGTGACAAACACCTACACTGTAACAAGTGTGTTTTTGCTTGGTAGAAGGACATAATAGTTATCATTTAACCTCATTTTTGAGAGCCTTGGTGCTTTTTGTCCCTAAGTGTACCCTGTCACCTCCAAGCGATAAAAATGGAGAGAACAAGTTAGAGCAAGCGATATGGAGAATATGAATTGTCACCAACACAAGGCTGTAGAACCGTACCGTAGTGACACAAACAAGAGACATAATGTTAAATAATGCAGTTTATGTAGATGGTTAATGGTCTGTAATACATTGTTAATATATGACTATTGTAACTAAAGGGGATATCTCACCATAATAATTATTAAAAAATGCTTTGAAGTTTATAATAGGAACATATTTGACAATTAGACAATTTATCAAAACATGGTGATTAAGTTTTTGCATTGCAGTAAATATTATGCTGTCTCAGTTCTGAGCATTGACTTTACTTTACATTTTATCTTCCCCTCTGTTTATAACTCAGTGGAACTGTGATAATGAGACACTAATGAGTGTGTTTCTTTCACATTAAAGGCCTGGAGTTCAGAGAGGCCTCAGGAGAACATGGAGAGGATGGGCAGGAGGTGCATTTTCTAACTCTGCTTTAAAAACCACCAGTTGTCACTGCTTGATATAGTAAATGCGTCCCATCACTGTATAATGTAAGGAAACAGAATGTAAAGCAAAGAAGAGATTCTGCTGGGTGATTAAATTGGTTATTATAATGACCTGAGCTGATATAAGGTAGTCTTTATATTGAAATAAGCCAAGGGCTATTTTGTTGTTTTGAATGAAGTGTTATCTTTGTAATTAATTTAGATTAGGTTTCTGCTGACACTCAGTCACTGACTAATTTGCTGAGCTGCTTAATCCTACGAGGGACGCGGGGAGGCTGGAGCCCATCTCAGCCGATACTAGGCGAAGGCAGGGTACATCCTGAACAGCTCATCAGACCATTGCAGGGCTAACACGCACACGACTATTCACACTCATACCTAGGGGTAAGATGGAACAGCCAGTTAGCCTACTATGCATGACTTTGGACTGTGGGAGGAAACTGGAGTACCTGGAGGAAACCTAGGCAAGCACGGGGAGAGCATGCAGACTCCACACAGAAGAGTCCAGATCTGGGACTTGTACCCAGGACCTTCTGGTTGTGAGGTGGACCTGCTAACCATTAGGCTTTTTCTGCTGACAGATTATGTAAAAGATTTTTAATGGCGTGCTCTCTCAAAAAGCGCTAGAAACTGGCAACAATACAAATCAGCTTCTAAACATACAAATGATAAATCCAGATCTACTCCTATTTCTCTTCCTGCAGTAAAACCTTCATTATTTCACTGGTCATCACCTTGATATCCTTGAGCTCAAAGAGCGATGTTTCCATAGAAACGGGAAAAGGATGCAGAAGAAATATGAAAACATTGAACTCGCTTTCCAATCATAGCAGCTGCTAGGCAGTGTGATGATATAAACCAAGTGACATATTCGTAACAATGAATTTGTTGACCTATTATGAGCTTCATTGCAGTGCAATTACTGTGCAGAACAATATTATTTGACATGTATGTAATCAGCTACGCGTGTGTGTGTTATATTAACCATATCCGAACAGTGTTTCCAGAGCATGTTTTGCCTAGGTTAAGTAACTGTGGAGCAGGAAATCTGCTTGTCCATTAATGTTGAGCTCTGAAGACAGTGGAAAAGGTTTGATCAGTGCCTGTGGGATCAGTTGCTCAAAAATTTGCAGCATCACATCATTCTCTATGGGCAGGGCAACATGGGCTTGGCCTTCTCTGCTTTTTTTTTAACACGTGACCATACTGCACTGCTTTGCTCAAGACAGCCTTTTATTTAGGGCAGTACAGTAGTAGCTAACACGTCTGCCTCACAATAAGAAGGTCCTGTGTTTGATTTCCAGGCTAGGGCATTTCTGTGTAGAGTTTGCATCTTCTCACTGTGTTTGTGTGGGTTTCCTCTGGGTACTCCGGTTTCCTCCAGCAGTCCAAAAACATGCATATTAGGCTAATTGGCTGTTCCAAATTGACCCTAGGTGTGAGTGTCAGTGTGATTGGTTGTGTGTGTTGGCCATGCGATGCTCTTGCTATTTGTTCAGGATATACCATCGCATAGTCTTAGTGTCAGCTAGGATAGGCACCAGCCTCCCCCCCAACCCTTGTAGGATTAAGCAGTACGGCAAATGATTAAGTGAGTGAGTGAGCCTTTTATTTATCTGTGATGTAGTTGAAGTGAAATGGATAAAAGGGGTTATTACCTTTAATTTTTTAAATAGCCAACTGTAAAATGGGGAATTGAATCATTTTACTAGTAGGTGTGCAGGGTTTTCTTTGCATTCCCCCCTTTAATACTTTTAATTTTAGTCACCTGTCCAAGTTGATCTGTACAATCTGTCATGACATTTCTGTGTTAGTGATGTAGGGCTGTATTTTAGGGTTCTTGCTGTTGTAGTGCTCCGGGACACTGATGAGCAAATGCAGTAGCAGCAGTTGTGCAGCTGGAGAACGTATTCATTATCCCAGCATGCTGAGCAGAAGCAAAGCTCCGTGCTAAATTAAAGTGTTAAGAAAGTGCAACTGTGGAAAGCAGCAGGAGGAGAAAAAAGTGACAGGGTAAATTCCCCGCTTGAATTTAAACCCTCTCTGACTTTCTGCCTGCTGGAGTGTGAGGAGGGAATATTTAATCATCTGTCTCCTCACACATGTTCATATCTTATAACTTATTTAAAGCAGAGTTATGGGGCTGGATTAAATGTGAATACAGATTGAATGTGATTATCGATTTAAATTGGAATTTTTTTTTTTTTTTTACTGGACTCAGCTTCTGCTTTTAAATGACCTGGTGTCTAAGAGTTTGCAAAGTATTTTGGTGTTTATTGACATTTATTTCTGATTTGCAATGGGAAGAAATCCTCTCTCATAAAACTCTTCGGTGCTGGCTCATAAATGGTGGTGTTTATTGTAAATGTGTCATTTTACTGTAAATGCACACAAAGCTTTGCCAAATACCTTAGGACTGGCACTTTAGAAGAAATATTTGTCAGAATAAAACACAAAACATATATACAGTGACATACCAAAACTAAATAGACACCATCGTTTATAAATAAATATACATATGAGTGATTGTCTAAAACTGTGTAATACCATAAAGTGTGACAGTGGGGTGAAACATTCACTATCCCAAATTTTATTGTAGTCCAGCTTATTTCCCCCTATACTGACCATAAATTCATGAGCCATTGTTAAGAAGACAGTGAGAGAACTACTTCACACACACAAGTGCACTATTATTAGTAACAAACAGGAATAAATCTGTATGGAACACCAAATTCATCTTCAAATTCCTTCATGTATGGACACCAAATTCATCCGATTTGTATTTGGTGGATAAATAAATTACTGCTTGACTTCGGATGAAATGAATCCATTTCAGAAAAAACTCAATTGTAGAGTGAACGTCGTAACATGGTAACTCATCCCACACAGGTAAAATGGGTCGGTTGCGTATGTAACTGAGAACACCACTGGTTACGCGGAACCATGAAATGATGTGCAATTCTCAGTTCACAAAATAAGAAAAACAGGATTTTTTTTTAACTTTGGATATAAATCCTAATACAAGATCTTTATTGCAAGCCCTACTATTTGCACTTTGAGTTGATACTTCGGTGATAGCATGGCATCAAACATAAGGAACAAAAAAGGTCACAATTCTTGTCCACACATTGCAACCAATTTTACAGATTATTTATTTTTTTTTTTTGCTCAATGTATCGGAATTATTTTATCTGGCATGTTGTATATGTCAATGTGGTATGCTTTGGGTAGGGATTTCTCTTTTAATTCTTTATAGTTTTTGGACAGTATTAGTTTCAAAATGTGAATTATTAAATTTTACCCAGTTTCAGAGAATGACACATATACGTACGTAGTAGCCAATTTGATGGAAATACCTCACAGCAACTGCCTGACAACAGGGATTATTTTCAACAGTCTGCTTGACAGTCTGAAGACACCTGTCAGAGAGCCCAGGTCTACTTAAGTGGGATGCTATAGATTCCTTGCTTTTGTTTTTGAGTTGTACAGTCACTGTGTTGACTGTGGTAAGACGAATCCCAAGGTTTTGTCCAATCCTAATTAGGGTTGCAGGGAGGCTGGCACACATCTCAGCCAACTCTGGCCGAAGGTGGGGTATATCACTCACAACCATTCACACTCACAACAAGGGCCAATTTGGAACAGCCAATCAGCCTACTGTGCATATTTTTGGACTGTGGGTCAAAACCAGAGTCCTGGAGGAAACCCATGGGGAGAACATGTAAACTCCACACAGAAACTGAACCCCGGACCATCTTGCTGTCAGGTGAATGTGATAACCACTATGCCATCGTGCCACAAAAATGTATATAATGTAATATAAAATGTAAAAAATATTAGCTTTGTCGTGGCAATCCCTCGGGGTTGAGGAGGATGGTCTTCAAGTTCTTGTGCAGTCTTTCGTAGTTATAGATAAAGTCATTGATGAGTCTGTAAGTGACTGCTAAGTCCAATTCTAGCTTGGAAAGTTCAGCCACAGTGAGCGCATGTTGTTCCTTGGGGTAGTGCTGGCCGGGGTTGTTGTTCCATTCTTTTCAATCAGGTTTGATCACATACGTTTCACAGATAAAACTCTGTAATGAGGGGTGTCTATTTACTTTTGATATGTCTCTGTACTGTAACATTATTCAGAACTCAGATATATTGATATTTAGTTCCCTATAGCCCATCTCTCTCTTTCATACCAATGTATATGTCTAAACATTTACCAAATGACAGTACAGTGAAAAGTACAGAAAAGCGACAGAAGTAGAAGAAAATGGACAACATTCCTGGTGAGACTGCGTGAAGGACAGTGTGACGTGTGTGTAAGGGTGCTTTCACACTTGGAAGAAAGCAATGGCCAGAGCATCTTTAGTGTTGAAATGTAATAGCAGCTTATGCACAGTCCATAACAACCATAGCAACACTCTTATCAGGTTTAGCCTGTATTGGCTAACTATTCAGCTTACAAATGACCTCCTCATCGCCAGACTTAAACCCACTTACTCAATCACACTCACTCACTTGCCGAACCTCTTAATCCTACAAGGGTCATGAGGAGGCTGGAGCCTACCTCAGCCGACACTGGGCAAAGGTGGGGTACACCCTGAACAGCTTGCAAGACCATCGCAGGGCTGACACCCACAACCATTGACACTCACATTCACACCTAGCACAATTTGGAACAGTCAATTAGCTTAATGTGTATGTCTTTGGACTGTGGAAGGAAACCGGAGTACCAGGAGGAAACGCATGCAAGTACAGGGAGAACATGCAAACTCCACACAAAAATGCTCAAACCCAGGAACTTCCTGCTGAGAGGCGAACATGCTAACCACTACGCCACCATGTCACCCGGACTTAGACACATCTTTATTTAATCCTTACTGCAACTATTATTTCTACTTCTGAGGAAGACTTCTACTTCCTACTACTGCTAATTCTACTACTATTATTATTATTATTATTATTATTATTACTACTACTACTGCTATTATTACTATTTTATTATTATTATTCATGTTATTATTATTAATAAACTGAATGTAGGGTAGGCTGGTTAGTCAGCTCTATGACCCAGATAAGTGGTATTAAAAGGATAATTGGATGGATGGATAGATGGTTAGATAGCAGTTAGAAACTAACTAGGACTGATAAGAGTGTTGTTATGGATACAGTGTGTGTCATGTGAGGAAACCCCTCCCTCCCCCATGTTATCACTAAAAGTGTTCCAGCTAACACTTTTTCTGTGAAAAAAAAGTGTGAAAGCACACTAATTTGTCAGTTGCACATCAGCGTTATTACTAGCTGCCTTCTGATGGCCTGTGAAATACAGTGAGAAACAAAGTTTTCATGATGTAGAAAATGTGATTGATATTTATTGAGGAAAAAGTGTTTAACGTTTCACATGGGCAAATAAATCTACACAGATTCTACTGACTGTCTATATTCAGCAGCTGTATCTTTGGTTTTTCAGTGTTGAGCTAATCAAAGCCTTTTTTATTGGAAGTATAAGTAGAAAGATTAATAGCAGGTTACTTTAAGAATCACACAGGAACCTTGTACTGAAATATAAGAAATGCAGTTTAGTGTCATGTGAATCAAAATGCTCCAATGTGGAGTTATAACAGCTCATTAATCCTTAATCCCTAATTCATGCTTAAGTAAACAGCATTTACACACACTGCCAACAGATGCCTTAGATGTGGGGTTTTGGGCAGATGAGCTATTCATCACACATTTTCACACTTGCTGTAGATGATTCTGCCTTGCTACAGACTAGTCAGGAGGTGTTAATATTATGGTTAATTATGTATAAGATTTACAGCATGTAAGCTAAATTAATGAGAAATCAATAACGAGAGGCCTCAAGTTTCAATATTGGGCGGCACGGTGGAGTAGTGGTTAGCACGTCCGTCTCACAGCAAGAAGGCCTGGGTTCGATTCCCAACTTGGGCGTTCCTGTGTGGAGTTTGCATGTTCTCCCCGTGCTTGCGTGGGTTTCCTCCGGGTACACCGGTTCCTTCCACCGTCCAAAAACATGCACAGTAGGCTAATTGGCTGTTCCAAATCTCCCCTAGGTGTGCTTGTGAGTGGTTGGGTGAGTGTTTGCCCTGTGATGGCCTGGCGAGCTGTCCAGGGTGTACCCCATCCTTGCCCAGAGTTGAGAGGGGTTCCAGCCTCCCCACGACCCTAATTAGGATTAACCGGCTTGGAAAACGAATGAAAGTTTCAATATTTCTATAAATAATATTAGAGTATTAATTTGAAATGTTGGCATAATGTGCATGTCTTTGGTCTGTGGGAAGAAACTGGAGTACCTGGAGGAGACCCATGCAAGCATGGTGAGAACATGCAAGCTCCACACGGGAAAACCCGAACCCGAGACTCCGATCCAGGACCTTGTTGCTGTGAGGCAGACATGCTAGGCACTACACCACTGTGCCGCCCATGAATGACACAACCCTGGCTAATTTAATTCTTGTCTCTGTCTGTTGTCCTACATAATATTGTTGTCAGTAGCATGCTAAATAGAAACCCTACCATCACCACCACCACCACCAGAGCTATTCCACAGTTTTAACAATGGTAAGAATAAACCTTGGACTCAGCCACTATGGCAGTCTCCAAAAAAAAAAAAAAAAAAATGGCAATGTGCTCTGTACTGCAGCTTTGGATTTATGATAATGCTGTGCTTTCTCACTGTTTACATTCATATTTGTATGGAAGGATGGTAGAGATCCATCTCTCTCTGTCTTATGCCCAATGAGTTTCTGCAAAGCAGTGCTTAGCATGTACGTAGACGTCTCCTACAAGTGTCTTGAGCTGAGAAAAGCTTAATACTCTTTTCTAGCTAACTTTTGTGCAGATTTGAGTTATGGTTAATACACTTAGAGTCACTCTCTCACTCATTTTCTCACTCATCTGACTACTAGGGTCATGGAGAGGCAACATTCATTCATTCATTCTCCGAACCACTAAATCCTACTAGGATTACAAGGAGGTTGGTGTCTGATTATTCCGACTCTGGGTGAAGGTGGGGTACACCCTGAACAGCTTGCCAGTCCATCGCAGGGCAACACACACAACCATTCACTCCCTCTCACACCTAGGGTCAATTTGAAACAGCCTGATGTGCATGTTGTTGGACTGTGGGAGGAACCTGAGTACAAGGAGGAAACCCACATAAACACGGGGAGAACATGCAAACTCCACACAGAAACCTCCTTGCCGAACCCAGGACTCGAACCTAAGACTTTCTTGCTGTGAGGCGGACATGCTATACATTACACCACTGTGCAACCCTATAAATACTTAATTCTTCCTATTATTGTTGTTAATTCTAATCAGAAAATTGTTACAGGTTTGGTACTATTTGTTTACAGTTATACATTCCTCTCTTCTTTTTTGTGAACTACAGCAATACTTCACTTTGCTTATTATCACCGATGGCGTCATCAGTGATATGGACGAGACACGCCACGCTATAGTCCAAGCTGCCAAACTGCCAATGTCCATCATTATTATTGGAGTGGGCAATGCCGACTTTGCAGCAATGGAGTTTCTGGATGGAGACAGCAGCGTACTACGTTCCTACACTGGAGAAGAGGCGATCAGGGACATAGTGCAGTTTGTCCCATTCAGGGACTTCCGCAATGTGGGTACTCATTCTCTTTTTCTGGTGAAATATCTGTCTGTACTGGTTTCAACCACAAGCTTTTCCATCCCTGATACTGTTATGTAAGGCTAGTAAAAGCTATATTACTGTTGCTGAGATGGGTTACGGGTTGCTGTGTCATGGTGTTACACTGTCAATATTACAGTGTGTAATTTGGCCTCAAAGTGGTGGCTTACTCATTTAATCGATACTGTGGGTGCTACAGGGCTGTGTATAGTGGCTCAGTGTACTGGATCAGCTCCAGAGCTTTGTGTGGGAGTGGGAGTGGGAGTTTTGCAGAACATGTGACTTCCTAAACAGCGCAAGAGGGCGCACACAATGCTCCCTCCGGCATCCTTCGCAACAAATTGAAATTTGTTTTTTTAAGAACTGATCGCATTCGCCACTTCATTACCCAATCAGTGCATCTGCCTCAGTGATCGGGTGATCACGGCTTCAGGAACCTAATGAGCAATCGTTTTTTATGTATTTATTTTTCTGGCACAGCAAATTCAAATTCAAATTTTATTTGTCACATACAAATTAAAATTTAAATTTGAATTTGCTGTGCCAGAAAAAAAAAAAAAAAAAAAAAAAAAAAAGGATTGCACAGCATCAGATGATTGCACTGTATGTTGTGTTTGCTTTTCTCACAGGCGCCGAAGGAAACTTTAGCCAAGTCAGTATTGGCTGAGCTGCCTCAACAGGTTACCCAGTACTTCAAACAGAGGAACCTGTCACCTAGAAACACGATGGCGGAGTGAAAGTCTGAAGCCCGGAGTTCACACTGCATGTTGCCAAAATTAACTTACTGTTTACAAAAAAAAAGATATACATATAAATAAAAATCCTTGCCTATTCTGAAGGACAAAGCGCATGCCTTTCTATAAATAATTGTTTTTAATAATTAAATGTTTTTATTTATTGGTTTTACATATGCCAAGTTATAAAAGAAGATGCAATGTAGGTTGTGTGTATGTGTGTCTATTTGTGGGTGTGCATGTGTCAGACACTAAAGTCCTCTAATCCAGAGGTTCTCAATTCCTGTCCCCGGACAAACAGGAGCAGCTCATGATCATGAGGGGGGTGTTCAAAAAAAGAACATCTTAATCTTAAAATTAAAAAGGCACTGAGAACTAGAGAGCAGGAACCCATGCTAATTATTTATAGAGGGACTGAGAACCTTTGAATGCATATTCCTGTGTTTTAAGAGATATTATCTTTTATTATTGTAATATTTTCTGTAGTGCTTTGTAACTTGTCTTTTGTATAGTACTATGGTTATGGTGATATTATTTTATATATATATATATATATATATATATATATATATATATACACACACACACACAGTTTGGTCAGTCCTTTTTGTTACTGTACTCAGGTCAATAAATTTTACTTGAGGTGTTAGTAGTGAAGCATGTGTCCTGAGTGCACTTCATATTACATGCACATCCTTCGAGAGGTTTTTTTAACCTGCCGTGTACCACAGTTCTGCAATTAGTGAGGTTTCATTCTGCTGAATGTACTTGATTAAATTCACATTCATTTTAAACTCTAACTTCATGAGAGGGAGAAAAAAAATGCATGACCATCTTTTTCTTTTTTTCTTTTTCCCTTTGGCTTTAATGTCCCATCCAGCTTTCACACACATTCATATCCTTATAGGGAACAGTTCATAGAATATCCAGCATTTTCAGCATTGCAGAATTAAAAAAAGAAAAAGAAAAAAAAACCTTCTGAAAGACATTTTGTCCACATCTTCCAGCCAGCACTGCTCACAACAGTCTCATTTTGTCATAAGATGGTACTGAAGAAATGGGATTTAAAAAATAAAGCGGTCTTCTCTTCGTTCCACAGACGGCAGTCGTCCTCTTTATGGTCAGCAGCACAGTAGAAGCCACGGAGGTGCGTAGGATGTCATCGCCAGGTTTAGGAGCAGGGATTTAAACTGTATGGAATGTAATATGGGGGATGATGGAGGAGGAGTCAATTTTCAATACACAACACATCAATGACCACAGTGCCAATTACAATTCAGTGCAAAAACAGCCTTTAATTACTATTACGCCATATAAGGAAAAATACTTCTAAAAATCAAAACATCCAGAACTGCAGATTGCAGCACTGAGACATGACAAATAACTAATCAATTAGTGTTGCATAAGAGGCTAAACCACTGTGATCCACTCAACTAAACAGGCAAAAAAAACAGGGAGGGGCCAAGAGGAAATAAGGGAGAAGTAAAATTGGATGACCATGTGGCTCGTTAATGTGTCTATCTGAAGAGTCTGTGACACTTTATGGGTAAGGTGGTTCCTTCCAAGCTACCTTCACTGTCACTGCTCGACTCGGAGTCGCTGCTGCCCGAATAGGCCCCAAGCCCTGGCAGGATGCCCACGCACATGGCTGCAGAGGGTCGGTGCAGCATGCCCCCTCGTGTCACTCCTGCCACCGGTTTCTGCTCCCCAGTTTCCTGTTCTGAATACAGATATGAATGGTGGTTTAAAAAAAGTAACTAAAACTAACTAAATAAAAAATTATTTAAAAATCTCACTCTCCATGCCATATATAAATTTATTCCCATTTTAAATTATATAAGATCACTTTGCAGGCTACATGCCTGGCACAACAAACAAAAACAATCTGGGAAACTTACAAAAATCATTCCTTCGGTGAATCAATCAATAATAATAATAATTCTTAAAGTAAATAAATAAAAATACATACATTCTTACCAAATACATTACAGAGTAGAAGTCTTGGTCATCCTTGCAGAATAATTTGTGTGCATGTAATTCGCTCAAGTGATACAGAAGCTTATTTGAACATAACTGACCATAAAAAGCACAAAACTGGGTTATTTTATCCTGTGGATTACTTGCAGTGTGCTAAATTATGGGGGTTAGCAGCTTAGTAGTCGTTTCTATTCGGAAGTGACGTCAATGTGTTGGGCGGGATTCACAGTTCTTGTGGAGACAGTGAAACTTACATTCTAGTGACTCTACATATACGCCTTTATTCCGACACGGAGGTGATACAATAATTGGAGATTATTTCGATGATATATGAGATATAATAATAAATACATACACATAAATAAATGCAACTCTAAATAAAAAATAATGTCCCAGAAGTCCACTTAGGTTTCTTTCATTTTCTCTTTCCTTTCTTTAATTGTCGTTTTGTCCTTTCTCAATTTTTCCTCCATCTATCACTGTCAATTTTCCTGCATACATCGGATACCAGCTTCCTCCATGCTGGTCGATCATCTACTGCGCTACGTCATGATTTCAGTATTCCTCCTCTTTTCAGTATGTCCAAGGTGTCTTTAAATCTCAGGAGAGGATGTCCAATTTTTTTTGTTGTCCACTTCAAGCTTTCCATAGAGAAGTGATTTTGCTGGTCGCTCATTTCGCTTTTGTGCGACGTGACCCATCCATCGTAACCTGCTCCGGATGAGTGTGATCTCAATATCTGTTGCATTTGCAATGAAGTCATCCTATCTGATGTTTAAAATGGTTCTTGTCATTGTTGGATTGATCTTAGAAGTTTGATGTGGTGATAGTATAAGGTCCATGTCTCACTTCCGTACATCATAAGTGGTATAATGCACTGGTTACACACCTTGAGTTTTGTTTAAACTGTGAGGTCTCAACTGTCGAAAACTCTGTCCCTGAGTCTGCCAATAGCACAGGATGCAGCTTGAATTCTCACTTTCACCTCCTCATCTATCTTAAAGTCTTTGGTGATGAAACTTCGAAGGTACTCAAAACGATCTACTCTTTTCAGTCTGTGACAGTAAATCCAAAATGGCTTATGCAGCTAATATTTTGCCAACTCGGCTTTCCTGTCGTCAGTTGGTTTAGGAACAAAAATAAATGTTTTCCGTGATTTCTGCGCTTGTTGTTTGTGCAGCTCAGAACAGGCTGATAATGTGTTATGATGCACGGGGTCAGTGATGCAGCTGCCAATCCAATGAGTTCACATCACTACCAGGCTAAAACAGTCAATCAGAAAGGCAACATGTCACTGAGCATGCCTAGAGTCGTAACACTCGTGCGCATTTTAAAATCGGGCATGGACCGATGTTGCCGGAAGGAACCGCTGATGTTATACGTGATTGTTTTAAATAGCTAGTAACACAAGTTCACCACAGGTACCCTTTAATTCCAAATTTTGCTGATTTTGTTTGTTTCTCTTTTTTTTTGGAGATTTGTTGGAGATGGGTGACATGCTCAACCGTCATTTTTTTTGTATTCCCTGTACATGATATCCTAGCAGTTGATTATCCAATCAGAACACACAATCGCTGATATCGAGCAGGTGTAGATGTATATAAACTGTATTTATAATTATTGAGCCACTCCCTACCTGTCTGGCTGCTGTTCCCAGTTGTTTCTGCTGCTGCTGTCATCGTCTCCTCCACCTTATGCTTCTTGCTTCCCTCTGATGACTGAGAGGAACTGCAACGAGACACAAAATATCAGTTAAAGAGCTGCTCAATCTCTGTTTGAATTTCCTCGCTCAGCTCAGTAATGTTCCAGCAAAAAGAACGTAAGAAGGTAAAGTAGTCAAAATTAATTCCTTTTGTTGGTGAGAGAGAGAGAGGCTTTGTTTGCTTAGTTGTATGCGTATATATGACAAGTTATTTAATATACACTCTTGCAATATGAAGGGAAAAAAAAAAAAAAAAAAAAAAAAAGAGATACTCATCTCCTCTGCTCCCAGTTCTCATGAATCCCCCTTTCTCACCTGCGGCGTTTGACTGCACCAGCTAGTAGGTGTGCCTGAGACAAATGGCTGGTCTTCTGCTCTGGTGGCTTGAGTACAGCCTTTTTCTCTGCCTCCTTCTTTTGACTCTCACTGGTCACCCGTTTCTTCAAAGCATTGTGAGACTTGGGAGTTAAGGAGAGCTGGAGGTGTTTTCAGTGAGGGGTATGACATATATACACATTCTTATCAAATACCCACAGAACCACTGGATAGGTTTTTCAAGAACCTTTATCATTAGTCATGTCTAGAAATGTGCAATGTTCCCGTTAGAGTTACTGCAACTCAAAGGATAAACTGCTTTATGCAGCCTTTCATTATACGGCAACAAACAGTATGCACAATCTGATTGGTTGACATGCAAACAATAAATTTTCACTCTCACTCATTTGCCAAACTGCTTAATCCTGCTACAAAGGGTCAACAGGAGGACAGAGCCTATCTCAGGCGACTCTGGGTAAAGACGGGATACAGCCTGAACAACTTGTCAGACGATTGCAGGGCAAAGTTAGAGTAGATAAACTGAGCTGTTCTGGCGGGTTTTTACACTTATAGGATTTCCAGTAATATCAGGTTCAGATAATGACGAATCAAGTCATACGCAAGATTTTTTTCCCTTCCTTTTTTAAAAATAATAACAAAATGGACGTCCTTAGCAACACAAACAGAGCTGTGTGTTACTATTTTATGATAACATGCCTACATACAGCCATGCAAAAATACTTATATATCGTTTTCTGTGGTTTAGATATGGTTAGCACGATGACAGACAAACATGTAGAGAAACTCATACCACATACTACTATATAAATATTAAGGCACACTGTGTGGTTTTGGATGAGTCTCTGTGTTGTCTATGGATTTGTGCACCCACAGCCACAAAGCAGGTTAATAGAAGGGTGCACAAAAATGTGTTATAGATGTGGTTTATAAAAATTCTACCAGTTTCACAATCTGGCATCCAGCGTTACATTACAAACAAAATCAACATTTTAATTACCACTGTATTTAAAAATAGTGGCGTAGTGGTGGGCATGTCCGTGACACAGCAAGAAGGTCCTGGGTTCAAGTCCGGAGTGTTTTCCCTGTGCTAACGTGGGCTTCCTCTGGGTACTCTGGTTTTCTTCCACAGTCCAAAAACATGCACATTAGGCTAAATGGCTGTTTCAAATGGCCTCTAGGGGTGAATTTGAATGGTTGTGTGTGTGTTGGCCCTGGGATGGTCTGGCAAGCTGTTCAGAGTTTACCACACCTTTGCCTGAAATAGTCACAACCTCCCCGCGACCATAGTAGGAGTAAGCGGTTTGGCCAACGAGTGAATGGATTTGAAAACACTTTGTTCTTTGAACATGATATATTGCTGCTAAAGCTTTAAACCCTTAATAACTAACAAGGCATTCCAAATCCATTCGAAATGTCATATCACTTCCATGCCGTATGCCACTCCACACCAGTTTTTAACTACCTCAGAGATCAAATCCACATCCCCTCTGACTGCCTTCACGAGAAAAAAAAAAAATGGCCTGAAAACGTGGCTAAGAAAAACTACTACCCCTGGAGGCTAAGGCGGTAAAATTAGGCCATATTGTTGTATTATGCTGAAGAACAGAAGTTCACAGCTCTCCGCTGTGCAATTACACGTCATCAGTGCCGCAAGCCTGCAGAACGGCTCAGTTGCCACGACAACGCGTCCTCCACCTGCACACACATATCTGACTGGCAGCAGGAAAGAATAAACAACGCTATCCCTTCTTACATTAAAAAAAAAATTATATATATATCATCTACATAACACATTTGGGAGTGAACAGCATAGAACTTTGAATATAACTGTGTGCTTGTTAACATTCTATTAAATGGACACTCTACTTTATTTCTTTAGAGCAGGAATGCATCGCCGATCTTAATTATAACCAACCCTCTAGAAATAAACCTCATCATAAATTATAAAATAATATAAACTACAAGCACTCCCCCATGAACCAGGAACATTCCTATCTGGCACAATGTAATAGCAGAGGTATAAAAACCTACAAAAAATTTTATTTATTTTATATATATTTTATTTTATTTTATTTTATTTTTATTATATTTTTATTTCATTCTGTTCTATATTTTTCCTATTTCTATCCTTTGCCTTTATATAGATTTCATA
>JAQMYF010000004.1:27799615-27815360 GCA_030014195.1 Neosilurus mollespiculum
TACTAAGCATTTCACTACATATTGTACTGTGTATAATTTGTATGTGATGAATAAATTTGAATTTGAATTTGAAAAAATAAAAAAATATAATAATAAAAAGGACTCCACTTGTGTCGCAGTCACTAAGTGGACCATTTTATTTAATTAGGAAATTTTATGCTTGCTATTTAAACTGGATGAGCATTGCACTACTCACAAATGAATGTAAACAGCCGACGGTGGAATATTAAGCCTAAAACAGCTGGGACGTAATTAAAACAAGTCGTTTTTGAAACAATTATCCAGCCGCTGGCCAACTTCCTCCTCATTTCTTTTCAAACCAGGCTCAGTGGTTTGTTTTTTGTTTTTGGCTGTGTGGTTTAAAAGCAGGCAGTGATAACAAGGTGCACAAGGTCTTCCTATGACCTGACAGCTGCTGTGTTCTGAAACCTGTCTCTACCATGAGGTTATCAAAGCAGAAAGCAAGCTAATTCACAACACTGTCCATCCTTCAAAAAGTTACATGAGGGAAAGTGTGTGCACTCCAGAATAAAAGGATATCCTATATTCCTGAAGCTCCTGTTTCTCTTCGTCTCTCCTCTGCTTCTCTATGAGATACTGCTGCTGTGACACCTCGTCCAGAAAGTGGGCCTCATCCTCATCCAAACCTTTTACCATGTTCTCTGTGGAGAGAAATTGGCACAGCTGGGTCTCTGGAGACTCACAGATATATTCTTAAGTGTCAGAGACTTCTGACTGTTCCTCACTAGCATGGCCTTAAAAAAAAAAAAAAAGTGATGGATTCCTTGTGTAGTTATTATATGGATCAAGCAATATGCCTTTAAAATAATTCAGTGTTGAGAGCAAGGAATGGAGCCGCTGGTCGCCAGGGAGACTGAGGACGGCTCCGTCTCCAGGGATACAAAGAAGTAGCAGAGCTGCCGTGAGCATGCCCGGCTACCGTCACTGCCTGCGGGGATGGCTCATCCCTATCACATCTCTACCACACATATACACACACTCACACAAGCCTTGACCCTAAATGAATACAGATATGGATTCACAGAGACGACTTGGTGCGACACGGATCGCGGTGTAATGAAGACGTGAGAGCGGACTGAGGTCTTACTGAATTTGAATTGTTCCTCATATTCCTCCTGCTTCTTGTCTTTCTGCTCTTGTAGCCTTTCATACAGGGACCGTGGGTCATATTCCTCCTCAGGGACCTCTTCAGGAATGTGAAAATAAACACACACACACACACACACACACACACACACACACACACACACAGAGAGAGAGAGAGAGAGACGCATTTGAAGAAAACTGATGGCACTCAGTAACTTAATAAACGTTGTTGTTCTGGTTAAATTGCCTTCTCAGAATCCTGACTATAATTTAACCCAGTCCAAGTCCAAGATAATATGATAGAGTTAAAGGTACAGTGTGTAAGATTTTGCAGTATCTAGTGACATCTTGTGATGAGGTTCCAGACTGTAGCCAAGTGAAGCCTGTATGGTTCTGGGCTACTACTGAAACAAGGCGGTGCAAGATGGCGGCCTCCATGAGAGAGGACCCGCTTCACATGCACATGTAATGAGCTTATTCCAAACTTTCCAAAAACTTAAGTTTTATTTTGAAATGATTACACATTAATAAAAATGGATTTCTTGCGGTTATTATTAAATTTATGCTAATAGGTCCTACACAATATTACACACTGTACCTTTAAATGCATGTGGGAAAAGCCCAGGGCTGAAAACACTGCTTTCATTCATCATTCACAGAGCAGATGGTAAATAATAATCTCACACTCACTACTAGGGTTGCAGGGAGGGTGAAGCCTATCTCAGCCGACTCTGGGCGAAGGCAGGGCACACCAACACAGGTAGGTAGGTAGGGCCAACACACACAACCATGGGACTCAAAACTCAGGACGTTCTTGTGAGGCTGTGAAGCGGACATGCTAACCACTATGCCACCAAGCCGCCTGGTAAATAATATTCGAAATAATGTAATAAAAGAACCTCTGTCCACTGACACTACACGTCAGTACAGCAGCTAAAACATAAAAAATGCTGCCTGTGCAATGTTACCTCTAATACAAGGCTGTACTGTCAGCAGTTATTTTTTTGGGAGAATAGTGAGACTCAGAGCTGTTTTCATAGAGGGCTCCGTACATTTTATCAGATGTGAAGAGATTTCTGGTCCTCAGGGAATTGGTGGCCTGGAGCTCATATCCTCCTGACTGCGGTGACTTCATTCGGGTGTGGAGGCTATCTGTTCTCAGTGCTGTCTTAAAAGCTACATACACAAGAACATCTCCTTCTGTGCAGATATTCCTGCGTAAAGCCGCATTCACACAGGAAGCGGTGGGTGACACACGCCTATTTTACACAGTCTATAGAGTTGAATAGAAAAAATAAATAATTGGGCAGCATTGGGGGTACTAGTTAACATGTCCGCCTCACAGCAAGAAGGTCCTGGGTTCAAATCCTGTGCTTGAGTATTCCTGTATAGAGTTAGCATGTTCTCCCTGTGCTTGCGTGGGTTTCCTCTGGGTACTCCGGTTTCCTCCCACAGTCCAAAAACATGCACATTAGGCCAGTTGGCGGTTCCAAATTGCCCCTAGGTGTAAATGTGAATGGTTCTGAATGTGTGTTGGCCCTGCGATGGTCTTGCAAGCTGTTCAGGGTGTACTCTGCCTTTGCCCAGAGTCAGCTGAGATAGTCTCCAGCCTCCCTGCAACCCGTATAGGATTAAGCGGTTCGTCAAATGAGTGAGTGAGTGAGTAATTGGTGGCATCAGGCAATCGACGCTATCTTTAAGCTCTGATCTGATATTGCTCCAGTCACTCGTGTGAGAGTTGAACTTCACGCTCGCCCACTTTGTGTCACTTGAGAAAATTTCACTTCTCATCACTCATTTCGCTGGCAATCATTGACTTAACATTGTCGCTCATCGCTTAAGGCCATGTCGTGCACCCCAAATGCATTGTTCGTCATTACTTGAGTGCTGGTCCTGAAGGAATACCATTTAAAAAAAAAAAAAGCAAACAGACGAGTCCAGTCTCTATGCAGTCTCAAACTTGGACATACAAAAGTGATGGACGGATTCGTGCAGTTCGTTCATGGCTTGGAAGAATTTATACGTGAGAACAAACATGAGATTAAAAGACCTTCCTAAAGGAGGATTCGGACTAATTCAAAAGCATATTCATGTTTCTTACCTTCAGGATCATCAGGCTTGCGAACTTTCTCCCATTCCTCCTGTCGTTTTTTTCTCTTCTCCTCTAACTCGGATTCGGAAACAAACTTTCGGCTCAGGTCCACACCGTCCGCCATGGTGGTGCTTTCAAAAATACTTCAGGTTAGCAATAAAACTAATAACTTTTTACATAAACACAGCGTATATAGGTCTGGTCTGGAAACTCCAGGGTTGAGAATTTACCTCAGTGTGATCAGCTTTAAGTGGAAAACAGGGCGTGGTTCATGAAGTCACCAATAACAGATTCTGTACATCAGAGCTGAAAAAGACAGGAAGACTCAACACTCTAATAACGGGAATGTTTGCTATTATCATTATCATTTTCATAAATCAAATCAGGACAATAGGGTGTCATAATCCGCCTCACAACAAGACGGTCCTGGGTTCGAGTCCTGGGCCCGGCTCAGGCATTTCTGCGTGAAGTTTGCATGTTCTCCCTGTGCATGTGTGGGTTTCTTCCAGGTACTCCGGTTTCCTCCCACAGTCCAAAGACATGCACATTAGGCAAATTGGATGTTTCAAACTTCCCCTAGGTGTGGATGTGAGTGTGAATGGTTGTGTGTGTTAGCCCTGCAATGGCCTGGTGAGCTGTTGAGGGTGTACCCCACCCTCACCCAATGTTGGCTGAGATAGGCACTAGCCTCGCCACGACCCTAGTAGGATTAAGCGGTTCGGTAAATGAGTGAGTGAAAATCAGTTCCAGAGCTGGGTGTGTTTGTATTAAAGAGACGATATAACTCATCGTGATCAGAGCTGCGCACCAGTCGTCGAGACCAACACACACTAACTCACATTAACACACACATTCATTTGTGTGCTGAATTCAGTAACGCAAATCTGACCCTGATGAACATTCTATACTACAGTAAGCACAGAAGCAGTCTTTTTACCACAAAATATTGCAGCACCGCATTCTATTTTGTTTTCTTCTCGTTTTAGTAATCAGAGGTTGCAGAAAGCAATTTACAAGCTTGAAGGTGAATAGACAGAAGATAAACAGTTCCCTCTTGTGGCTGATTTCAGTATATCATGATTTCAGATAACTTGTGAGGGACAATAGTAAATCTGACCGTTTAAAAAGAAATTTAAAGAGCATGTGAAGAAATAAAGTTGTGCTATTACAGCAAAATAATCGATGGTGTACATCTGTGTCTATATATATACAACAAGCAGTCACAACATTAAAGGTACAATGTGTAAGATTTATCTAGTGATGAGGCTAACGTCTATTAATCTAGTGGTGATTGAATCTAGCCATGAGACTAAATCCATCTAATGTAGATGAATCTAGTAGTGGGGTTTCATACTGCAATCAACTAACATTTCTGTGCTGTAGAAATGTGGCGATGCACGATGGTGGCGTCCATAAAAGGGGATCTGCTCCCCATGTAGACAGAAACAGCTTATTCAAAGGTTCCTAAAACTTTTTTTTAATGATTATAAAATCATTTTAAATAAATTTGTTTTGACGATGTACTTAATATCTGATATTAAATCCTCCAAAATGTTACACACTGTACCTTTAAAACCCGTCAGGGCACAGAATCCACAAGACCTCTGAAGGTGTGCTGTAGTATCTAGTGCCAAAATGTTATCAACAGATCCTTTAAGTTCTGTAATGTGAACAGCCATGAAGAGCTGTACTTGGTCAGCACTTAGTTATTTTCCAAGCCGCTTAATCCTACTAGGGTCTCGGGGAGCCTGAGCCTCTCATTTGACACTGAGCGAAGATGGCGTACACCATGAACAGTTGGCCAGACCATTGAAGGGCAACACACACACAACCATTCACACTCACATCCTGCCAGTTAGCCTGATGTGCATGTTTTTGGACTGTGGGAGGAAACCAAAGTGTCTCAAGGAAGCCCACACAAGCACGGGGAGAACATGCAAACTCCACACAGAAACACCCGAGCCTGAGACCTTCTTGCTGTGAGGTAGAGTGCTAACCACTATGCCACCGTGTACGTGTATAGTAATATGAACATGAAAGCCAGAACCCAAGGTAACCCACAGTTATCCCATCACAGCGCCTCTACAGGCTGGACTTCTTCCCACAGTGCCTTCGCTTCATCAGGTGAGTGACACACATGCACCTGGTTATTCGGAATGGTTAGCTGTCTATATCAAATTTGGTAGGCATTAATCACTGCGTACTGGGAACACTCTACAAGATCTGCCATTTTGGAAATGATCTGACTCAGTCACAGTCACCAATGTTTCCATATTTTTCCTTCTTCCAACAGATCAACTAATTGTCGAGTGCATCAGTGTTCCAGTTCTTGGTTACATTTACATTTATGACAGACACCTCTTTTTTTATACAACTGAGTTAAGAGACTTGCTCAAGGGCCCAACAGTGACAGCATGGTGGTACTAGGAACTGAACCCCTGATCTTCGGATCAGTAACCCAGAGCCTTAACCACTGAGCCACCATTAAGCAGCGAGGGTTGCTCCAGTTACCCATCATTTAATGTTTAAAATGGTATAGTATCTTCATTTCACAAATTCCGGTAGTAAATATTCCTGAATTTTACTCCTTTTTGTTAACTTTACTTTGAAATGCACCTTTAAAACTTTGCTCTAGCACATGCTCTTACAGCGTATGAGTGTGATGTAAGTGTAAAGAACTTACACACCAGACAATTCACAAAAATGTTTGCACACACATGGGGCGCGATGTAATTTGTTTTCGATGTCATGCTCATTTCACACCACGACATGCAATGAAGATGCAATCATATACACGCTCTGAAAAAGTAAAAGCTCGAGAGGACAACGTGGAGAGTTGTATAACCTCTTATAGCTCGCTCACGCTCTCTCTCTCTCTCACACACACAAGAGATGGGGAAATATATCAATTCACTTATGCATCATGATTCTCTTGTATGGTGATGAATGTATCGCCACACTGGCTCCAATTATTCATTATATTCGAAGTAATTTTGTAGTCCTTAAGTGTAGCCCTCGGTTTTTAAGGGGAAAAATTTACATTATAAGACGTAGGTTACATTTAAGAATGTATGTTGAATTCAGTTGTGCAGCTCTTGAATAAAGCTTTCAAGGTTTAAAGCTTAAAAAGATTCAAGGTTTTTAACTGCAAAAGAAAGAAGAAAAGACTACATACAATCAGGATATTTATAAAATCCTGATACCTGAATATAAATACAATTGATTCAGCACAGATGTATCATGATAATATCATATCGGGTGGTCCCTGGCTTGTGATTTCCACCCCTCACACACACTCACACACACACACAGACTCTTTCTCTCCCTCACAATCACCCACCCATCACAAACCGTGTCTCACTCACACAAACCCTCTCACATCCCTCGCGGCTCACGCATGGCTCACGCATGGCTCACGCATGGCTCACGCATGGCTCACGCATGGCTCACGCATGGCTCACGCACGCACACCTCATACGGCTCACGCACGCACACCTCATACGCCTCACAAGGCACGCACACCTCACAGACACGCCTCGCCTCTCTCACTCACACACAAATCTTCTCTCTCTCTCTCTCTCTCACACACACCTCTCTCTTACTCACACACGACAATTTTTTTTTTTTTAAATCCTGATCCTTTTATTATTAGTCTTTGACCTGGGATGAGTCTTTAGAAATAGAGAAAGTATTACAACACGCACATTCAGAATAACCTGTGCAACTGATACACTACTATCAGAGCTGCTGTTACAAAAAATTCATCAATATTTTCTCCACAGTCGGAGCAGTTCAATTCAATAGTACTCTGATATAAGTCTATATATGTAACACACAACAAATTATTCACAAGAAAATAGCACTGACATCTAATTATAAATTAAACTCACCAAGGTATGGACAATCAAATGAGCCTCAAATGAGAATTAATGTATTAATCACTAACTGACTTTAAAACATAGAGATCCAATAAGATTCAGTAACAACGTATACACTTAAATAATACAATCCTTACTGACCAAAGACATCTGCATGGAGTCAAGATCACCTCCTAAACATCAGGTGCACTGAGATACAGGTAAACAAATCAATCTCTATTGAGCTTGTGCAAAGAAATGAAGGCTATGAAGTAAACTTAAAAAGTAAAACCAACCTTCAGTGTAAATAAAAAACCCCAAACTATTTCATATTCCATCACATTTCGAAGAGAAGGAGCAGGTTATATCAATTAGTACAATTCTATTTACAGTCGATTACACGCATGCTAACACAAGCTAACGTTACTTAGCCAAGAGGTACACGATTCACCGCAAATATTAAAATAAATCACGCGAACAGATTAACTCTGGACTGAATTTTACAAAGGTCATTACTGTAAAAGCTGCTGTATACGTTTCGTGGATAAATGGGCATTATTTCCACAAAGACAGGAATAAAAAAGAAATGCATATATTTACCATAAGCTATTGTGCCAGTGTAAATGTGTCCGTGTTGAAACACGGCTCAACACATTGTCGTTCCTATCAATAGCTAAGCTGAGCGTCATGGGAAATGTAGTTTTAGTCTGTACCAAACCGTAGCATTCATTCATTCATTCATTTTCTAAGCCCCAGTCCTAATTAGGGTAAAATCTCAGCCGACTTTGGGCGAGGACGGGGTACACCCTTGACAGCTCGCCAGGCCATCACAGGGCCAAAACACACACAACCATTCACATTCACACTCACACCTAGGGGTGATTTGGAACAGCGTTTGGAACAGGCTCGGGAATTGAACCCAGGCCTTCTTGCTGTGAGGCGCACATGCCACCCCCAACAGCAGCACTTTATTACAAAAATAATGAAAATAAAAGAAATAAATACAAATTAAAAGTCTAGTGACATGAACAGCACACTTCTTGAACAGATGTTATTGGTCCTGCTTTCCAGCTCGCATCACAGCTGCAGGTTATACAAGTTCAGAGAGCTGGTTTGTCACCAGTGAGTAAAGTCTGGATGAGTTGCAGTCATAGAGTTCATTCACTCACTCACTCACTCACAAACTGATTTCCCGAACCGCTTTATCCTACTAGGGTTTGGGGAGGCTGGAGCCTATCTCAGCCAACACTGGTTGAAAGGCCTGGCACCCCCTGCACAGCTCTCCAGACCATCACAGGGCAACACACACACCTAGGGGGCAACTTGAAAAAGCCAATTTGGACTGTATTAGAAAACCCCAGTACCCGAAGGAACCCCTCTCTCTCTGTCTGTCAGGGAAACACACAGAAAGTGAACACCTGACCAAAAGTCACCCAGGTAACTGCATTCCTATTCACTTGTTAAAATAATAATCATACCTGCTCTTTTGCTTTAGCTATTTTAACACTAAATGGTAACCAAGTTTCTGTAAGTAATATATCAGGTTTTATTTTAAACTAACTTAAAAAGAAAAAATTGGAAAGTGCTCCCTTTTATAACCTTTGTATGTTGTTGGAGTAATTCTACCAGACCACAAGATGGCAGTTAAGCATAAAAATTCACAAAAACACCCAGAACAGCTCGCCATCGCAGGGACAACAAACACACACACACACACACACACACACACACACACAGAGAGAGAGAGAGAGAGAGAGAGAGAGACATCTAGTTGCAATTTGGTACAGCCAGTTAGCCTAATGTGCATGTCTTTGAACTGAGGGAGGAAACTGGAGTACCCAGAGGAAACCCACCCATGGGAGAACATGCAAGCATCACACAGAAACACCCTAGCTGAGACTGGGAATTGAACCCAGGACTTTCTTGCTGTGCAACACTGGTATAGCAGTGTATGCAACAAAACTTACATCAATTCTCATTGTCATATCAAAGTATAACTCTACATCAAAACATTGCAATCATTATGTGTACCAGGAAAAGGAATAAATGATTTTATAGTACAATCACCAATTTTACTGGGCCTCATCACATCACCTGTAACTGATTATAATAGCTCTGTCACACAAAACTCTGACAAGTGGGATTTGATGAAGTTTTGTGTGTGCAAATAATAATCAGACTATTTTAAAGGTGTTTTTTTTTTTTTTTTTTTTACTTTAAATGTGTTAGGTTTTATCAGGCTCCCTGTACGTTGGTCTTGTTTTGAAAAGTGGGGTTATTCGTGTGCACCTGGCAACCCTAACCGTGCCTACTCCCGTGTGCTGCTAACTGAATGAGCCAACTCACGTCTATGGCAGAAACAGAAACACGAATCATGGTTCGTAAAGAGCCCTTGGTTAGTTATCTGGCGTTTTCCGTGTGTGTTTGTTTCCAGGGAGAGAAGATGTATCATGGTGACCATGTCTGAGTACGGATTAGTTTTCTATACGGTATAAAATACGTTAGGTGTTTAGGTTGGTCTCTTTCTCAGTGTTTTGCTAACGGTAAGTCAGTTAGCATTAGCTGCAGTGATCCACTTCCTGTATGAGTCGGGTTTAGGCCCAGTCACATCGACTCGCTTCTTATTATCCGGTAAGTGACGTATTACATTCCAATAAAAAGAAAACTTGTGGTTTGTCTGTTTGTGTTTAAAAATGCTGTGGTTATTTTGCTGTATATGGCTATGTATGGTTAGTAGCCGCCTAGCTAACGTCACTATAAACCTGTATGTTGAAGAGGGTGGCTAAGTGGCTAGTTTGCTAGCTCTGTGTAACAGAGTGCGATACAGCTATTTCTCAAGTCTTTACTCAACTGGTCTTCACAGTTAGATGGAACAGTTACTTTGGGTATTAAGTACATTAAAAAAATAATTAAAAAATTCACTTAAATATTGTCTCAGTAGACCAGCTGTATTTGTTAGCTAATTTGTTGTGCAGTTCAGCTTTGGCAGGGTACTGAGAGATTCCCTTAAATCTTTTCTAATTGTTTGGCATTGATGTTGTTATATTCTCTAATCAAAGTATAATGAAATACAAGTGTAAATAAAGTATACTGGAGGCTTAGACTGCTGCTAGGACACATTTCGAAGTCTCTTCTCTGCTGTTTGTTCAGAACCAGCTGTTAAATCTCTTGATTAAGCAGTACTGTTAAAGGTCTTCATGTCCTGAAGCCCTAAAGCTGCTTTTAAGTGAATGATGTAACCTATCATGGTGCCTAGAAATGTTACACGAGGTGTTATGATTCGATAATCTCATCAGAAGTATATCACGGTTTCACGGATTTAATATCATCTGCTTTAAAACGCACACATTCCCACTCATTCTTTGTGTTATACATTCATACAAGGGTGGGCTTAAAAGTTCACAGTGATCCATCTCACCTTCAGGATCAGGATCTGAGCAAGAACTACAACACAGATTGAAGAAGTGTGTAGACAGCAGGTTGAAAAATAAACCACATTTGGTCAACCGCTGCATCACTGCACTGTCAGCCTATGAATCTTTCAGCCCACCCTCGAACATACATACATGCGTACAAAATGTCTTTTATATATGTGCACACACGCGCACACACACCAATCTGACATAACATTAACTTCACCTAACTAGTCTGCAGCTAGGCAACCCTTTACAGAGTGTGTTCTTACTCCTCTGTAACGTAGCCAGCATTAACAGTTTCAGCAGACCAAACATACCCACCCTCACTTCCCACAGTGCATCACTGAGACGGCCACTCGTGACACTCTTGCCAGTTTACTGGTTGTCCTTGCTTGGACCAACTTTGCTAGGGTTTTACTACTACAGTCCAGGAACACTCCACGAGACCTGGCATTTTGTAGATAATTAGACCCAGCTGTTTAGCCAGCATAGTGTAGGTCTTCTCAATGTCAATCAAATTCGTACACTTGCATTTGTAGTTCTTATTATTTATTAATCTTGAGTGCTATGTTGTGTGACCAGCTAATCTTGTTTACAGCTTTCTCAGTCAGAGTAACTTTTTTAACATTGCTATTATTTTTTTTTTCCCAGATGGTGAAGCACTGCCTGCTGTAGGATGCTTGTTGAATGCACCTCTAACCCCGTGGCTTCTTTCTACTCGGCTGCTGAAGGTCTGCAGTAGCACAATGATTGACATCCCCATGAAGCCCATCCTGAGGCGCCTCGCCAAGTGATATGATAGTAGCCACCTGGATTGCATTTTGTGCCAGCAGGAGCCTTGCACGGGTTCTGCAACTGACTGTCGAACAGCTGCGATCTGTCCAGTTGTGGCGGAGCCTTGTGGGTCGCGAAGCCATGGGAAACAGCTGTGTATGCAGAGAGGATAGTGACGTGGAGGAAGGAGTCACACCTCGCAGGCAGCTCAGGCGGGTGGACAATTCTGAGCCACCTGAAGCTAGGGGCAGCCGACCCCGAGACCCTGTCCGACCACCCAGGCGAGGCCGTGGGCCTCATGAGCCACGGCGGAAAAAGCAGAACGTCGACGGTCTGGTGCTGGACACATTGGCTGTTATCAGGACTCTTGTTGACAAGTGAGCACGTTTCAGTTTCGCTACAGGAAGTGAGAATGTGCTAAGAAGTACAGCATTGTGAAACCTGACGTATGGGTTCATATTAGGTGTTTGCGAGTTGCACTGTCTCAAAGTTTGTAGATAAGGTTTCTGTGGGTGGGATGATGGAAGGACAAACACAAATGAGGACTGGTCTGGGAAATTTGGTGAAATTAATGCAAGATCTTTAACTGGTGGTACAGGCTACCTGATACAATAACATGGCCACCGGTTCAGTATAATAATATAATCTGGTGTAAAGCATATTGCTCTTACTGCATGTAATATTTTAATATTTTTTGTTTTTATCAGATAAACCCACCCTTTCTCTGATAAAACAAAATGCAGTGTATATTAGTGCTTTCTGCAATAAAGCCAGAAGTGGCTTTTAGTTCCTCACCTCATAACGTGTTGAGACTGGCAGAACATTCTCGCCGTTATCTTTAATGAGGAATATATTAATTATTTATGCATTTATTCACCCGGACTTGCTTTTCATTTTAATTTATTGCCGAAGACAAGACAGTGAGTCAACACGAGCTGCCCTTTCTGTTTGCTGTAATGCACTGGCAGCATGTCAGCACTTTCTTTCCTCGATGTATATCTTCTCACCTTTTCATTCGGACAGCCCACACAGATCGCCTCATGCCTACGCCGGCGTGGCGAATGTTCACTTAAGAACAGAACTCGTTTTATTTGTGTATATGGTAAGGATGAGGGACTTTATTCTTGGTAGACATCATCTTGGATGTCGTGTTTGTTCTTTTTAGTAATGGTTCTGTTCCACACTAAAACTTGTTTGTACTTAAGCAAAGTGCTGCCCGGATTTCACTTGAACTGCACACGCACCGATCCTTTTGTGCGATCTCAGCGTGCACGGGCTGCGCCGCTCAGGAAGTAAAGAGCCGAGAAATGGACAGCAGGCAGTGATATTTACTAGCTGTGAATCAGCAACCTCAGCCCTCACATCCTATCATCATTACTGTAGCACAGAGCGGAGTCGCCATGCCTAAAAGCCGTAGGGAATGTGCCTTCTCGCTCGCTCTTCCCCTTCCCATCAGCTGCTCTTTTAGCTCGTTTGATGCTGCACTAAGATGCGCTGTGTACTTGCACAGTCCTCTGATTTATGGGATGGATTACACCCTAACCAATATTACGATACGCTGAGCAGTAGAGCTCCTTTCGCTTCCTCCGGGTCTTGTGTGGTGGTATTGGTGTCCCTGAGGGCTTCCCCAGAGGGAGCTCTACCGTCACCTCACGTATTTACCATTCCAGACATAATCAGGGAGATGGATGGGGATACCCTGCAGCCAAAACAACCAGAGCAGAGGCCTACTATCTCTTCTTCACTAACCATCCATCGTCCTGCTTCCCATAAACCTGTTACATCATTAGGATTTCGTGTTATGTTTACAGATGATAAGAACTAATGGATGACAGTTCAGAGAATGACTCGAGCACGTTGCCCTGTTTTCTTTCAACGGGTATTACGTTTATTTTAACAGTGGTTAATTTTATTCCTCCCAACCCCTCTTTTTCAGTGACCAAGAACCCCCTTACTCCATGATAACATTGCATGAGATGGCTGAAACCGGTGAGTAAGAAATTCTCTGTAGCAGTGCTTTCCCTCCCATCACTTGTCCACCTTCGCACATTTTCATGGCTTTGTTTGGTGTGATCTGTTTATTTCTGATCCGTATCCAGCCTGTGTTGTGTTTAATCAGTGATGAAATAATGTATTGTGTAACAGCAAACAGTTTGCGGGTAATGTTTATTCTCAACATTTGCTACTGTAAGCATTGCTAAAGTAGATTTAGTTGATGAAAGTGATTTGTGACTCAGTTACACTCGCAAATCCCTCCGGCTGCTGGTTTTAGACTAAAGTATACAGTAAAGTGTATTTAGCCTGGGTGCTTTGTTTTTCTTGGTATGTGCCTCATTTTATTGTTAGTCTATTGAAGACATTTTAAATGATGTTAATTCTATTTGTTTTATAATTACCTCGGTAAAGACTTCTTGTTTTTTCTCCTTATCATTATTGAACATATTTAAATCTTGCACTCACTATTTAGCAGTTTTCAGAAACTCAATGGCTCTAATAGTAGAATCGAATTTGGCAGGGTCTGATACAATCTGTACGACTGTGCTCCTTTTGCCAGCTTCTGTTGACTTTATTTAAACTTGCATCTGTTGTTTTTGGGGCTGACGTAACTGGGCTCTGCTGACGTACGGTGGTTGGGCAGAATGGTGGAGGAAAACACGTTCGAGGCGATTGGTGATAGGAATTTCTTTTAATTTTTTTTTTCCAACAGCAAAAATGTCAATTGGGCTGTGCAGTTAAGCTTTAAGAGCTTGTGGTATCTTGGCTTTAAAATACACAGATGTACAGAAGCAGAGAAGACGTCAACTTTTTAATGAAGACCCCCTCTCACAGGTGGGGTGGACTTCCTTGTATTTTCGGATGTTCTGTCTTCTGTCTGTTTCCATTCTGGCGATTTCCACAGGATAACTTAAAAATAAATCACATATGAGCATGAAACTTTCACCAGGTCTCAATGTAGACGAAAGATAGGTCAAGTATTATTTTTGGTGATTGTACCAACCTATGAATTTGTATGGCGTAGCAGAGTCAAGGCAGAGAACCAGTACACAGCTTTTCCAGCGCATACACAATAGCACTCATGCATTCGTTCAGTTAGCTAGGTATTTTCATGAGTACATTGGTGAAGTCATCAAAATTACAGACGTCACATCATCAGGAATTTAGTCAGGCTCTGAAAAAATGCAAGCAAACCTGTTTAACTTTCACTGTTTAGGAAAAAGAATTTGGTAGAAATTGGCGCTAGCTGCTACCTTAAGCTTGTTGCTTCTCAATATACATGCTGTCTTTGCGCATCTGGGTGATATTCAAATTGACACCCCCCCCCAAAAAAAAAAAAAGTAAAAAAAAAAAAATAAATAAATAAAAATTATATATCAAGACTATGACAAGTAGGATCGATGAGGGACCAGTATCCTTCATCCATTCCTGCCTAGAATTATTTGATGCGGCGAGGCAGCAAAGCGTTAACATTGCTAAACTCCCAAGCACCAATTGCTCCATCTAAAATTGCTGTCATTTAACTGCTTCTTCTGTGGGCAGTTGAGTGTGGTGACGGTCCTACTAATTTCACTTTTGGAAGAGAACATGTTGCTAGGTTAATTAGCATATTTGGTATGAAAAGCAGCTGAAGTGGAAGTGATTCAGCATTTTGCACAGTTGAATCAGTTTAATGATTCATATTTTATTTTTGGACATAATGACACATCGTCGTCGGCCATTATGAAAGACTAAATGAGCGACATTAATTTCCTAGGCATGTCTTAGACAAAAAGAAGAGCCAACCTTTTTGTATTTGGGGGTGACTCATAAGCTAAACCAAATCCTCTTTGTTCCTTTGCAGATGACGGGTGGCTGGAAGTTGTGCAGTCTTTGATCCGAGTGATTCCACTGGACGACCCGTTGGGTCCGGCTGTGATCACCCTGCTCCTGGACGAATGCCCTCTGCCCACCAAGGTGAGTCCCACCAATTGTTACAAATCCATCAACACCTCAGTTTTGAGTAGGTGGTAGACAAAAATGCACAAGTGATTCATGATGTTCAGTTTAACAACAGGTGTCTATAAATATAAACAATAATTTAACACCAAAAGATTCTAACTATGCCACAGTGTATAATATTAAGCTGATTTAGATACGGTAGTGACATTCTTTCCCAAAGCATTCTATTTCTTATGTTATTTCCTCAGTGTGCTCTTATTATGTGCAGTATTTGTTTATTACTTGGAATGTTTTGCACTGCATATTTAAAACCAAGGAACCAGTGGCACTTAGATATGGTTCTAGATAGGAGTACATTTCCATCACCTTGAGGAGACATTCACAGTGCGTCTCTGTTACAATGGGAAGAGAAAAGATTCACCCCCCTTCAAGTTTTAATACCGTGTTTCCCCGATAATAAGACACTGTCTTATTTTTTTTTTTCGTTTCAAAAAACACCATAGGGCTTATTTTCGGGGTAGGTTTTATTTTAATTAACATTAACAGCAATTTCAATAAACAGG
>JAQMYF010000004.1:27823716-27846400 GCA_030014195.1 Neosilurus mollespiculum
TTAGAGTCTCCTCTTTTAAATGGTATGGCTAACTCAATTTTGAATTTTTGGTCACTGTGACTCGTTTTGCCAGACTGAGTCACATATGATGTATGCAGGCTTTTATTAAGTTTGGGTTTTTTCTCTTCAAAGCTTTACCTGAGTATCCTCTCCAACACTTAATGCTGTATTGCTAGTGAGAAAATCACTGACTTGTGACTTCAAAAGTGTGTCCAAAAGCCTTCGGTGGAGTCTATAAATGAGTGTTTATTGTGTTGCAGGTGATGCCATAGGTTTCTTATTGGACCTCAGCAAGAAACAGATGATATTCTACCTGAATGGACACCAACTTCCTCCTGAAAAGCAGGTGTTCTCCTCTGCAACGTAAGTAAACCAGACTCATGATCAAACATCTCTTCTAAAGTAAGCTAACCCTGCCGTCTGTATAAAGCAGCGTGTTTTGTATGTTATTTTATAGAGACGAGTTTCATTGATAGTTTCTGTTGTTTTAATTCATTTTTTCAGGTCTGGCTTCTTTGCAGCAGCCAGTTTCATGTCCTACCAACAGTGTGAATTTAACTTTGGGGCCAAACCATTCCGCCACCCCCCGTCTGTAAAGTTCAGCACCTTTAATGAGTTTGCCTCACTTGCATCTGATGAGAAGATCATCTTGCCCAGGTACATTTAGCCGGCCGACATCGTTTGCGTTTCAAGCTGTTATTTGAAATTAAGCCACAACCACAGACCTCTCGTATTTCTCGCTAATAAACTTCTTTCTTTTTTCATTATCCTTCTCTTAGACACAGACGCCTGGCCCTTTTGAGGCAGGTAAGCATCAGAGACAACTGCTGCACCCTCTGCTGTGACCAAATGGCAGATACAGAGCTGAGACCATGCACACACAGGTACAGAGCACACAGCTGTGGGTTAAGGGGGTACGATTATTTTAAGACTGTATACACGTCACTAGCCACATCGTTATCTATGATAACCATGTACGCATATCTCTTGGCTGTTTTTCGCCTCTGCAATAGTGATAGCCTGGGTGGGAGGCATTTTGTTTTGGGGTTGTATATACACATGTCTGGACCATCCTTGAGGATACAACGTCTCAAAAGATCTTTGAGAGATTTTCTTCAAACTTTGCCTAAAAGTCCACCCTGTTTCAAGAATGAACAGATTGCATTTTGGAGGTCAAAGTTCAAAGTCACTGTAGCCTGCAGCGCTGCCAGGTAGCAGTTCTAGTCTCCCTAATTTAGAGAAGGAAATATCGAACGTGTGACAGAGAGCAGACTGATCAGGAAGCGTCCTGTGTTGCATGGCATCGTCAAGGTAGTGGACGTTTGGAAAATGTATGAAAATGTCTACATTTCTACAGTGGGTTTCATTCTCCCTTCCACCTGTGCAACACGTGGAAAATGTATAAGGACAGAAATCCAAATGGAGTCCATACTTTTGTATATTAGTATCTTTTCATGTTTTTGGGTTGTCCATATGGGCCATTCTTTCAAGAAGGTCCTGGGTTCGATTCTTGGGCTGGGGTATTTCTGTGTGGAGTTTGCATGTTCTCCCCGTGTTAGTGTGGGTTTCCTCAGGTTTTTTGGTTTCCTCCCACAGTCCAAAGACATGCACATTAGGCTAATTGGTTGTTCCAAATTGCCTCTAGCTGTGAGTGTGAATAATTGCGTGTGTTGTACTGCAATGGTCTGTCGAGTGTTTAGGGTGTACCCCGCCTTCGTCCAGTGCTGGCTGAGATGAGTCCCTGGTGTCACCTCTCAGAAATCATCAGTATAATCGCCAAGATTTTTAGTCCTTGGTATCGCCTCTCTGAAATCATTCAGTATGATCGCCAACTGCATGGTCTCGTGTCTCAGCTGGTTTATGGGCTCTTGCTGTTAAAATATTTAAAAATGGGTTAAATCTGTTGTAATGTGTGTGTTCTCCCACATTGTTAAATCCTCTAGTGTATTCCAGGCATTAAGTTCTTATCCAGACAATTTGTAAGCAATGACTCTTATGCAAATGGATCTTTGTTAATGGATGAATTTGTTAATGGTGTTTGTTTGTTTGTCTGTGTCTGTAGTGGGATTTGCATGGAGTGTGCCTTACAGCTGGATACATGCCCGCTGTGTCGTCAGGACATTCAGACACGAGTCAGACTCATTTCACACGTGTCCTGACACCAACTCTACAAGCCAAGACACGGACACTCCCCCCTAACTTCCATCCCATCCAAGTTCTGTCCAAGAGATCCAGGCTGACCAATAGAATCACAAAGCTGTTTCAGGATGGGATGCTGCAGCTCAGCTCAGCTTGTGAAGAAGGAGAGCTCGGAGCTTTCTCCTGAGGAGAGCAGGAAGAAGAAATGGGAAAGGAACATGTGGACTCGAAGATGGTCACCCGCAGTCGGAGAGGAAACCTGGGGAAGATGAGCAGTTCCTCAGAAGGTCAAAGCATCATTTCCAGGATTATGACAATTATTGCATGTCTAGCTGTACATGCATTGTGTACACAAGAATCTGCCGAGGACTCGCTCTCTGCCCCCCCGCCCAAGGCCCTAATCAAAGGTGCCTGTATATCTCTGTGTTCAGATGTGGTCTATGTATCCGTGACTCTTACGTTTTAAACTCAGCCACACAAACAGTTGCATAACCTCTTATATCCCCAATCGATGCAACTCCCTGAGACATGGAGCGAAACTGATTTTCTCAGATCATTCGCTCTCTCTTTGCTGTACTTGAAATAATTGTGGGATGAGTCTCTTGTATTATTAATAGGATGGTTTAATGAATTGAGAAGCTGTGATTTTAAGGCGGATTATGCAGAATTTTGCTGTATTCAATAAAAGTACTATTTAGGGTCAAAAAACGAACAGTTATATAATTGCGGAGAATAATCTTTAGCTCAGAACCACACAAATTCAGGGTGCAGTGCTGTTCAGCAGTGGATACAGCTGTTTGCCTTGATTACTTTTATTGCGTAAGGAAGCTGCACATATCTTTGTCTGCGGTAAGGAGAGTAAAATGTTAACTCACAGACACGATTCATCACAAGAGCTCCCAAAGATTGTAAAAGACTGAATTCAGAATCATTCTTTTTTCTGAACTGTGATGTTTGTAATAAACGTCGGATTTATGTGTTGCATAATTGTTTGTTGTAAATTATCTTCGGATTTCAGTTAAAATGCTCCCTGCTGTATATTTCTGACTACATGACTACATTTGTGACAGTTACAATCACTCACTTACTCACTCATTTCCCGAACTGCTTACTCCTTTTAGTGTCCTGGGCCAGCTGTGCCTATCTCAGCCGAAACTGGGCAAAGGCTAGGCACACCCTGAACAGCTTGCCAGCCCATTGCTGCAACCATACCCACTTGCCCTCACACCTAGGGTCAATTTTGGACTGCCAGTTAGCCTAATATGCATGATATTGGACTGTGGGAGGAAACCAGAGTACCCAGAGGAAACCCATGCAAGCACAGGGGAGATCATGCAAACTCCACAAGGAAACGCCTGAGCCGAGCCCAGGATCCGAACCCAGGACCTTGCTGTGAGGCAGTGAGATTAACCACTGTGCCCACATTCCGCCCTTTCACAAAGAGAAAATATACAGAAAATTAACCTGGAACACCTCGTCAGACCATCGCTGGGTTACACACAAAACCATTCATACTCGCACCTAGGCGCAATTTAGAACAGCCTAATGTGCATGTCGCCCCCCAGTGTTAAAATCAAAACATCATCATATTTATTTTCAGTAGTTTGGGTGAATTATCTGGTTTACTTGCACCTTCAAAAATAGTGTTCTGTCATTCACTAGGTGTGTGAATGAGAGAGTGTGTAAGTGAGAGAGAGAGAGAGAGAGACTGACCGTGGTACCAGCTATGGACTGCCATCTTTTGCAGGATGCATTTCCTCCTCTGAAACCAACTAACCCAGACCATGTTGAAATGTTTACAGCAAGTGTGTTGGAGTTTAGATAGAAACATGCTTTTGGAAAAATCGACAATCCAGTTTTATTTTGGAATAGTTTATTAAGGGCTGCTGGTGGCTGTGGTGTCCCATTCAGGATGTTTTTCCACCTTACACCCAGTGTTCCCAGTGTAGGCTCCTTTTCTGATTCACGAACCGTAACCAGTATGAAAAGCCTAAATGTGGACGGATGGATAGATGGACACTGAATTGAAAAGGGGGCCAAACCACATAATCCTCTATGGAATGGGGGAACCTGGAGCCTATCTCAGCCGACACTGGGTGAAAGCGTGGTAAACCCTGATCAGCTTGCCAGACCATCCAGGGGCCAACACACACCAGCATTCAAACTTGCACCTAGGGGCAATTTGGAATAGCCAGTTAGCCTGATGTACATGTCTTTGTCTGGGGAAGGAAACCGGAGTACCCAGAGGAAACTCATGGAGAACATGCAAACTCCACACTTATTTGAGATGATGTTCAGTATTTACTCTGACGGTCCAGCAGGTGGCGCCACACACTTCCAAGGAATCCCAGCCAGTTGCACCGAGGAAGTGTCACCTCACAGCTGGAGAAACAATCTAACAATTGTATTTTTAATTTTTTTTTTAATTGCATTTGTTTTTATTTATTCGTGTTAAAGTTTTGAAGGTGTTTATTTGGTACTACGAGCAGAGCTGTAACCATTCACACCAGGTATTCTGCTTTCAATAACATCTCAGTGTTTGCTAGCAAGCTAGTTTTACTACTTGGGGCTTCAGCTTGCTTTAGCTAAAACTATCCATAACAAAGTTCAAATTTTTAGTGTTAAATACCACAAAAAAAACAAACAAGATGAAGGTTAGTTAACTAAGTTAAAGCGACAGAGATTTAACTAGTTCTTTGAGAGAGCTATTTATGTTGTTAGCTTTCTGTAGCTCGGTTAGCTAACGGTTCAGTCAGGTAAACAAACACAGTGATGTTTTAGCAACTAGCTACTGATCATCGTTTAACTGTAAGGCTAGTAGGCTGTATAGTGATGATAATTAACTGGAGCAGCTGCCATGTTGTGTTGTTTCCCAGCATATCATTACTCCCAGCTTGTGTTTTCCTCCTGTAGTGTTTAAACCTGAAGCCGGGTGTTGATGTCTTCTTGGAGTGCGAGGAGCAGGCGGAGGCTGGGTCACCTCTCCTCCTGGTATTAAACACCTCTCATCCTGAATAACCAGGGTTTTCCAACAGTCAAGAACCCATCTAACTGTAAAACATCCATTTCACCACATCAGCACAGATTTGTTTTATGAGCAAGAACCAGGATTTCAATTAGATAGGCTTTAAACATGCATTCATTACAGGTAGAAGACAAGTCACTGGATCTCTCTCTCTCTCTCTCTCTCTCACACACACACACACACACACACACACACACACACACACACCCCCCCCTTCCATCTCACTCATTTGACAAACCGCTTAATCCTACTTGGGTCACTGGGAGGCTGGAGCCTATCTCAGCCGACACTTGGGTAGGCTCGCCACGCTATCATAGGGCAACACACAACCACACTCACACTTAGGGTATATTTGGAACAGCCAAGTAGCCTAATGTGCATGTCTTTGGACTGTAGGAGGAAACCAGAGTACTCAGAGGAAACCCAGCCAAGTACAGGGGAGAACGTGCAAACGTCACACATAAACCCCTCAGCCAAGCCCGGGACTCAAACCCAGGACCTTCTTGCTGTGAGGCAGACATGCTAACCACTACACGGGCATGCCGCCATTCAACAGTGTTGATGGGAAAAAATTGTGAAGAAAGTAATAAATAGAGAAATTATTGAATAAATAAAGGAGGGATTATTGTACTGTATAACTTGAAACAGATTTCAGATAAAGTGAATCATCCCAGGTGGCACGGTGATGTGATGGTTAGCACGGCCTCCTCTTACAGGAAGGTCCTGGGTTCGAGTCCCGGGCTTGGGAAGAGCGTTTGTGTGGAGTTTGCATCTCTGTCAAAAAAACAGGGTAATCTGCTGGGGCTACAGAGGCCAATAATCTCAATAACACGAGCGGATTTTGATGGTATAAATTGAGGAACAGAGCCAATGACTATCTGCAGGTGATCTAGTGGAAAATCACTCAACTGACAGGCTACCGAGGCCACAGCCAGTGATTACACCAAACGACTTCAAGAGGAAGTTCACGAGATGAATTTCTGTAGCAGTCATTTCTAAGCTCATAATTTTATCTGTACATATGTGTGAGTGTGAGACTGATACTCTTTAGCTTTGGTATGAAACTACTTTCCCAGTGCATGCTGGGGAAAAGAAACCAAATGATTAAACAACTGCTGTAAAAATCTCTCCAGCCTTATTCACTGATAAAATTACTTGTATGAAATATTAAGTGCTTAAGTGTTACTGTTGTATTTGTTTCAGTGAATACACTGGTAAAAATAATTGAATGCTAAATCACCATGGGGTGGCATGATGGTGTAACGGTTAGCATATCTGACCCACAGCAAGATGGTCCTGGGTTCAGCGAAGGCATTTCTGTGTGGGGTTTTCATGTTTACGTATCTCTGTGCTTGTGTGGGTTTCCTCTGGATACTCAGGTTTCACAACACAATCCAAAGACATTCCCTTTAGGCTAATTAGCTGTTCCAAATTGCTCCTAGGTGTGTGAGTGTGTTGTTTGTTTTGTTTTGCTATGGTCTCGTGAGCTGATCAAGGTGTACTCAGCCTTCGCCCAGTGTTGGCTGAAATAGACTCCAGCCTTCCCGCAGCCCTATGCTAATAGGTTTAAGCGCTTCAGCACTGAAACCGATTTTACAGTGGCATCCATTAAGCAACCTGTATATTATATCATTTCATCCAGTTAAAACTCTGAGTGGGCCTGGATGTCACATTAATTGGGTTCAGCATTATCAGCTGATCCATTGTGAATAAATCTGTATGTTTCTTATAGTGTCAACTTATATATTTCTGAGTTTTGCTAACACCAGTGGCCAGACACAATGCGTGCTGTCTCATGCGAAGTGACAGCACTTGCAAACAGAGCATGTTTAACATGGTAATATAATAAACGAAGTGTATTTATTTATTTATTTATTTATTTAAATGAGCATTTTAAAATCAAATATCAAAGATAAGATGGAGGTTGAAAATGTATAATGAGTGGCAGCCTGAAACTTGTATGAATTGTGTATCTTAGAATGGAGTAATTTCTAGGTTAGATTTAAACCTAAGGCAGCAGGTTATGTAGAGGTTTGGGGAGTAGCAGAATTTATGAAAGATGTTATGATGTTAGGATAAAAAGGTAACTATTCTGTTAAAGTTGCAAAAATGTATCATCTTTTGATAAGTTTTTTCAAGAATTTTCAAATTCTGGGGTCATCCACATATTTGGTATGGGGATAATCCTAAAGTAAACAAATTACAAAGCCTTCCATACTCTCCTGTTACACATCAACATATGTATATTTTCACGAACAGGTGGTTTTTACTTCTATTTTTGTAGTTGCATTCTGTTAAAATATGTTTGTTTGCTTTAGCCAGTTTGAAAAGGCTGCTGTTTCACTCTTGCGAGATCATGAGAACCCCCAGTTCATATAAGGCAAGTTAATGGCAATAATAAAAGTATACAGATATCAAACTACCAAATCAGATATAAACTAGTGAACTTCTGAATAAAATAATTAGGTACCGCTATAATTCATACGTGATTCCGTTTACAGACATTAAAGCTAGCATGTGCTCGTAAAATATTAAAGGAAGAATACAGAGCCAATTATTCATATGCAAATTAGCTCAGATGGCAGAAACACAAAATGAGCACATGACATTTACAGCATTTAGCAGATGCTATTACCAAGTGCTTTAAAGTCACTGTCAGTAAATATATTCTTATACTGGTTCGTCTGGACACAGACTAAGTATACCGTCAGTTAACTCAGTGGGTAGGTGGTGTGCCTGTGAATTATTTTATTTATTTATTTATTTATTTTGAGTGTGTGTAAAACATAGTGCTAATCTAATCTAAGTACTGTGGAGAAAGGTAGGTTTCAGCCGTCGTTTGAAGGTACCCAGTGACTCCTGAGGAAGTCCATTCCACCACCTTGGAACCAGAACAGAGAAGAGTTTAGACACATTTCTCCCTTGACCCTTGGTAGAAGGAGGGACCAGTCTAGCAGTGCTAGAGGATCTGAGAGAACGCGGTGCTGTGCGGGGTGTAATAAGTGCTTTGAGGCAGGAGGGTGCGGGTCCATTTTTGGCTTTGTAGGCAAGCGGTAATGTTTTAAATCTAATGTGAGCAGCTACAGGAAGCCAATGGAGAGATTGTAGTGCTGGAGTGCGTTTGGAAAATTTGGGAAGGTTGAAAATGCCATGCAGCTGCATTCCGGATTAGTTGCAGAGGTTGAATTGCGCTCAAAGGTAGACTTGCCAGGATTGACATGACTTATTACTTTTCAACTTTTCGCATTACATTGTCGCCCCCCTGTGTGCAGTATTATTGCTGTTCTTTTTTATTTCTCCACACACACACACAAAATCATGAAACAGACATACATTTCCTTATTGTATTTTTTAATTATTGTAATACTGTTATTAGGTTACTGATCATAATTTCAACAGGTAATAATAAATTTTATTCGGATGCATTTAAAAATAAAAAAAGTAACCCTACCACCCCCTGGTTATATTTGTTTCTTGCTGTTACTGTTTCCACCAATGAAAGGTACAATTTTTAAAAAAAATATCTTAGTGGAATGAAACCTTTCCCACCTTTCTGCAGTCGGCCCTATCCTGGACGAGAGGAAAGAAAAGACCCACACCATGAAACAGAAAGGTATACCATAATAAACTTATCTGACATGGATACACCAATTTCATGGCAGCTATGTACCTCAATGTAAGCCCTGAATTTCTTAATTTATGTTAATCCTTATTCTCAGCTTCAAAAATCTGGATTTCTCCGACACTACAGAATATAAAACATATGAACCGTCACCTCATGAGCCAAATGGTACTTATTCCATGTTTTAAATTCTTAAACCATTTTTGTTGTAATGACTGTCTTATTAAAGGCTCTAAAAGGTTTTCATAGCCCATTTACATGTAGAAACTGGGACAAGCTACTAAGCGATGTCTTTTATTTATGCTGTGTGAAGTTATAGACCAATAGTTTGCTGTGAAGAATTAGCATTGTGTTTCCTATCAGTTACCTCCCTAAAGGATGGAGACAAGCGCAGTGCCCTGTACCAGAGATTTTATCAACATTTCCATGGAGATGGAGCCAAGCAGCCTGCTGACTGTGTTGTGATTTCTTCAAACAACCAGCAGTTGTGAGTACTGGGCACCTTCCAAAATGGAATGATTTTTAATTTAATAATTTTATAATGCAGTTTGCTGCATTTATTTATACAGTATATATATTATACAAATTTGACACTAACTTTAAACCTGACTGATTAATGTGTAGTTGTTTCAAAGTGAGAGAGACTCACTTTTATCAGTCCTATGATAGCTGAATAACACAATTTAATGTAAATGTTCTCTAAATATATAATTTAAGACAGGTGGGCATTATAAAAGTAATACTGGCGGAATGTAGAATTCAGCCTAAGAAGAGGTTGATGAAGCTGCAGAGGAAATAATTTATTCACATATTATGAAGATTCACACAAATGATAATTAACCTCTTGAATTAATCACCGGTGTAAAGGAAATCATCAACTTATTTAAAAAATATATAGCAATAATTCAGTACAACTTAGTGTGGGATATTTCTTTTATAGAGCACTTCTTTAAACCAAAAATTAATGTTATTGAGTGATATTTTGGACGCCGTATGATTACATGTTCAACGTAGTTTTTCGCCACGCTCACTTTATAGCACATCCGCTAGGTGGCTAGCTCGCCAGTTTTATCTTTATCTGACAAGAGTTTATATTTTAACTTGAAAGTTATATTTCATGTATCATTTACCATGCTGATATTGTAATTATTTAAATAATTATATATACATATATTACAGTAATTATTTCTATAACTAGGAAGTGTGGCGTGATACACACAGTGAAACATCCTAGTGTTGCTATCGCGAAATTTCAGCACTGTTGGAACACAGCTCCGGTCCAATAACTGAACCGGGCTCAGGTTTATATTCAAAATAATAACTAAAGATATTTCATAAAGTATGTTAAATCAGCAAGTAATTTATTATTTACAGTTTCATTATTAGTCTTTAAAAAAATTAAGTTAATAATGATCGCGTGGAGAGCGCAAACCTCTGCCAAGCTTAAAAGAAGAAGATAAAAAACACCCTGTCAAAACTTTATTTAAACTCATTAAATGATCATATTTGCTTAGTGGTTCCTATCTGAACCTACAGAACCTGTATGTATACATCATATTCTTATTATATTGAGCCTGCTGAGACTCCCTTTTGTTCTCATGGAGGACCTGAAGACCTGTAGTGCTGCAAACGATACAATTACAAATAGTGTCCTTGATCGATTCAGCCATCCAGTTAGATTTGATTTGTAACCTTATATACTAACACATTCAGGCAACACCATACTGCATCCTCCCACCCACGATACTCCATCCTGCTGTTTCTGGAGGTCAATAACAAAGCTCTCTTCTTCTTCTTTCAAAGGGATTACGCAAAATCATTAGGCCGCTGTTTGCAGGAGCGTGGCCTCTTGGTGGAAATGCTTTACCTACAGACGGAGTCTGGCTTGACCCGGGCCCTGAAAGATGTCCGCTCCAATGGTTCGCCCTTATGTATTCTCGTCGAACAGACTAATGTAGCTCTCTCCTCGTGCACAGTAATCATATTTACAGAATCCCTCAAAAGTAAGTTCCCCTCGCAGCAACAGTAAAATAACTAGTCAAAACGTACATTAAAATAGATTGTGAGTTAAGGCACCACTATGATCATAGGTATGTCTCTGAACTGCTCTAGTCTAAACTAGCGTCTGGGGTTAAACATAATTAACATGGACGCTTCCCAGTCACTAATACCATCACCTGTACACCTGCTCATTGATGCAGTCATATAATCAGCCAATCATGTGACAGCAACACAGTGCATAAAATCGTTCAGATAATATTCATAGTAATTAGACAGGGAAATTTTTTCCAAATCTCATCTGGTGACTTTAGATGAAGCTTTGCACACTGTAGCATCAGATTCCTGTTCTTGGCTGATTTCTGCTTTTCTGGTCACCACAGTGTTAAAGAGTGGCTATCCGAGTTACTGTAAGCTTCTTGTTAATTCCCCGTTCTCCTTTGACCTGTCTTATGAGCCATGTGTTTCCATCCACAGAACACTTGCTTTTTTTCCCCCCCACAAATTTTTGTAAACTCTGATACGTTAACAAGCTGTTGGTGTGTATCTGCATGATTACGCATTATTACACTGCTGTCACATGATTGCTTGTGTGGATTATTGTATTAAAGTGAAGGCTTGCCGGTATTCCTATCAATTTGGCCGGTGACTATAGTGTCCAGTGTACTGTGTGTGTGTGTGTGTGTGTGTGTGTGTGTGTTACACTCATAAACAACACAACAGAAATAAGTGTACAAGCATGGTACATGTATTTAAATTGAACTAAAGGATGTAGAATAGGATGGGGAAAAAGTGCTTTCTGTCTAAAATATATAATAAGAACTAAACACAAACCTTAACTACAGATTTATACATAAATACATTTGATTGTTTATTTTAAAAATGGACAGTTACTTTAACAGAAAAGAGTTTGAATGCTTTTTATTGGATATCTTTAGGAAACATTGGCTGGTACTACTTTTTTACTTATGTATGTATGTATGTATTTATTTATTTAGAGCTCCTTTGTTCTTGATCCCAAACATGAACCAACCAACATAAAAGAATTAGTTTTGAATGTAATTTGACTGAAATGTAATTTATATTCCAAGTTGGTGGCCACTTGTACAGTTATGCAGAAGTTAAAAGTGAAATATTGATAAATTGTTTTTTACTTCAACCCACTTGGCTCTTTTTGGTAACTTAGTTAACAATAATAATAATACATATTACCTAATTAACAACTGGTGGGGCTTTTGGAGATATGTGCTCTAAAGCCACCAGTTTCTTACAGAAGACTTTCATGTGTGGATGAAATTAAAATTAAATTCAATAATTAATTAAAAGAAACACCCAGTATTCAATTTATTTTTAAATAGGTAATTAAAGATATAAAATTTATTTTATCATAGAACTTGCTGATAATAATAAAATAATGTACCACTATAGTACAATAATAAAATATTATTTTATATTTTATTATAGAATAATGAAATAATTTAATGAAAAAAGTTGTAAATGAGTAATTTTATAAGACTTATTTAAGTAAAAGTACTTAATTTACTTACTTAATTAGAAATAAAATAAGAAATATGATTAACTCTGACATCCTGTAGACTCTAACTCATCCTGAACTAAATCCTGTCTTTAAAGGTTGTGTGTCAGATCCTGGCACTGAGCTGCTGCTCTCATCCTGCATGAACTGCACTAACTCTCACTTTGCAATATATATACAGCCTTCCCCCTCCCGTGACTAAATTTTCATTTCACTCCCACAGTTCACCGCAACATGCCCAGAGAGCAGGCACTGGACTTGGTGATGGTGGAGTATAGGCGTGCGAGCGGTGCCTGGCGTCAGTGTGACCCTGCGGAGGCAGCGGCAAGGGCTTCTGAGCTCTCTGATGACTACCTGGAGCGGGCCAAGCTAGAGCGCCACGCTGTGCCCCCTGCCATGCGCCACCTGCTCCTCCTCATGGCTGAGGGCCTGCACCTGTACCCAGAAGAGCTGGACTCCATCGCCGCATATGTACACAACCGCCAGGACCATCTGCAAGGTGAGTACTCACAGAGGTCTCCTGCTGAACACAGCAACGCAGTGTACGCAAGAGTTGAGTCAAGAAATAATGGATTCAGAGTTGTGTGTGTATGTGTGTGTGTGTGTGTGAGAGAGAGAGAGAGAGTGTATTCTAAAAGTTTTTGGGAACCTTACCTAACCAAAATGTGGAAGACTGTAATGTTAGAAAAAAGGATTCACACTCATACATAGGGCAGATTTAGAACAGCCAATTAGCCTAATGTGTGGACTGTTGAAGAAAACCGGAGTCCTCGGAGGAAACCCATGTAAGCTCGATAATCATTTTTCCAGTTCAGAAATAAATAAATGTGTGTGTGTGTGTGTGTGTTTATATGTCTGTCTGTATGTATGTGTATGTATGCATGTATATGTCTGTATGTATTTATATATGTGTGTGTGTATATATAAAATGTACACACACCATTCACTTTATTAGGAACACCTGCCCATTTATGCTGTCATCCAGTCAGCCGATCATGTGGCAGCAGCATAGCAAATAAGATTCTGCTGATATGGTTCATGCAGAAACTAAGGATTTATCAGGGCCCCCAATATGATCATTATTTTAGTATCGTGATAAAACACACCTCATTCCAGATATTTCTTTTCCCCCTACAGCAACTTCTTCTGAAGAAGATGGTACAGTGGCTCCCGTGACATCAAACAGTGTCCCTGCAGGCCTGGGGAATCCTCCACCCCTTCTCTCGACACCTGTCGGTACTGTCCCAGCACTCAATGAGCACCCAACACCTTCTAGTGGTATAACCAAACCAGCTCCTGGACATCCACTGAGCTCTCCAGGTCCGTTATCCATTTACTTACTTAAAAAAACTATTTATATATATATATATATACACACACACACACATACATACATATTCCTATATGTAACATATACATACACCAGTGTGCTGGAAATGTCCAGGCAACCAAACCTAATGCTAATCTTAAGTTTATAGATTTTATAGCTTTAATGTTAACTTCCATTTTTTTTTTTCTTTTTAGACTTGTATCCAAAAACCAAGCCTCCTCCTCTTCTTTCATTGAACATTGTTCAAGGATCCCCTTATGGTCCTCCACCTCATGATCCACCACCACCCCATGTTCTAACTGGAACTCAAGCCACGCCTACCTCTCATGGCCATCCGTCATCACACGGACCATCTGCCTCTGAGGCTCGTCCACTACTCCATGGTCCTCCGCCGCTCCATGGCCCTCCTGCCTCTAATGCCCCACCAAAACCTCATGACCTTTATGGCCCCTCACTACATCATGGACCTCCTGCTCCTCATAGTTCTTCCTCTCAAAATCCACAAACAGTAAGGAGTCCCACAGCACCAAACGGACCATCAGCTTCACATGGTTCACATCCACCAATGCCTCATGGTCCTTATAACGGAGCCCATGTTTTTCATATAGGTGGAGCAGTACCTCGTGGCCCACCATTGCAGAATGGCCCGAGTGGGCTCCGAGCCCCCCCACCTTTACTCAGGAACCTGCGCATGAGAAATCCAGCAGGTCTGCCTTAGGATCAGTCTTTATAACTCTGTAAAGACAGCATTGTGTGTGACATGTAGAAACTTCCCTTGTGCTGGAGTGAGTAAGGAGCTGCAGTACAGGCTCTGTGATGACTCAGGATGTTTGGTAAAATGAAGCCAGTGCAGCCTCATAGGAAACAATCAACAATTACATGGTGTTATCATAAGACTCGTGTTGTTTTATGTATATTGTATGATTGTAGTGCCAGGAACAAACATGTCAACAAGTATGAAATGTTTCATTAAAAGTTTCCATCTCCTTACCTACTGGTGTCATTACTGTACACGTGTGAAACACGTTTATGTCGTATACCTGTCTGACTTTCTAAAGAATAACAGACAGAGCAGCAGCCTCATCTTCCTCAGTCCAATTCATCTCAGCCTCCCTGATTCAGCTCAACCCCTCCCTCATGTTTCACTCCTTCTCTTTCTCACTCATTTGACGAACCACTTAATCCTATTATTAGGGTCGTGGGGAGGCTGGAGCCTATCTCAGCCAACACTGGGTGAAGGCAGGGTGCACCCTGAACAGCTCGCCACACCATCACAATTACAAACACCCATTCACACTCACACCCTGGGGCAAAATGGAACAGCCAGTTAGCCTAATGTGCATCTTTGGACGCAATCACTTTCATGCATCCTGTACACGCAATCTTTCATGCATCCATTTCCTTTTCCCAATCCCTCCTTCACACATCCTGTCCACCTGTGCTTTAAACAAAAGGTCATAGAAAAAATATTTTTAACTCAAACACAACGTTGATGCGCACATCAATGTACATCCAGCACAAACACGGTAAGGAACGGAAACCAGTTCATTCTTTTTCCTTCTGTATGAGAGACGCCACAAAATCTTTCTCCTCTCCACCACCAGTCTGACTGGATAAGAGCATAACTGGGCCCAAGTACAGGTGTACACATTTAAAAATATGTATAAGTTGTTTATGTGGGAGCACGCCCACCTCACAGCAAGAAGGTCCCACGTTCGAGTCCCGGGCTCTGTGTTTCTCAGTGGAGTTTGCAAGTTCTCTCCGTGCTCATGTGGGTTTCCTCCAACAGTCCAGACATGCAGATTAGGCTAATTGCCCCTAGGAATGGATATAAGTGTGAGTGGTTGTGTCTGTGTTGGCACTGCAATGATTTTGCAAGCTGCTGAGGGTGTACCCCATCTTTGCCCAGTGTCGGCACGAAATCACACGAAACACAACCAGGAGGAATCTAGGAACATGTTTGCCTCCGTTACGTCCTTTGCTGGTGTCTCTGAAGGTGGACTCATTTTCTTTCTGGAAACTTGCCTGGACACCTGTGTTTGCTCTTTTTGCACTAATGCATTCTGGGCAGCAATTACAGTGTACTTGTATGTAATCTGGCTAAGGAAGGAGAATGAAATGATAAGGTGCAAACTGAAACTCCTCCACATGGAGCTCCACCTGCACATGAAGTCACTGGGAGTGACCTCATTTTTAAAAGGCTCTCGCTCTCCCTCAACCAGCAACCGCAATCCTTCAAATGTTCACTGCTGCATGATGAACCAAGTGTCTCATCACACCCATTCTAAAACATGAAATTCACTTAGATTGATTAAAAAAACAAACAAACCCAAAAACCCTAACCATTGTCACTAAAGCCAGACTCAAAAGATGGATTAATGATTTATATATACACCATTTAACCACTGGAGGGCGCCAAGAGCTCTTCAGTCATTCATCTTTACTCCTCTGGATCCAAGCAGCCCTTAAATTAAGTAATACCCTTTTAAAGCAAAATTGTGTTCATATTAAAAATCTCCAATCAATCACCTGTGAATAAAAAAATTACAGGGGGTCATGCCTCATTGTCAAGCACCACTCAGGATATTGCAGTGTTCCTGTTCCTGCTTTCATTATTCTTTTTATAAATGAAGTCGTAATTATTCATAATGACTCACACTTATATTCAGGAAAAAAGTTCTGAAGTGGGGGAAGGGAGGGGGGCCACACAATAAAAAAAACAAGCAATGCAATAAAAAATAATCACAAAATGTAAAATGTAATTTACTAGATCTTTATTAAATCAAACAGCTAATAAAAACATTGATTTAAGGCAGACTAGCAGCAAGCATTAGCTGCAAGATGGACAGTACGAATAAATACAAGGCCGATTGCTTAGTAAAAAATAGAAACGTTATAAAGCCATAGAGAGAGAGGGTACAAACACGACTAGTGCAATGAAGGATGAGTGTATAGATATAATCCATGAGCTATGGCTGTTTTCTTTCTCTCACCATCTACCTGCCGTTTACAAATCTAACATCACATCAAGACGCCTTGGAGTTTGGACAAGGGTGACACTAAGAAAATATTAGTTTTGTTTTTCTTTCTTAAATAAATGTGTTTTATTAAACATAATATAACTGCTTAATAATTTGGGAAAATAGCTACTAAAGCATGTTAATTTATTAAAACTGGCCTTTTTCTAAGCCTTGTCAAAGCCCCTTACTTAGTAAAAAAAAATACTCCAGTAACTAATCTACAATCACATCTGCAACAAAATCACACAAGCGCTGGGGAGGAAAAATTACTTATTCGCTAAGAACAGCTTAAGAACGTTGTTAAATTGTAACAATTTTCTTTTAACCAGTCACGTAGGCAATACACTCACTCATTCTCTTCATTTACTAAACCGCTTAATCCTACTATTATTACTATCCCAGTTCGGAGGGAGGCTGGAGCCTATCCTAACTAACTTTGGGCGAAGGTGGGGTCCACCCTGAATAGCTTGCCAGACCATTGCAGGGCCAACACTCTCACACACACACACCTAGGGGCAATATGGAACAGCCAATTAACTTAATGTGCATGTGTTTGGATTATGGGCGGAAACCAGAGTACCTGGAAGAAACCCAAGCAAGCACGGGGAAAACATGCAAACTCCACACAGAAACGCCCTCACCAAGCCCAGGACCCGAATGCTGGACCTTCTGGCGGTGAAGTGGACATACCACAGTGCATCTGTGCAAAAGTTTTGAACACCCTTAAAGAAATTCTGTCAAGCAAAGATGGCTTAAAAGAAAAAAAAAAAAAAAAGAAAAAATAAAAATAAAAAAAAAGGAGATTAAATGTTTCTAAATAAATACCAGAAATATTACAAAGAGCAGCACACAGTAATAAATGAAAACAAGTCAGTATTTGGTCTGATGACGACTGCTTTGCTTAAAATAAACTATTCTCAGGTAAAGTGTGTGCAAGTTTAGGAGAAAATGAGCTGTAGGTTTTATTGAGAATCGTGCCGGACCAGTCACAGTTCATCTGGAGATTTTCTTATTTTTGCAGCGAAACCCAGCGGCCTTCACTATGTTTTTGTTTAGCCTTTTGTGTTATATACAATTTTTCTGCCACATTTAATTTGTTCACCAAAAAAATTCATTTTGGGAAATTTAAACTGTTTTTGTTTTTATTTCATAAAAAAAAAAAAACAGACCTCAGGGGTCCAGACTTTTCCACCGAAAGGACCATTTCATAGTATGCCAATATAGAACAAGCATAGCATGTTTGCTAGCACCGGCTTCAGCGCGCTGTCCGGAAACCTAATATACGGTTTTGCCTCTGTGACCTTGAAAAGTAGGTCAAGGTCACTCACACACAAACTCATTGTAGCACTCATAGTAGTGAACAAGCATACCGAGTTTGAAAACCCCAGCATTAGCACGCGGCAAGTAAATGTCCAGAAACTAAAGTGTGATGAACAGACGGACAGACAGAATCCACTCTTATAGCTCACGAGCCACTTTGTTGGGTGCCTAAAACTAAATAGGGTGCCTAAAACTTTTGCACAGAACTGTATGTGACACACCTCTTGTGTGTTAATGAGTTTTAGATCATCTCAATACAAGGAAACGTGTAGAAGTTCCTGTCTGTTGCAACTCCATAACACTATGAGTGCAGTGTAAAGAGATTAGAGGGAAACACCGGGAGTGTTTTTAAATACAGCAGGATTAGTCAGCATTAGCCTGCAACCAACCAACATGAAGCTTGCACCTTGTTCTGCTCCACGGGTTCCAGAACCGGTTACGATCAGGCGGGCATAATTAAGGATAATCTAAAGAGCTCTGCCCCTGCTCTGGTTCCGTCTCAGCAGTGCCGCTGTGAATTCACTCACCCAAACCAAGTGCAAGCTTGCAGAGTTCAGTATTTTTCATGTAATATGAGCAGGACTGCTACAACTTGTCCAGGTCGTTAAGTGTCCTCATTCGAGCGGCCTTTAAGTGCTCATGTCCTGCAATCTGAAATCTGGTGGGTGGTAAATATAGACATGGAAAACATTCACCAAAGTACTGATCACACGACGCGCTTCCCTCTATTAAAACTCGGATATTGTCTTCAGACAAATACGCAGGACGTGTAACATCTGAACATAAGCAGAACATGGTTTAAGCTGTGTGTCTGTGTGACAAATGTGAACAGAACTGACTCCTGACTGACCCCAAATCAGACGGCAAGCAAAGAGGATAAATAAAAATATATCTATCTATTTCCTGGCCCCTGGAGAGCCCAACCTCCAGAGGATGAACATTTGTGATACGAGAAAGCCACTACGACAAGCAGACAGACGGCGAGTTATTACGAAATGATCCACTATTATTACTAATCAACGATTACTCATCACTAATGTAGTTAGTGCTGTGCTGCTAGACACATGCCTTAAATTCAGCTTTCTCTTTCTGATATGTGTGTGTGAGGAAGTGGCAATGAAAACCATCAGATGAGACATGGAGGAGGAGGCATACACGACTTGTGTGTTGCAGACCTCAGAGATGAGTGAAGGCCTCAGCAGCGGAAATGTTTCTGTGCTATAGTGATGGACAGAAAAGGGGGATTAAGGATGGATTAGGGGTCAGAGGTAAGGCTCATATTCTGCTTTTTCTCCCTCCAAGAGGCTGCCCGAGGAGGAGAGGAGCGAGGGACGACGGTGCTGCAGTCCTGTTATCATCTCATTCGGTCTTTTTGGCCCAGGCCATGTCATCACAGCGTGGCTTCTGTCCTGTTAGCTTTTCCACCAACCACTCCATTCTCCTCCAGAAGCCTATCTGGTCCAGAGGGTAGTTCAGCCAGCCTGAGACAGAGACAGAGACAGAGAGAGAAAAAAAAAATCATTCAAAAATGAGATAATGCTACATCTTTGACTAGCATAAAATTAACCAAAACTGTAAGATTGTTCCCCCCTCCTCATTGTAAGGATGACAAACACTTTAAGCTGGGTTGGTAATCTTAAAAGCTAGCAAAATTTAATGGTAGCATCTCTTCAGAGCTCTGGCTAAACCCTCCACTTCCCTTGGAGGCCCTTATAAAGCTATACCCCCTCTACACACATTCTGACTGTAGGTTTGTACACAGTAGGTTTAAAGTACAACTGTATAACAGAGTCGTTCAACTATCAGTTCAAAGGAAGCAAAGCTAAATCATTACCTATCCTATGATGATATATGTATATATTTTACTAAAAGTGTATAATATTGTATAAAGTATATAAATATTTCTGTGCTGTACTCAACACACCTTGTTACATGCCATTGCCATTACCTCATATTCTCCATAGCGAATTCTAGAGATGTCTCAAGTTATTGAGTTTTAGCTTATTGTTTTATCACTGATACAAATAACTCATACCAGGTTATGGCCAACAGAACAATATACACAGTCCAACACTTCTCTGAAAGTTTACAGGGGCGACACTGATTGTAATCATAGCATTAGCAAAGATAAAAAATATATAGGAAAAAGGAAATGGCAGACATGAAGCATGGAAAAAGCATGGAAACACCACCCACACTCGCTGGACTGCAGCACTTCTTGGTAGAGAAAGTCCCAGGTAAGATCGAAGACATTGAGCTAAGGAGACCAATTATTTACTTATTTTTATTATTTTATTTGTATTATTTTCTTGTTTTGCTCTGCACCCATTCAAAGTGAGCACACACAAACAAACAATGAGCACAAACACACTGCGGTGCCTGGGGAGCAGTTGGGTGTTAGGTGCCTTGCTTAAAGTCCTCTCCCCGACACCACACAACCAGCCTGGGAATCAAACCAGTGACCTTTTGGTCCCAAACCCACTTCTCTTACCATTAGGTCATAGCTGCCCTCCTCTATGATGAAGATTATGATGATGATGATGATTATTACCATTATTATTACATCCCCTCTCTCCAGTTCACACAGTTATGTCAGAATCAGAACACTTTACTGATTCTGGATGAAATTTTGTCATAGGTATCCCAACCTTTAATCATTATGTTACTTAGAAATCACAGGTAAAGATCAACAGAATACATTGCTAGGTATAAAAACTTTTTTTGTTGTTGCTGTAAAAATTATTAATAATAACAATAAATTATTGATTACTCACAGATTTAGATCATATTTCTTCATATCTTTGCTGGTTTAAATCATTCATAATTACAATTATTATTAGCATTATTGGCACATTCCACAGTAACTGATGGATATTTAGATACTACTTCTCCATTAAAAAACGACAAATTCATGGGATATAAATTATTTACAATTTTAATACCATGACCATGAATAGCTATCATAATCGAATTGTAAACAACCATTTCAACAAAAAAAGTGACTAGATCATGGTCATAAGTGAAGAACTAAAGTGGTAACTGTTGGTGCAGAAAACTTCTCTAGGTTTTCACCCATGATTACAAATGTGATTTCTCTGCTGTACTGCGATGGCCTGGCGAGCTGTCCGGGGTGTACCCTGCCCTCACCCCGAGTCGGCTGAGATGGGCGCCAGCCTCCCCGCGACCCTAATTAGGAATAAGTGGTTCAGAAAATGACATGACATGACATTTCTCTGCTGTAAGAAATCAATTTAACTAAAACAAGGCCACATGACATTGCAAAAATAGTTTCTAATAGTAAATCATCAGTTTCAATACACTGCATCAACTACAGTTTATTTAAAACCCATCGTCATGGGCGACTGATGGGACACAATGGGAACAGGAAAGTGAAAAAACTGGAAATGAGTCCAACTTCAATCAATAAGAACTTCACAACAAATGTTTTTCTAACAAAATAGTTCCTTATCTGTGCATTTATCTTGGGAAAGATATTTTGTACACGGAAACAACGTAAAGTGCTGATTCTGCACGATATTAACAGTAGAAGAAAGTAATATGCGTATACGGTGAGTAATTAATTTAAATAATCATTTGGAATGTCTTTTAGGGTTGTGAGAGTTTTACCTACCTGCAATGTTCAGAATCAGAAATCATGAACCTTCAAATACAGGCTCTCAACACGGACTTCTAGACTGTCGACATGTGGTGACGGCTGCCAAGTCACATGATCATCAAAGGGCAATAACTCTATATTTTCAAGCCAATTCAACCATCCCCCAAACTAGTGAAGTAGATTATTTCATTTTAAAATCTATTTTAAAAAATGACTTTTCTATGTTATATATGCTGTAACAGCACTAGTTTATTAAAATGCAAGTGCAGAATTTTTGCACGTGCCACACCTTTAGCGCATGCCATCACAAGTGATAATGGGGTAGATGTTCAGATTTCATACCTGTAAAAGCAAAAATCTGTAAAATATCTATTTCCAGTTTTGCATACATGTGTAGCTCTCATAAGAGTAACGTCCCATGCTTAAAGATGTGCTATAACATTACCATGTGTATTAACCTTTAAAAATTTGTTAACCATTTGAACCATGGATTTCCCACACGTATTGGTAGTTCACCCATCCTTGAAGAACTCACTTTCTCTCTCTCTCTCACACACACACACACACACACTCTATATACCTCCCTCCACAGATCAAGCATACATGAGAGGTCCTCAATCACCCCTGACCACCCAAACATCTCACTCTATGTACACGTCCTACGTCAAGTCCCTTACTAGCTGTGTGCGCGCACGTGTGTGTGCGTGCGTGTGTGTGGGGGTGTGTGTGTTTGTGTGTGGTCCCTGTAGTGGTCCTGTCGGTGTAAGAGGAGAGCAGTGTAGCACATCATCTTGTTTGATTACGCTTCTTTGTCTCCCTCTTTTCAATCTGTCTCTCTCTATGCAGGGCTGTTTGTTCACAGAGACAGCAGGTTAGCATTAAATATACATGGAGATTGTCAGCCAGTCACACATACAAAGGCAAGCTGGGGCCCTGGGGACCTGTTGGAGAGGGTGGAGGAGCCCCAGCCATGCTGAGAGACTTCCCATGGAAAAAACATAAAAAAACAGAGAAGTAAAGAGAGAGAGAGAGAGAGAGAGAGAGAGAGAGAGAGAGAGAGAGAGAGAGAGAGAGAGAGAG
>JAQMYF010000004.1:27846500-27857784 GCA_030014195.1 Neosilurus mollespiculum
AGAGAGAGAGAGAGAGAGAGAGAGAGAGAGAGAGAGAGAGAGAGAGAGAGAGAGAGAGAGAGAGAGAGAGAGAAGGAATAAGGGTGACTGTTTATTAATTAAAAAAAGTAAAAATAATGAAAAATAAAAGATGGAAAGTGGTACAGGTGCTAAAGGATTGAAAAAGACTTCTCCTTTCCTCTTCATCAGGTCTCTACGCTAATCTCAAAATAGTGAGATGGAGACAAGAGGATCTGCTTGCTTTCTCAGTCTCTCTCAAACACACACTTGCACACACGCGTACACTCTCTACCCCCGCACTCACATCTGCTGTCCACAGGGGCACAGGGTGACGCACAAGCATCCCCACTCAGCTCTCTCAAAGACACACACACTGCATACTGATTATTCCAGTTATCACAGGGGTTTAATGCTTATACACTTTACACACACACACACGTATTTCTATCTTTACAGGAATATTCACTGGCATAATGCATTGCCTAACCTCATATCCTCCCTTATTAAAACTAAACACCTCGCCCCAACACTTACCTTCAACCTAATTCTAACCTGAACCCTAAAACTAGGTGTTAACCCACAAACAACCCACTGAAAATATACTCTGACTCTGTTGGTTAAAAACATAGTCTGGTCCCTAATATGTAGCAAGTACAAGTACACACACACACACACAAAATGTAATGCTTGTACTGTACTTCCAAAGAACTTTTATATTTCCAATTTACAACAAAACAGGAAAGAATAAAGTTCTACACAGGGGGCCAATACTGCAAAAATATTTACCACAATATTTCGCTTTGCTGAGGTTCTCCTACTAGGGTGCCACCAAAACGATATTAAAAGTGTTAAACTTGCTTTGATTTCTTTCTTTCCTTTTTTTTTCAAGAATTACAACAAATTATTCAATAGGGAAGTGCTAAATTGAGATATGACAGTTTACTCTTCCATTAATCCACAGTAGGTAAGAAACACAGAAGTACTCGATGCAATGCGTCACTTCGTATGCCTCCGCCGTAAACCTTTTCAGGGTGTGCTTGAACTGTGACCCTGACCTTTGAAACATATTCTCAAACACTTCACTAGTGAGTATCTGATGTGTTTTATCCGCAATTATCAGTTCATTCTGGTCAAATACAAAAGTTTCCTTGTAAAACCACCTCAGCTCCCAGGCTTAGTATCTCTTACTTAGCTGTTTTACATCTTGTTTTGGTTCTGTGTCTGTTTACAGTAACAATAAAAAAGGCCTACAAGAACGATCTTGTGCATAAGTGATAACTTGGCAGTGGATCACTGATTCGTAGAAAATGGAAAAGTCTGAGATCAAGTGTTAAGAAACAGAAGAAGGCATACAATTTTAAAAGAAAAAACTAGGATACAGCATCTCTCTCTTACCCTCACACACACACACACAGAGATGACAACCGACATGTCAGATATTAATTTATAATTTACAGATACTTCACTGTTTATATCCTCCGTGTCTATGCTAACCTGAGGACAAGCCATTATAAAATGCTATTTCTGTGCTCTCGCCTGCCTCAAGATCGCATTGTTTACTAATATCGTCTAGCCGGTGCAGGGGTCACTGAAACTCGCACGCAGGAATAACCACAGTGCCAAAGAGAGTCATCAAGCCCAATTCCAGTTTAATTCTGAGAGAAAACACTGTGTTTATTTAATACGCCTGGCAAGTAAATGAAGCCTTTTAAAAGCTGTACCAGCTCGTGGGCATTTAGTAATGAGTAACTGGTGAAAGTTTGGTCTAAAACATGCAGGAGTTCAGCCTGCAGAGAGGGGACAAGATTATTTTTAAAGCTGACCTCATGTGCCCTGACCTTTGACCTATGAACCTATACCAGTTCAGAGCCTTTAGTAGTGAGTAATTGGTAGAAGTTTGGTTAAATGTGTTTAGGGATTCACAATACAGTGTCCACAAACATTTTCGTCATATCCAATTCCCACACGTCAAGTATTGACTTCCCTGTCAGACAACCACCACCAACAAGGAAGGGGCGTAAGCATGCACATGCCCCCTCTGTGTCACGTGATGCTGCCACCCGCCTCTTTACAAACTGCTGCGCATGCGTATTTGGGGTGACCTAACACACTCAGAGGGAAAGTGCTATCTGCTCCCTTGTTCGATTGAGCTTTACAGACACCGATGATTGGCTGGTGATCGCTGTGAGTGACAGGGAGGTGAGCATATGCCATCCCTTCCTCCCAAGGAGACATTCACAAACATATTCAATTATACTACAACCTGGGAGACAATAATTTTCCACAACAAGGGCCTCAATGAAGGACCTAACATCTTACAGGGGTGACCTCCGACATAGAACCTACAACATGTACAAAGTGTTAAACAGTATATTTTTACCTCTGCCAAGGATGGTATGTTTTTATCTGTGTTGGTTTGTCTGTCGCTTAGTTATGAACAGATTTTGCTAAATCAGATGACCTCAGACTTTGCTGAGGGGTGGAGTACAACCCAAGTAACGCTGAATTAGATTTTGGAGATGATCCGAATCAAATTCTGGATTCAGTATTTCTTAAAGGATTCTTTAACATCATGAGAAAGCAGAATTTTTGGAAGTGTGATATTGCATCAGGGCAGTATGGTAGCGTAATAGTTAGTTAGTGTTTCTGTGTGGAGTTTGCATGCTCCCTGTGTTTGCGTGGGTTTACGATGTCAGCTTAGATGACGCTGTGACCCTAGCAGGATTAAGCGGTTCGACAAATGAGTAAGTTATGAGTATTACAGCAGCAGATCAGCCCAGCAAGGGGTACTGTGCACATACTTGTATTTTTTGTCTTGGAAGAGGTTTGCACTTGCAGAACACTTCTAGTTTCTACTGTAAGCAACATGTTTAAAAAGAACATTCTAAAGATCCCTTTGGCAATTAATATGTACAATATGACACAGAAAGTAAAATTCTCAACAGTGGGTATGTGCGCGCGCGTGTGTGTGTGTGTGTGCGTGCGCGCGCGCGCATACCTGTAGTAATGCAGTAATAGGTCTCATGAGGGGACACATGGTGGATACGATGGTGTTTGCGGGGTAGCACTAGGTGGCAGTCCTGCAGTAGAGTAACCCATCGTGGCAAGCCGAAGTAGGAGTGTGACCACTTGTGGATCTGATTGGTCATCGTCACAAAGACGGCCAGCGCAAACACAAAACAGTCCCAAGGTTTGGACTCGGCAAGGGCATCTGTGACAGGGCGACACAGAACACAGTGCATCACTGTAGCAAACGTAGATCTGTCCGGTACGGTTTGTACTTCGAGCTAGTGCCTCAGTTTAAACTTGATATTATAATACAACAATTTTATCTTCTCTATACAATGTTACACTGCCCGAATACCTAGTGACTTCTAGTACCATGATATTATCAGACTTCGTGACCTTTATGCCTTTTGTATAGGACATCCACATTTTAAAGCAGCAAGTACACTAGTACATGTTACTTAAAACCCGCCAAAGGAGCTGAATTTCCTTCCCCAGTAAGACACAAGATGAGCTAGTTGACAACAGGAATTGACTTTGGTTGGTGTTTTGAAAGCTCTGGTGTTATGATACTGGCTAGAAACTCCACCCCTTCTCCCTCTCACGACTCTTGACTCGTCGGGCACTCTTGCTTTCTGTCCTGGTAAATGGAGAAGGGTATAAATTGATTGGTACCTGTGGTAAATTTGTATTACTATCTCTTTAAAGCGATCATGTAAGACATCAGGCAATATCAGTTCTTGCTTCTTTTGAAGTATGCACGAGACATTTTGCCTTCTTTACCGGCTGTTCCAGCCCTGGTAGTGACACGAATTCATTGTTTTGTCCTATTGGATGGGCTGCATGCAACAGACACCAGTCTAGGATAAACACATATTCGGCCAGTGATGAGAGGCGTCGCCAGGAAAATGGCAGAGTGAAAAGCATACAGCTGCACAAACAACAAGCGCAGAAATCGCGGATAACATCACATAACATAGCATCGGCACAGGCTGTACTCTGAAAGCGTTTCCTTTCAGACACAATTCAGTTGTCTGCGAAGACCACTTCAAGCCGACCTGCTATCGGCGGTACCTCCAGGCAGAGCTACTTGGCACGAAGCCTAAGCTTTTACATCTAAAATCGGATGCTGTTCCTACGGAATCCCTTCATAAAACTCAAAAGATGACAACGAACGTGAGCAGCGCCTCGTCAAAAGGAACCAGTAAAAGGTAAGAGCCTTTAGTACGCTGGTAGTTTTATCACCTAAAATGACACTCGCTGCTTGTTTACTTGAGCTGGACAACCCGACCAAACGATTTCACGTCACTTCCAGGAAAAATTGTTAATCTGCATTGGTTCAACCCCAAGCTAGTAATCCACGGGATAAAATTGCCCAGTATAGTGCTTTTCATGGTCATTTATGTTAAAATAAGCTCTGTATCACTTACACATATTACATTATGCACAAATTATGATGTAAGGATGATCAATACTGGTACTCTTTATATAAAGTCAATGTACATCTGACAGGTATAATTTGTTAACTGTATTTTTATGATCACCCAACATAGTTAAATGGCTTTTGAAACAGAACTACAGTGCAGTGTCAGATCTACTCCTTTCCAAATTTTTTTGATAATAAAATAATTAAAAAGAGATTAAATATGCTGTTTTTAGTTCCTGAATGAACAGCTGGCAGTTATTACACCCTCCTCTGCTGTTCCTAAATCAAAGAATGATGGAAAGACTTTATTTTTTCTTTATTCTGGATGATTACAATGCTACTCAGGAGAGTTTTAAATGGTAAAATCAAAAGCAGGGAGAAATCAACACTGCACTAATCTAGTTTACTGCATTCTTATAATGATTTGACCAGTCATAAGTGCACAACTTACAATTATTAGCAGATGATGAGATGGATGCCACTAAATAGTCTATTTGCAAAAATCACCAAATCTAATTGAAATAATTGTTTTATTGTATACTACATGGAAAAACATGCAAAAAAAGCACAATAAAATGAAAATTTTAAATCATGATTTTTAAATTCTAAAATCATAACAGATGCATGAGCTCCGCACGAATGCGTGTACACACCGCAAAAACTGACATCATGGCAAGCGAAAATATCTTGAATATGGTCAGGGTTTTTCAAATAATAAATATATAATTCAACAAATATAAGAATAATTAAATCCATTTCTACTCATTTAAAGTTTTTTTTTTCTTTTTTTTTTCTAGATTTCTAAAACTAGAAAAAATCTGACCATATTCAAGATATTTTCACTTACTAAGATGTCCATTTTAGCAGTGCAGGTGCAGTAGAGCTGTGTAACAGGGTTTATTTAAGATTGTTAGTATATACGACTTACGAATAAAGAAAAAACAAACTAAAATTAGATTTTTATATTTATTTTTACATATTTTAACCATTAGTGAGGCAGGTCAGATGATCTCTGCACTTTGAGCAGAGCTAGCAACGTGCTGTAAAGTGTTTTTTGAGCTACTCGTTCACAGTTAGTATATACCTGTACTACATGGAAATGTAAGCATACTGTTTACTTTTAGTATATACTATGTGGAAACATAAGAAAAAAAAACCCCAACATTTTTATAGTTGTTTTTTTTTTTTCTTCCCTTAAACCATGATAAGCATGACACTGCCGGTTCCAAGTGACCGTGACAATCTGTGAGTGTCCGCCATTTTGATTTATGTATTATCCTGAGTGGATAATACATAAATCAAATCCCAGATAGCAGACCAGTAAAATTGTGGTATTCCTGTGTAGTGTATACTAATATATATTGTCCAGACAATCTAAAATTATCTGATGGTACTACAGCAGGAGAAATGTACCAGTCATGTAAACAACATTTAAATCTAAAACAGGATATTTGGATGTGTTAAATACACCCCACAATTCATTCTGCTTTCAAGCATTTTTTTGTGTGACTAATATGAAACTGACTACATGGAAAGTGTGTCTGTTTGTGTCTTTGCACCTGGTGTGTAGGACAGGAACTTGTAGGCCATGTGGGCGAGAGGCAGGATGGTGATCATGCAGTTATCTCCATTTGTCTCAATGAAGTCGTGCCGCGTGATGGCTGTAGGGTCGATGTGGTGCTCCCGGAATGGACGGATAAACGCCTGCATGCACGGTGTGACAAAGAGACAGGGAGATGAAAGGAAGATAAAAAAAAAAGGAGAAGATGGAAAATAAGAGAAATTACCTTTCTGTAACATACAGGCAAAGAACCACATCGTACACAGAATAATGAGTGGCTAAATAAATTGGTGGTCACACAAAGTTACGACTGATGCACTTCCTTGGGAGTCTGGTTTAAACTGCGCCATGCCATATTGCAGCACAATCAAAAGAGCTATAGTTGAAGAACAAGTTGGGAGTTTTGAAAATGAAAGCAAAAATACAAAGAATGTCAGCCTTAACAAACAGCTCTGAAGCATGAGGGCTCCTGCATGTCAGAAGAGAAAGGAGGGTGTGGGAGGGTTGATGCTGACCGATAGAGCCTAATGAAAGCGGGGGTGGGAAGCAGGAGTTCACAGGTTCTGGAGCTGTGAGATAACCGGGCATAAAGCAGCACTTCCCTACCGCTGCCATCCTGCAGCATGAAAAAGCCTACGCTCAGCAGCTCATGTCACTCATGGCCGGGGCTACACGGGGCACAACAAATGAAAGACGGCTCAGAAAAAAGTGCATAAGCTAGAGAGGGGAGAGAGAGAGCGAGGTAGAGAGAGAGGGGAATGAAATACAGGAATGAAAGTAATTTATTTAGCCATACAAAAAGAAGGAATCGTTGGGAGCTGCAGTACTATGGTGCTTCAGAGGCGAGAAGCGGGGGAGGAACCATCATTATCATGTGGCCCGAACTCAATCATGGCTGTATCTGAGGCCGCACGGCTGAACTCTGCTGGAGTGCAGGGATAGGGGGAATATCTGCTGATATTTCGACAATTATATTCCCTCTCCTTCTGCTCATCCTCAGACCGTGTGCGAGATTAAACGTGTGATAAGCTCCAGACGCATATGTGTGTGTGTGTGTATATGGATTCTCCAGCACACCACGGCCACCTGGCGCTTCTCCGCCGCTAATCCCGCACCGTTTAACACCCTGCCTCGCCTTGGCTGCCTTCTGCCTAATCATGACTTCCATCACCGGATTGCCCTGGCAACGCAGTGGCTGATGGGAGCCTGGCTCTCCTGCTTTTAACCCGACACCCACTGGAGCAATCCGTTCCGTTTTGTCCGCTGCACCCTTTCTTCCTCGTCACTCTTAAGAGCCTGTTTAATTGCGCTCATTAGCAACTTTCCCTCAAGTTGATGCTTTTTTAGTTTGAACGCATGGACAGAAAGCTGTATATAGCCTTCCGCTGAGCTTCGCCTTTAATGTGCCCGTTAAAGGGTCTTGGTTTGCTGTGCACTGAAGGGGCCCTAAATTCCCCTGCTTTTTTTGATGTCTGCTCACTCCCAGGTGGTGGGTCCTAATTATCCTTGACAGTGGAAAGATTCGCTGTAGCTGCAGAGCCATAAGGAAGCCTGTTCTCTGCTCCTCCCTTTAGCCGTGGCTTGGTGGATCAAGCCGTTTAACAGCACAGACGGACGCTGATGAAAGCGTGGAGAGCGCGGCCTCGCTGGCCCGGCCCACAGGGGTGCTGCCGAATGCGCTGTTCAGATGGCCTACTCTCCAGGACACAAGGATGGCTTGTCTAAAGATTCTTAGACACTCCGTCCATGTGACTGGGTTGTCTTTAAAAAGACATTTTTACAGCATTAAACAAGCACGGCATTAAACTTTTAGTATTTCCGGCTTCTACAGATTCTGAGTTTGATATCTATCCATGTGGCTTGGATATCCATCCAAATGTATCCCTACTTACATCTAAGTATCTTCTACATCTAATTACCACCACCAAGGAGGTTAGGTTTTTGTCACCGTTGGCTGTTTGTTAGCAACTTTACACAAAACAGTTGTGAACGGATTTGAAATTGTTTTTGTACAGATAAACTACAGCCCAAGTGGCACTCCATTCAATTTCAGAGGTGATCTGAGCATAAAAAATTAAATAAACAAATACAATTTTAATATAAGTGTGTGGTTAAAACAAAAAGAGAGAATTTCACCATGCGTGGTGTTTAACATAAAACGGGACTGTGCAGTGTAGCATTACTGCTAATGGATGTTCTGGCAGTGGGAGTCTCTCTCTCTCTCGTTCTCCCTCTCTCTCGCCCTCTCGCATTCTGTATGACCATTAACTGCATATGTGACTGGACACCATGTTACCATTGGGACCTATCCTATAGAAATGAAGCTTTTTTGATCCACCATTCACCCCAATTTTCAACCCTAGTCTGTGCGCAACCTTCTCCAGACTTAAGCATGTGCACAGAGCGCTGTTTCTCTTTTCTCAGGTATGCCACTATTGTCATTGCAGATGATTAGATTATTCAAATTATCTTTAGTACATCTATCAGAGCATAAACAGTTTAATCTGGAGATATTTCATTCATATTTCATAGTGTCTAGAAAGGGCTTTGACATGAATTAGAAATTCGCACAGACATGTTGCCTTTCTGATTGGCTGTTCCAGCCTGGTAGTGACAAGAACTCGTTGGATTGGCTGGGCTGCGCCACTGACGCTGTGCATCATAACACATTATCAGCCGGTGCAGAGCTGCACAAACAACAAGGGCAGAAATCATGGAAAACATTTCCTTTTTGTTCCTAAACCAACTGACAACAGGAAAGCCGAGTTGTCAAAAAGTTAGCTGCATAAACCATTTCGGATTTACCGTCACGATCATCTCTGACAGCATTCTCATCCTCAGAGTTACTAGAACGTGACGTCTCACTGTCTCCACAAGACTCCTCCATCTCTGGTTCAAACAGGTAACCATTTACACCCCTTTCCTCCAAATTGCTAGCCATAGTAGCTCCTGGAATAGATCTGCTTGTTTATTTGCGCTGGACAAAACAGGTCAACGAGTTCACATCACTTTCAGGAAAAAAATAAGTGCTAACCATTGGTTCAGCCTCAGCTTGAAATCCACGAGATAAAATTACCCAGTTTTGTGCTTTTTATGGCCATTCTTGGTAAAATGATAAGCATCTGTATCGCTAAAACATATTAGATACACACAAATTATGCTGTAAGGATGACCAATAGCGGTACTATCTGAATGCCACACAGGTAATTACTCATGTTATAAATGTATTTTTAGAACTTGGCTACAAAATCACTATAAATTCCCAAACTGGCTAACTTTCTGCAATAACGTACATAATCAGTGCTAATGCACAAATTTAACCAAAGTAATAAGCAACGCTGAGGAATGGCGCCAGAGAGCTGTACTACATGCCCTCCAGAGACTAAGCACACTAACACCACTCCCCACCTCCATCAGCCACACACTGACCTCCGTCACCAGAAATATAAAAGCCTGCACAAATTCATCACTCCTACCTGTCCAGTGTAAAAAACAGGGGCCAGATGCTTTTAATTGGACAAGCAGAGGGTGACCTTTTCTCTGATTGGGCGAGGAAAGGGGCGACTATGATGTGCATTAACTTTACTCTCCTGGGTATTCCTTCCCCCTGCTGGGTACAGCATGCGAGTGTACAAGAGTAGTGGAGGTTACAACTTGGGGCTCCAAGAAACAGGAATGGAGGACACCCCCGGGAGGACGTGGCATTTTCCTTTATCCGGCCATCAGCCTAGTACACCACAACAGACCAATAAAGCAAAGGCTGATATGAAAATTAAATAGGGTCATTTGTTAAAATCAAACACACTAATATGCTTAAAGTCCAAATGTACATGTAATACGTGAGCATGTCTATGTTACTCTGCAGGGAAATCCAAGTAATATGAAGCTGCAAAGTGCCATTTTATTACAGTTTGTTAAAGAATATTCAAAAGGAGGCCCATATTTCTTGAACTGTTGGTTAAATATTAATGTCTGCAACCTAGGAGCCCTGTTTTTAACTCTCAAATTTACATACAACATTGACAAATCAGGAAGTAACCTGTGAGAATAATATAATTTATAGTTGCACTGTAGGTTTAACAACCATTAAAAAAACCTGCTTCTTACTGATTGAAAGATTTTCACACCTGACAGGTCATTATATATAAGACACTGGTGAAGCCAGTCTTTATTTATGGTTGTGAGACCTGGAAGATAAATATAAAAGCAATGAAAACAAAATTGAAAACTGCCTTTTAGAGTAGATGTCTTAGACAGCTATATAAGAAAAGCTGACAGGACTGAATTACTGAAGTACTTCAGATTGCTGAGATGGAAAACCTCAGTGAGAATGTCCTAAGGTGGAGATGGAAAGTCATTTTCCACATCATGAGGAACCTGGTGACGAAAGCAGGGTAGACCCAAAACAACATGGAGAAGGCCGGCACAGAAAGAGCTACACACAGAGTCGGATGGCGAGAGAGACTTGAGGCCACAAGGCATGAAGAGGATAGATGAATGTTTATTTAAGCCCTACACACTGCAACCTGCAACATTAAAAATGCCTTGCTAAATGCTTGAAGAGAATAATAATTGAAAACGTTTTTGTTTCACCGCGCCTGTATAAACACACTTAATCTCACAATATTATTACATTAAATTAGCCACTAGTTTTTAGCAGAGTCAGTTTCCGAGCAACCAAAAAAAAATTCTTTACATCGTACAGAGGTTTATTATTTATCTGGTGGTCTAGCTAATGAACTTAAGATTTGTCAACACCGAACATGCATCGAAAGTACACTAAACATGTAGGCATGTAACGATGTACCCTGATGCAAAAAAACGGAGATTCTCACTGTGAGATCACTCTTCCATTAATGATGCATCTAACGCAGTCGCACTGTTTGAACACCAGAGAGCATCCTGGTCACATAAACATATTCTTCATAAATCATCTTCACTTGATTGAGAAGCATTAAAAACGGAGCTGTTCAATAGTTTCCAAATGACACCGTACTCAGGGTGCCAAATGTAGAAGTTGGGCATTTTAACCGACTTTGGAGCTCTATTTCTGGTTGGAATGATTCCTCAAGCTCCTACAAATTTACTAAAAGTATGGGGAAAGAAAAGGCTGTATCTAAGCACTACGCCCTTATGCATACCTTCCCTAAGCTGTTTTCTCGCAAAGCTGGAAGCATAAACATGTGTAGAAGAATGAAACTTTACCTTCACTGCCACTAAATATATATATATATATATATATATATATATATATATATATATATATATATATCTCTCTCTCTCTCTCGAGA
>JAQMYF010000004.1:27928652-27941746 GCA_030014195.1 Neosilurus mollespiculum
AGAGAGAGAGAGAGAGAGAGAGAGAGAGAGAGAGAGAGAAAGAGAGAGACTCATGTGGAAAAGAGTGTTGTTAAACTCATGAATAAAGTTACAATAACTCAAGCCCATTTCTGATGACCTGTCAACAATCCACACTGAACACTTGCTCTGTGCACCTGAGCGTAAACCTGTTGGGTATAGAGCTGTCTGTCTAGGATGTGTGCTACACCATGACAGCCCCTCCCACAACACACACACACACACACACACACACACACACTAAAAATTCTTGTTGTACTATAATGAATGGATTCTGTGCAAAGGATCTGTGACAGTGAGCCAATAAACATTAACGATGCTATGCCAGAACTTAATAGATTCCATTATATGTACTGAATCAGTAGAATGATTACATATATTGTAAGCATTATTGATATGTGACACTTAAAGCTGTACAATGAATGACATTTTAGCAAACATACAATATATGAATAGAAATGGGAATCACCAGGGAACACTCAATAGAATATTATCACGATATCTAGGCGCTGATTTCCTTTGTTTTATGATTCTGTAGGTATCATGATTCTAAAAATATCCTGATTAATTTTTAAACCACCCCCCCACACACATTTTTGTTATAATTTTAAAACCTCAAACCATGTGAAAAAGATTGTTAATTGTTATTTCGACACAAGGTTAGCAAAAAATTTGTTGCTACCACACAGGAGGCTGTGCTGCCTGCCAAAGTGTGAATAATTTAGAGTATACCACCTGTAGGACTACAGAGGAACTGCAATGTTTCACCACCAAAAAGTCAAACATACATTTATTCACCCCCCCCCCCATCTCTATATGAAAGCAATATATTTAAATGTATCATAAAATTCACTCATTCATTAATTTACCAAGCTGCTTAGGTTGTGGTAAGGCTGGAGCCTATCCCAGCCAACAGCCAGCAAAAGCAGAGTACACCTTGAACAACACACACAACAAACACACTCACACCTATGGTCAATATGGCACAGCCAGTGAGTCTAATGTGCATGGTTTTGGACTGTGGGATGAAACTGGGTTTGAGTCCCGGTCTCAGCCAGGGCGTTTCTGTTCAGGACGTTTCTGTTCAGGGTGTGCCCCACCTTTACCTCGTGACCCTTATAAGAGCAAGCGGTTCAGCAAATGATTGAGTGAGATATAAAACAGCAGACTGCACAATAAATATTGTGTATGTGTTATGAGACATGTTTATGTATATCTACATCCACAGGAGTTGTTATGCCTGATTTGCACTGAAAAGGTTGGCCCTAATTGTTGGAGGTTGGTAGATGATCCACATTGATTATCCCTTTAAATGTGCAATTAGCTCCGATTTTTCTATAACTGAATCTCAGACACGCGTCTCAGTCAAAGGTCCAGTGATAACACCCTTCACTTCGACAGTCAAAGGTGAACAGCATTTGCACTTGAGTGGGTTATCGTCTACATTCTGCTACCTCGCAGGAGGAAACTGGAGTGTAGAGGTTATGGAGGAGTTAGCGACTAACCTGCAGCTCGGTCTGGAAGAAGAACTTCTGCGGACACTGCGAGCAATCGTAAATCTTGTCTTCCTGCCCGTGCACGGCGAAGATGTGCTGCTGCAGCTTGTTGGCCTGGACGAACACTAAAGGATAAGGAAGAAAAGGATAATAAAAAGAATCTGAATCAGTAAAAGTGTAACCTTCTCAGGGAAAAGTAAAGTCAGACACTGATTGAGTTGGCGGACAAACACATAGCATATAAGACAACACCCCTGTCTATATCTTTAGTGCAAGAGAATGCAAAAGCTCATGGAAATGACGCAAGCAGACACGGGGTGAGAAGAAAAAAAAAAGAGCAATTGGTGTCTCTGTGTGAGTAAGAGGGATGATGTAAAGAAATGAGTGGAGGAAAGGAAACCATAGGTAGACTGTGCTATGCCCTGAAGGACTTGAGATATTTATCAATAAATTATCCCCCACCCCTTTCCCCTGGATTTTCAGGCCTGTTCCTGTTTCTTTTTTATTTCAGCAAACTTAACTTGCAATGTGTGTGTAGAAAGCATGAATTATTTAAAGTCCCTGGAGGAGAGGCAGTCTCTTACTTATTCATAACCCGCACAGGAATAGAGTTAAACTTAAAAAATGGCCTTCATACCTACTGTAGGCGTGTGCATGTGTGTGTGTGTGTGTGTGCGTGTGTGTGTGTGTGTGTGTGTGTGTGTGTGGGTGCGTTTGTGTGTGTGAAGGGAGGAGGTGGTTGCACATAAAGAGCTGGACAAAGAATGAGAAAGGAGAGATCATGAGGACAAAAATGAGCAGGACAAACTGTTGGACAACATGACACACTAGGGAGACGGCAATGGAAAAACAAACAGTGACTCACTTCAAGAGGGAAAAAAAACAGATTTAAAAATAGCAGAAGAAATTCAAGAGTATTTAACAGGTCAGTGTTGAACACTGAAAAGATGGAGAAAACCACCCCCCACAGACATTCAGGCTAATATGGCAGAAAATAGAGGGCTGGGGTTAAACTGTCAGGTAGGCTATACCGGTCAGTAATACTGACAAGCTCAAATAATGATTTCTGATTCCCAAATGTCAGTTGACAAGTCCTTCAAAGTGACTTTCAGGAGTGTCTGTGAACATAACACACACATACGCACACACACACACACACACAGCTAAAAGCGCAGGTACATCGAGGGCTCTGCCCTGAAAAGACTGAGCGGATTACATCACTTCTCTATAAAGCTGCCTTTTATTCTCTGACCTCTGCTAATGCTTTGTGCTTAGTGCACACACACACACACACACACACACACACACACACACACACACACACACACACACACACACACACACACACACACCCTACACCGAGACATGTAACTGGCTCACCTTAAAGACCTTCAAACCTTAACACAAACACTAAGCCTTTCTCAGTGCTTAGTAGGTATAAACACGGCGGAGTAACCCCGAGCCTCATAAAGCTACAGCAGGATCAGCATCGCAGTAAGCAATCTCATGTCATGCCTGCAAAATCACTTATTGTCCCTCCTAACACTGATACATCATCTTTTCACCTTTAAAGAGGTGTAAACAAAACCAGCACAAAAATTCTCAAAGGCAGAAAGGAAAACAAGTCATGACTGCTACAAAAAATATATATTTTTTCTTTTTTTTAACTCGATCATAGGCCAAAGTTCACATAAATAAAGCTGGCTAGGTGCAAAAGTTACCATGTCTACTATCTCTACTTCATTTACCCATAGCCAAACCGCTTAATCCTACTTGGGTTGCAGGGAGGCTGGAGCCTATTTCAGTCAACACTAGAAGAAAATGAGTTATTATACATTTAAGGACATAGTATCACCAGACCATCACACACAAGCATTCACACTCACATCGATTTGCCGATCAATTAGCCTAACGTGCATGTCTTTGGACTGTATGAAGAAACCAGAGTACCTGGAGGAAACCGATGCAAGCACAGGGAGAACATGTAAACTGCACACCGAATCACCCGTTCCAAGCCTGGGACTCAAACCCAGGACCTTCTTGGTGTGAAGCAAATGTGTTAACCACTACGCCACCGTGCTTCCCCTTTATTATGTCTAAGGTTATCCCTTCCTACACATTCATGGCTGATGTGCCCTTGAGCAAGGCAGCTGACCTCCAACTGCTCTCCAGGTTGCTGCAATATGTGGCAGCCCACTGCTCTGAGTGTGTGTGTGTGTGTGCTCACTGTTTACATGTGTGTGCTCATTTTGGATGGGTTAAATGCAGAAGTCAAAGTTTCCCCTGTGGAAAATTAACAGTAACAGTACAAAAAAAAAAGAAAAAAAAAGTTTGTTCAATGTATTAGTCCTGCTAACGGCTGGTGACCTCCATTAGGTTCAGCTCACCCATGACCCATGCTGACTCAGTGGTATACTGTAGATAATGAGTGGATGGATGTATTAGATAGAACTTTTATGTAATAGCCATTTAATTTACTGAATAGAAAAAGAAGGAAATGTTATGGTGGTATTTCATACAGCGACATTTAATATGAAAATCGAGGTTTTCAATATTGTTTGCTGTTTCCATGAACTGAACCTCTCTGTTATGAAATAAAGACTGATCTCCAATGTTTTTCTTTAAAAAATCTTTTTTTGCAGATGCCCATTTTAAGCATGCATTTTTAAAAAAAAAAATGTACACACATGATATGCACAGTTTTGGTGCCTGCGAAGACAATTTGTTTTGGAGTGACATTCATGAATAGTTGAGGCTCAAACAGGTCATCATATGCTGAGTACATGCTTAAACTTTTTGCATCACTCCAAATTATTTTTACTTGATTACTTGGTATAACGTATACACACAGCCCACTCTTTGAATGTGTTTGGATTACTTCTGTGTATGTGGAATTATGGGATGCTAAGACAGTAAAAATGGTTTGTAAATCTTTTGCTGCACATGCATGATGGTAGAATTGGGCTGTGGGAGGAAATTGGAGTACCAGGAGGAAACCCACACAAACATGGGGAGAACATGCAAAATCCACACAGGACTCGAACGCAGGACCTCCTTGCTGTGAGGCGGACCTCCTAACCACCACCTGTTTAAAGCCAGTTTGTGCTTTCTAGGACACCCACGTTTGTTCTGTCACTAGCTTTCAACTAACCACATTACATACTGCGCAAGTACAATGATCTCAGTTCTTACACTCTGATATCAGTGTCAACAGCAGCTGTATCACAATCATATTACAAATATGATGAACATCCACGGAATCATTTCAGCTTCTCCTTGCTCTACTCGCCTCACTTCCCCAGCAGCCTAAACCCAGGTAGCCAGAGTAGCATGCTCTGCCCAGGAGGCCTCCAATCCCACCAGACATCTCAACAGGGAGGTCAGAACTCATTAACTTTACTGTGAGTGCATCGGGAGATCCACACTGCCCGGGACACTCTGACTCCTCCACACTGACCTTTATTACACTTTTATTATTCCTCTGCTTCCACATAAGATTCTGTCATAATATTTTCTTTCTGAATTATGTCCATAGAGAAATATATCCTGAATGGTAAAGTGCAGACATTTTATTTATTTCTTTTCTTTTCTTTCTTTTTTATTTATTTCACAAAGGTATTATCCAGTTTGAAAGAAAAAAGCTGTGGATCCGCCATTTCAGTGTTATGGTGAGAGAAAGGAAACAGCTTAAAAGCAATTCTAATACATCCTAATTCGATTATAAGATCTTAAATGAAGTCCACAGTCAAGTATAAATTATAATGTGTGTTTTTTTCTTTCTTCAAAAAAAAATTTGTCAGTGGTCTATTTTGCTTGCTAATCTGTATGATTTAGTTGCTAGCAAGCTAGCTTATGAAAAACTTAATGACACCATAGTAAAAGCGGACTGCCTGCCATCCCACGTTACCTTTATAGATTTATTTTTAAGCAGGTAGAAAAGTATTACGCAAAATTTTATCCTCATCACATTGCCACGGTGACGTAGTGGTTAGCACGTCCACCTCACGGCAAGAAGGTCCTGGGTTCAAGTCCCGGACTCAGGCATTTCTGTGTGGAGTTTGATTGTTCTCCTCGTGCTTACGTGGGTTTCCTTTGGGTAATCGGTTTCCTCCCACAGTCCAAAGACATGCACAGATGGCTAACTGGCTGTTCCAAATTGCTCCTAGGTGTGAGTCTGAATGGTTGTATGTGTGTTGGCCCTGCGATCTGATGGTCTGTTCAGGGTGTACCCTGCATTTATCCTATGTCGGGTGAGATAGGCTCCAGCCTCCCCATGACCCTAGTAGGATTAAGAAGTTCGGCAAGTGAGGGAGTGAGTGAGCCACCACCGCAAAACTTCATGTGTAAATGGCATTATAAGAAAACTATCAGGCTATGAGCTGAGTTTACACTTAAGTTTACACTGGGTTTACAATGGGGCACGATGTCCGTGATCTCCATTTGAGTGAATCATGATAAGTGTGGGGAATCATGGGATAAAATAGTGATGATCTTGTGGGTCAAACTTGGTGGATTTGTGATGATCTTGAGGGAACTTGATGGAGTCGTGATAATTGCGCTGATCTTGGCAAAATTACTGTCAAAAATTTTGCCGCGATTATTACAATGTATCATGCCAATCGTCAAATCAAATCACTTAACAGACATTAACAGAGCGTAACAAACCTTGATGCACCATCGTAGGGGATCTTGTTGAACTTGGAAACACGATTCCTTCAAGTTTCATCTCTTGCATGCACCCTGCTTCCTTTTTATATCCCAATCAAGCTTCAAGCATGCTCATAATCGTGGAGCTACAGGGTCCATGTCTGTGTTCCCCAGTGCCTTTGCTCCCCAGTACCTATGTTCCCCAGTACCTATGTTCCCTAATGCTAATCCCAGCCCTTACCCTAACCCTATTAACAATGAAAATGTGAAATCATGAATATTCCATAAATTGTTACTCTGAAGATCCATTAATTTGATAAGGACCGAGGAACATAGGTACTGGGGAACATACGGTCTGGTGAACATAGGGTCTGGAGAACATAGGGAGTGGGGAACATGGGGATGATCCCGAGCTCAATGCTTTTTGAATCGCGGAGATTGCAGACATCATGGTCCCAGTGTAAACCCAGGGTTAATTCTGCTATTAGCAAGCAATGTAAATGTTCACCAGTCCAGGATTCGTTTTTTTAATTTTTGCACTGAAAGTCTAATTAAATTTTTGAAATGTTGCTGTCACAAAGCAAGTGTAAGTGAGTCTTCACACTGCTACACAATTCACTTCATGCTATGAATATAAAGAGTTCGCACCTGTTTTTCTGCTGATCCACAATGTGTTAATTCAGTTTAATTAATTAGCGAGAAAGAGATGGAAAATATTTAAGAAGCATCCAGAAGAGAGGATAGAAAAAAATTAGTGGTGTTATTAAGAGTAGGTTAAAAACAAACTCATCTGTTTAATTGCACACAATTAGGGCACGTGCAAGAGAGCATGTAATAGAGTACATCTGTATTTCCATACACACAGAACCTGGGCAACTGCATACAATCATGCGACATTAACCTACATGAATGAGTGCAATTACACACATGTATCAGTGAGTGGGTAGACGCTACAAGTGATCACCTGATAATTTCCGACACACGTGTACGTGGATGCAGATGTCCCACCCACACATGCCTTCTCTGCCCCTGACCCTATGCCCTTGACCCCATGGGTAAGTCCCCCTTACCTGTGAAGCAGACGGGGCACTTGAAGGTGCCGCCCATGCCCTCGAAACTGTGCTCGATCAGGTGGCATAAGAGTTTGGCTGGAGAGTCAAACATCTGGTTACACAGCTTGCACTCATGATTGATGCCTTCCTCTGCAACAGAAGAGCCCATGATACAACAGGTTACACACGCAGCAGTGGGGTCAGGCTGAGACAGAGAAGAGGAAAAGGGGTAGAGGGAAAAAAGAAAGGAAAGAAGGAAGCTCTAGACAGACAATCATACACTCACTCATACACTCACACACACACACACACACACACACACACACACACACACACACACACACACCTAATTTAAATAATTCTAATCTGAGCCTGTCAGAAATGATGTAGAACTCAATGTCTTTATGGTAATTGAAGAAAGTAGCATATAAAGCCTTGCTCTCTTTATTTCACTCTGTCCAGGCTGACCATTCCATCCCCACTGTCCCTCCTCCCTCCCCTGTCCTCCCTTGCCCAGTGCTGTCTTTTTCCCGACCGGTAATTGCCTGCCACCCCCCCTCAGCACCGTGGGCGCCATGCCCTCCCCCCTGCCTGCAGCTCTATTTTAAGCTGGCCGAAGTGACATCAGTGGCCCCCTGTAACCAACCAGAGTAGGACAGATGAAAGGTGGGCGTTGGGTCTTAGCTGGGTGCCTCCGCTCCCTTCTTATCACCCACACGCCACACAGACCTGAGTGCTGCCCTCCTGCTGGACGCACTGCATCGGCCTGCCATCTCCAGACCCCCTGTGCCAATTCCCCCCTCCCTTCAGGAATATATGAGGTGACAAAGAAGCCATAACAAAATCTACCAAGCTCCAGGGGTGTGTGGGGTTAATAAACTCTTCAATCAACCACCTGTGCCCTCCCCCAGACCTCCCAAACTCCTTTCCGAAAAAAAAAAGAAAAAAAACACGACCTCAGATGATTCCAATCCAAGCGCTGTCTCAAAGGCCTGAGCAGGGGAGCTCTAATCCTGTCTGAAAGGACAGGGAGGGGTGAGAAAGCAGGTTAACTCAGCTAGATGTGGGGTTTAGAGGTTGTTGTTTTTTTTCTAATATAGATTGGCAAAAACAGAGCTTTGGTGTGCTTCCTCAAAGATGTTGGACTCCGAGAAGATTCCTCTTTATAGAAGGCCGTTAGAACCAGTGGCCATATAGTATTCAGAGGATATTTTGGATGAGACATTGTTGTATAGCAGGTTAGGACAGAAGGCATTAAATGAGACAGAGAAAGAAAGAAAGAAAAAAAGAAAGAAAGAAAGAAAGAAAGAAAGAAAGAGATAGAGAGAGAGTGAGAGAGAGAGAAAGAGAGAGAGACAGAGAGAGTGAGAGAGTGAGAGAGAGAGAGAGAAAGAGAGAGAGACAGAGAGTGAGAGAGAGAAAGAGAGAGAGAGAGAGAGAGAGAGAGAGAGAGAGAGAGAGAGAGAGAGAGAGAGAGAGAGGAAAGAGAGAGAGGACAGAGAGAGAGAAAAGAGAGTGCAACGACACCAAAGAGAAACATTGGGGAAATGAGAGGGATATGGGGAGAGGAAGGGAATTCTGCTAAAGAAAGCAGAAAACAAAGGGATAATTGGGCTGTCCAGCCAAAAGTAATGGTAGCTAGGGGGCCTGTGTGTGTGTGTGTGTGTGATATAAAACATGCTCCTCTCTGTGAGCACTGCTGTGGTTTGATCAGCAAGTGTGCAACATGCTCCATCATCTGTTTTTTAGCCTCTGCTCCAACACTAAGCTCTCCACTCCAGTGTGTGTGTGTGTGTGTGTGTGTGTGTGTGTGTGTGTGTGTGTGTGTGAGAGAGAGAGAGAAAGAGAGAGAGAGAGAGAGAGACACATGTAGGAATTGCTTGTTACCATCAACCAACAACCAGCCCCATGGTGTCAGGGCGAGTATTTGATCAGTGGAGCTGACATGTACTGCTTTGGGAGAAAGACAGCAGTGTACTGAGGGGAGCCATCCTATAGCTAAAGACCAAACACACACACACACACACACACACACACACACACACACGCACACACACACAAAGTATGTAGGAAAATGAATCACACCATAAGAAGACAAGAGAAGCCTAATGGAGGACACAGGAAGAGGCTGCCAAAAAACGCTGCTAGCAAAAGCACAATCATGCCAAAGAAACGGGTAGGAAAGTTCACAGTCTCTTTTATTTTCTCTCTTGGAGGCAGACGGAGAGAGTGTTCCAGGTGTGTACAAGGAAAAAGCCTGCCTGAAAGCACACTATATTCAATTACAGCCTCTGCCAAACAGGAGATTCAGTGCATGTAAAGGCAAAAAGGATGTAGAGCTAAACTGATTGATGGATCGATCGGCTAATCAGAATCACAGGACTCCGCTTGAGTCACATCGTTGGCAGGGTGCAGACGGCACAGCTCGATTGTGGAAACAGTGGGGAAAATGTTAAACACCTTAAACACCAATCCTTTTAAATCTCTCGGCATTATTAAAGAGGAAAGAACAACACTGTATAGGATATTTATTACCATAAAACATGGTGAAATCAGTGTATCGGTACATTTCCATCCACTTCAAAAATCTGATCACAGGCAACTCTAGGTCCGGATCATTCTCTCATTAACTGGACTTCTTTTTAATTACACGCCCCTTTCCTGGAAATCAAATGCAAACTCATTTTTCTGAGTCGAGTGCTTGATTTGTTGGAATGATTTATTGAAGTGCACTTTGCTCTACAGTTGCAATACAACCTGCCAATAAACTCACCGTTAAAACAGAACGTGACATTAAATTGTAATTAGTGTTGCTTTAAGGGCAAATATTTACTTGGGAGGTTTGAACTTTGCATGCTAATGTCCTTTTCAGAGATAAAGCTCTTCTATAGCTGGTTAAATACACACCCAGATCACACACACACACACACACACACACACACACACACACAGGTATAATTATTTCTTTTTAAATCCAGGTCTCTTGATTTGAAATCTTTAATCCAGTATCTTATTAAATCAGGTAATGATTGTATTATTAATAGTGTAAGTAAACACACTCAGGATGGATGGATTATAAGGAGTAACATGAGGAGGAGTGCTGGAGCAATGGGGGGAAAAGCAAACTGTACTTGTGTATTATTCCACCAACTAAGCATGCCTCTATGGTATATAAACACTGCAGTGGCTGCCGATAAACCTGGGCCAATGTGCTTCCAGCTAATTGACCAGAGGGAGTCAGGTGGAGCTCTGGCCTGCACCATTCCCCTGAGAACACGGACACATCTGTACTGAGCTCTTGTCCTATTTCCCGCTGTCCTTTACTCTCCTCTTTCTCCACATTATATTCCTCATCCTGTCAATCTCCCTCCACTTCCTTTCCTGCTCCCTCTGCCACTCCCTCTCCCTCTTTCTTTCTCTTTCCTCCCACCACCCCCTGTAGCATGCCCTGGCACATAAATGAGCTGTGCGGATGGGAGAAGCGGTTCCCGCTGGGCTCGGCCCCTCTCGCCCCGGCCCTAAGGCCTGCAGCTCCGGCCCCAGATTGATGGACCGGATGGCGAGCGAGAGAGTGGGAGAGCAATGAGAGGGGTGGGGTGGGGGGGAGGTGGAGAGATGGGGCCAGGGTGAAAGAAGGGGTGGAGGCAACCGGGCTTCTCTAGGGGCGAGCTCAAGGTGTGTTGCCATGGCAACTCAGAGAGGGAGAGCAGGGAGAAGCGGCAGCGTGCTGAGCTTGACCCATGCCGGTGGGGGTGGCAATGTGGGCCAAAGCGGGAGTGTACGTGCACACACACACACACACACACACACACACACACACACACACACACACACACACACAGATATACACACACTGCTGCAGAGCTAGAGGGGCTCAGGAGCTACTGATTCCTACTCACTCCCTCTTCCTGTCTTTCTTAACACTTACACATAAATACACAGAGTGCTGCAGTGCTCAGACAATCCCAAGAGCTACACACAGACACACACATACACACAATGCCACAATGTGAACTGATCTACACTGTATACTTAAAACACCAGCATCCCTCAGCCCACTCAGACCCAACCACGGTTCCTTTACATATTGTACATGGATATCACACATGGTGACTCAACAAATCAGAGCAAACACACACTGCCTTTTAAGCACGAGAGGTAAATTTGCTAACTCACCCTCCCTGTCTCACACTATCTCCCCTTCTCTCCATCCCTCCTGGCTGCGGGTCTAATTCGCACGTTTCCCATTTTCTGCAGCAAATATTTCCGAAATGCTCGCTCTTGTTTGCTCCCTCAAGCTCTCTCTTTCTGGCTGCCAAATGGGATGGAGTCTCCGGCTTCGGATAGTTTTGGCAGCGGTGGACGGCATATGGAGCTGACCAGCTTGGAATCTCCTATCAGATTACATAACAGTGGGATGCTGGATCCCTCCAACATGCAGAAAACCGACCTTCATGCAAACAAGCAAACAAACAAAGTCTCCTTCCAAGGTACACGCCGAAGCCTCTTTCTCCCCTCCTTTTTCTGACCTCTCCAAGCCTCATGCACGGAACAGTACTGGCATGCCTGTTTTTGAGTGTATGAGACCTAGATTCACACCATCTGCAACTGTTTATGTACACAGACTAACTGAATAATCATCTATTAGATGTCCTGTATCATGTGAGACCGTCTGTGTTTTAACAAACCAATTACTCTTCACTTCTCCGTTTAAACCCAGTTACACTGTAGTGCTCTTCTCCAGGGAACTCCATTAACCATAAAGCACTGCAGGAGCTCCTGCACTACAAATGCACTGCCAAAATAACACTCATCCTTCCTACACTTTTATTCATCTGCTCATAAAAAGCCATACAGACTGCCTTGTTATTTTTATTATTTTTTTTATAAATCAGATCCCCCTAGTACTATTAACTCCTCCCCACATTTCAGTATTTCACCAATCAGCACACACATCTATGGGTCCAAGTCAACCTGGTCTGGCTGCGGAAGTAGGCTAGCAGAAGTAGTCTCATTTACACACACACACACACACACACACACACACACACACACACACACACACATATATATACAGATAAGTGGGCTGATAAAGAGATGGCACACTGTGAGGCGGCCAGTGGCCTGCAGCCCACTGCAATCAAAGCAGTGGAGAAAGCAGCCAAAGGCAGAGCTAGAGCAGGGCAGGCAGGCTCAGTGCTGGGCAGCGATACAACACACTGACCTTGCCACGACCGTGCAAACAGTGATGGTCAAAAATGCAGGGCAATGTGTTACTGCACTTTCTGATGCCCAATAAAATGTCAGTCACTGGGTCACTTATATGTATGTGCTCACAAACATTCTACTAGGATGTAAACACGTAATATAGACCCAACCTTAGTTTGCAGTATATACTCACTCACTCACTTCTTCATTTTTCGAACTGCTAAATCCTACTAGGGTCTCAGGGACACCCTGAACACCCTGAACAGCTTGCCAGACCATCACAGGGCAACGCATACACAACCATTCACACTTGGGGCAATTTGGAACAGCCAGTTAGCCTAATGTGCATGTCTTTGGACTGTGGAAGGAGACCAGAAAACCCGGAGGAAACGTGCAAGCAAAGGGAGAACATAAACTTCCACAGAGAAACGCCCTCCCTGAGCCCAAAACTTGAACCCGCGAACATGCTGACCACTATGCCACCATGCTGCCTTCAATATAAACTTGCAATTTATAATTTGGATGTTATATAAAAGGAATAAATAAAGAATATACAATCAGTGCACCTATTAAGCATCTATGTGATAAAGTCTTTATACATTTACATTTACATCATTTAGCAGACGCTCTTATCCAGAGCGACTTACAGAAGTGCTTTAAAGTCATTATCAGT
>JAQMYF010000004.1:27947041-27973381 GCA_030014195.1 Neosilurus mollespiculum
AAAGGCACTAGGGCTGGCTCTCTTCGCCAGTATATTGCCAATAAGCCAGAAAATTACCAATTTATTGACTTGTTCTCAATGCTTTTTGTATGCATAAAAGTATATGATACTTTTATAGATATAATACTTTTATATATTTTGGTAGAGGCCTATATCTGTAAAACTGGGGGGTCTAATTTTGAAAAAACAGTTTGCTGTTATTGGTATCCTAAGTGAATAAAAAATGCAAAGAAAAAATTTTTTCATTGCTTTTTTTTTGGTGAGGACCTTAAAGGGTTAAGTAAACAGCTAGTCATTCATGACTCAAGAAGATTTCAAGGTAGCTTGTTGTTGTCAGGCGTTGTTAGGAATGAAAAGTGAATAAAGGAAAAGTGGACGAATGCCTAGACTAATCATTTAGCCATGTAGATTTCATGGTTGCCCTTTTTGAATAGATGTTTAGTGATTATTTGGCCCTCGATTTATCTTTATATGGGTTGTGGGCAACCCAGTGAATGAAGAACATGGCAGGAAAAATACATCACACGTTGCCGCCATTGGCGCTGAGTGAACTTGCACTTCTCAGAAAATGTTCCTGTTTAGTCAGTTGTTTTTCTTCTTGAGGAGAAATAAGTTTTGAATACCATTGAATAGACAGTAAGTTATACAATGGCTGTTTCTTTACTGAAAATAAATGCAAATGTTTTCAGAGATCCGAACGCCTAAATAATAATACAAAGTAACGTATACAGGCTGAGACTCACTGCCAATACAGACAGACTGGACAATAAAACCGATTTTTTTCCTGATGGCTAAGAGATGCCGGTAGCTGTAAAATAACTCTCTCAATACTCTCCTGTCAGCCAAATGGAGGTGCTTTTAATATAAGATCATGATTAAGAGAAGACACAAGTGACCCTTACAAACTTCACCTCTCATTCTGACACTTTCCCCTCTCTCTTTAGCTCTGCCAACATCTCCATTCTTTTTCCAATACACCTACTTGAAGGTTAGGAATAAAAATAATCCATACTAATATTAACATCAGTCTGTTAGACACTGGGATTATTAAAGATGACAAAGTTGGTGTGTTCAGAGAAGCTTCCCCCTGAGGGAGTGACACCGACCCTCCTCCTGCGGGAGCCATACCCGAGTTACAAAAATCAATATTAATGTGCATGTATTTACAACAAAGGAAGTGTGTCAGTGGTGATGCTTTTCATTTTAATTTGTTTGCCGGCATTTCGTGTCTCTGCTTCATCACTGCTTGTCCCTTTTCCACGATGACAGGGTGTGGAGGGTGTGTTCCGCCTCTGAAAGTAAAAGCCCCACTGCAGTCTGAAGACCCTACTGTCACCGACTTATATATACCATATTCATGTGTGCATGTGTGTTAATTCATCTATTCCTCATTGTTAGTTACATAAGAGAAGAATAAGACTTTTTTCACTAATATAATTTTATCATGAATCTTAGAAGTTATCAAATCTGGATAAGGATTATGCACTAGGTGTTAATGTTCCCAAGATTCATTCATTAATAGACAATAGCATTTGAAATACGTCTCACACACATACATCCACTGCTAATTCTAAACAATCCTGACAGTAGCTTGACGAGCTACCCAAAATATAAGGAAAAAAATAACAGAAAGACCAATTTTGATTTCAGGTGTAGGGTTCATATACATGGTAGCACAGTGGTAAGCATGGCATGCATGTCTCACAGTAAAAAGGTCCTGGGTTCAAGTCCCAGGCTTGACAAGGGTGTTTCTATGTGGAGTTGCTTTCTGTGCTTGCATGGGTTTCTTCCAGGTACTCTGGTTTCCTCCCATAGTCCAAAGACATGCACATTAGGCTAATTGGCTGTTCCAAATTGCCCCTAGGTGTGAGTGTGAATGGTTGTGTGTGTTGCCCCTGCAAGCCGTTCAGGGTCTACCCACAGTTGGCTGAGATAGGCTCGGCAAATAAATGGATGGGTGGTTTGATAGCATCTCTCAAAACACAAGAACATGCTTTCAAACTATTATCTTTACACAGATGCTGGAATGAATGATTGAAATTCTCTTAGCTGTTTTAAGGTCTGAGTCACTGGCTATGACTCACCTTTTTACTAGTCACTGAAATAAGAACACAATCAGTATTAGGCTGATTAGCTGATGCATATGAGCATAAAGAGCTAACATAAAAGATACACGTTTTGGGAACTACAAAGCACCTTTATACGTCACTTTGTATAATGCTGAAAATAATGTGCATATAAATATCACTCTGATTGTTCGACTCTGTGTAGCTGTCTCAATCAGCCATACATGCCAACAAAACATGACATCATAAATTATAGAGCCTTTAAGGAAATTAATTTGCTTAACACCATGCAAAATCACAAAGCAGCACACATTTTGTGCATAAAACATCTGGAAACAGCTGGTGGTCAAGTGTTATGTGCTGATTTGCATATTGTGTACAATACTGTAATTGGATTTCAATCTGGATAAACGGAGACACATTATACTGCAAGTTAAAACACATGCCGTCAAAACCATATGAGGATGCAATCCAGACACAGGACGCTTATAACATGGAGGGGAAAAAAAGATTTGAGTAAAAGGATTGAGGGCAAGCTCAAGGCTGTATCTCTTTAGCAAGTGACAGGGTGCCATTACTTTAGTATAATTAGCACACTTTATTTCTATTTTGCTCTCACAGTGTACAATTTGAGCTGTATGATAAATTGGTTTAAAGCATGTATGACACACACACACACACACACACACACACAAACACACACACACACACACACACAAACGAACACACACATACATGCCCAGATGCTCACATACACACAGGCCAGATGGAAGAGCCAATTCAGGGCCAAGCGCGTGTGCACTTTGTCCGTATGCCTCGTTTCCTCTCTGATCATCACGTCTGAGTTCTTAACTCGTCGAACACTATTGTTGTTTTTTTCCCCTTTGTCTTTTCTCTCTCTCATCAAAATAACATCTGTTTGTGTCTATGCAACACCTGACAGGCAGCTGATGCTCCCCTTCGAGCCATTGTAAAAAAAAAACTTCTTTAGAGTGAGAGCACATCTGGATGGAGAGTCGCTGGCCTGATCCAGATGTGGGCTTCTATCCTCGGCAAGCTAAAACACACCTGGACACCCTTAGCAATTGAACACAGAATAATAATAAATACTCACTCACTTATTTGCCGAACAGCTTAATCCTATATTAGGGTCACGGGGAGGCTGTTGCCTGCCTCAGTTGACACTGGGTGAAGGTGGGGTACTCCCTGAACAGCTCGCCAGACCATCGTAGGGCCAACATACACAACAACCATTCACACTCATTCTCACACCTAGGGACAAGATTTTAATCTTAAACATGCAAACTCCACACAGAATTGCCCTTGACGAGCCCAGGACTCAAACCCAGGACCTTTATGCTGTGAGGCAGATGTGCTAACCACTACACCACCGTTCCACCCTATAAATAAAAATAACAAAGATCATTCTCTATTATCATTGCAAAATGAGATAACAAAAAATGGCAACGGAATTGTAGTAGCGCACACACACACACACACACACACACACACATAAAAAAATACTGTATAACCTTAATAAGATAATAAAACACAATACAAACACTGTGTACGTGAACACACTGTCTTCATAAAGACGGACAAAAAGCTTGAACTTATGCACACTTGTGCACACAGGGCAATGCAGATCAGGGATGCTGTGGCACAGGGGAGCCAGTGCCGAGCTCGGCTATGCCCAAGGTCTTAATGACTTAATTGGGGTAATTATTTGGATAAGAAGTCCAATCACCTGCTTCTTTTTCCTGAAGGTCCTCATCAGGAGCTAATTAAAGAGCTGTTCCCAGTGAGAGACCTGCCACTGCTACGTCAGACAGCTAACAACTGCAGTAAAGGCAGAGTAATCTCTCCACACACACACACACACACACACACACACACACACACACACACACACACACACACAAGCTCTGCTTAGGGAGCCTCACTCTCATCCTTCTCACCTGCTCCTGACCTCTGACGCACTCTTTCACTCCCCTCTATCCTTTCCACCTCCTACTCTACTGTTCTGCCCTCCCCGTCTTTCACTCCCTCCCAGCTTTCATCTCTGGCAGTCTCGTCTCCTTCAAGTGCCCTGACACATCAGCTACTCATCATACCAGGAGGTGGCAGTAGTCGGTATTCATAATCATAAAAGAAGGAAAAGTCAAAGTGCCAGTATCGTAGAAATGAGGATTGTGTTCCAAAGCACACTCTACATCATTAAAAAAATGACTGTAAACAGGTCTGCTGCTTACCTGGATCAGTACCTATAGCCATATACTGCTTCCTTATATACTTCTTACAACAGTAGAATGTGCCTGCTTGACCTGAGTGCATCAGTTATGATGGAAAGAGTGTTTTGCTGACATGGTTTATACCCATTTGTCTCCTTAGAGAGAAAAATCACTGCAAATCAATACAAGCATGTATCCTGACTCACTCACGCCACTCATTTGACTGAACCTATTTTGGCTGACACTGAGCGAAGGTATTGGCACATCCTAAACAGCTCGCCAGTCCATTGCAAGGCAACACACACAAACATTCATAATCACACTCACACCTCGGGGCAATCTGAAACAACCACTTAGCTGAATGTGCATATCTTTGGACTGTGGGAGGAAACCAGGGCACCTGGAGGAAACCGAAGCAAGCATGGGGAGAACATGCAAGCTTCAACCAGAAACATCCTTGCTGAGCCCAGGACATTCTTTCTGTGAGGTGGACGTGCTAACCACTACACCACCGTGCCACTCACATGCCACAGAAGGAATTTGTAGGTTTGGTCACAGACTACAATTTGCATGTAGCAGTAACGTGAAATCCAGACCTGTTATTAACCCAAATATTCTCCCATTACATAAAGGTACATTTAGTGCACCTTAGTGATCACACTAGTCAAACCTGGAGGAAACCCACAAAAATGCAGGGAGAAATTCCACACATAAACGCCCGAACCTGGAACTCGAACCCAGGACCTTCCTCCTGTAAGGAGAATGTGCTAACCACTATGCCACCATGCCGCCCTTGTATCTTTACCTTGGATTGAAACAGTCTGATCTTGTTGGAAGTCCTGGATAACTCCGCCCCATCCACAGGGCAGCAGAGCTCACTGAATGCTTTGAAGAGAATGAAAAGATGTAAATCATATGCTCTTGTAATCACCAGTCCTAAACCCATGTGACCATCTGCTAGAGATTTTGGAAAAATGTACCAGATTGATCTCAACCACCATTATTTTCATTTAATTTCAATTTTCCAAGCCACTTTGTCCTACTAGGGTCACAAGGAGGCTGGAGCTCATCCCAGCCGACTCTGGGGGAAGATGGGGTACACCCTGAACACCTTTATCAGACCATTGCAGGGCCAACACACACCCATAACCACTGACACTCACTCACCCCTAGGGGCAATTTTGAACAGCCAGTAAGCCTGATGTGTATGTCATTGGACTGTAGGAGGAAACCGGAGTACCCAGAGGAAACCCACAGAAGCACAAGGACAACATGCAAACTCCACACGGAAATGCCCTCATCAAACCCAGGACCTTGTTTCTGTGAGCTGGGTGTTCTAACCACTACGCTACTGTGCCGCCCTCCACTTCCATTACCAATACACCAAAGTGATGGAACATACTGTATGTGTAAAAGAATGGTGTTCATCATTCCAATACAGTTCCAGAGATGTGTTGTGTCTTTGCCAATGTGCACTGAAGCAGATAAGCAGAAATTGAGAAATATGGAGCAGATACGCAACAAACGTTGAAAAATGAGATCCCCTCTGCACTGTTTGCTTGCTTTGCTCACATCCGTTTCTCTTTTCCTGCACCGATTTGCTTGGCTGAATCACCAATCAGAGACATTAATCAGGGCTGTAAAGAGCCAAATCTGGTAACAGCCACACGAACATAATGGAATGGAATTTAATTGAAAAGAGCCAATTCTGGTAACTACAAGACGTATCATCAGCAAACTGCCACTTGATGCTGTCTCATGGTCAGCAGACAGTCTGGGGTGTCAGGGCGCTAACAAGTAACACTAGGCATTGATTACCTTATAACCGGGAACGTCTGTCCCTCCTCCACCCTTGCCTGCATTTACGTTAAAATTCGGGTGTGCTCACGTCATCATGATGCAACTTTTTGGGAGAATAGTCTAACAGAGACTGATCCATTGTGCTTTGTAACACACATGCCATACATTCACCCATTCCTTGGTCAAACCGCTTACTTCTACTAGGGTCACGGGGAGGTTAAAGCCTGTCTTAGCCATCTCTGGGTGTAGGCAGGGGTACATGCTAAACAGCTCGCCAGTCCATCGCAGGGCCAACACAAACACAACCATTCACACTCGCACTAACACCTAAGGACTATTTGGAATAGACACTTAGCCTAATGTGCATGTTTTTGGACTATGGGAGGAAACCAGGGCACCCGGAGAAAACCCAAACAAGCATGAGGAGAACATGCAATTTCACACAGAAACCCCCTCGCTGAGCCCAGAATTTAAACCCAGAACCTTCTTGCTGTGAGATGTGCATGCTAACCACTACACAACCGTGTCACCCACACACCACAGGAAGAATTTGTTGGTTCGGTTATTAACCCAAATATTCTTCATTACATTTTAAAAAGTGCACCTTAGTTATCACACCAGTCAACCAACCAAACTTGGAGGTCAAACACACCGGGGTGTAGTAAGGACCAACTATTCTGAGTACACCCTTTCTTGGTCCACCATTGGTCCTCCATGTCTCTCTCTGTCATTGGTCTGTCAACCAACCCTAATCTTCCCTTATCCTTCCCATCTCTCTCTTTCTCTCTCTCTGTCTGTCTCTTGAGGGAGCTATCGTGTGGTGAGAAGGCTCTCTCTCCTGCAGTAGCTCTGCTGCGCTGCTTTAATTGTGACAGCACCCCGATGAGCTGCTGGAGCTTGGGCTGCCTCCACAGAGTGTTCAAGGGTAACCAGTGGGGGCTAACTCCATCCTCACAACACACACACATGCATACACACTCGCACATACACACACACACATGTACACACGTACACACGCACACACCACACAGAGGGGTCCTCAAACAGGCGCCCAGAGAGCACCCGTCAAATGCTCACTCCTCACATCTCATTAATCAGCTGCCAACATCAAACAGCAAACGCTGCGGCTTCCCGGGGGCCTGCCGACCCGCCCGCCTCACACTGATGTGTCTGTGGTGGCAAAGGCATTCGTAGTCCCATTGTGAGAGAGTGTGCGAGTCTGTGTACGTGTGAGATGCATACTGAGTATGCTGCAAATGTTTCGAGTTGTAATGCATTAGTGGTTTGTGTAGACTTGAAACTTTTGTGTGGTTGTCGCTGCCTGTTTTTCATGAATGTGTGTGTGTGTGCTTGTATGAACATTGTGTGCCACTTAAGTAAACAAAGTCTCTTGGTGTCTGAGGAAAGGCTTTCTACCTGCAAACAGTGTGATCTAGCAAATGGAGGAGACAATATTATGCATATTCTCACACACACACACACACACACACATAAACACACACCTTAATGAGATAAATTCTAACCAGCTCACCTCTTAATGATGCTAAAACCCTCACCCCCCCCCTATATTCTTCCTCCTATTAGAAGTGTCGAGTACAAACAGGGTGATTAGATGGTGGGAGTATGTTCCATGTGAGTTAGAGCAATGTGCGCTCTCTCTCCCCAGCTGCAACCCATTACAGCAGGGAATGATTTAATAAACCGGGGAGAGAGGAGAGAGAGAAAGAGAGAGGGAGAAAGAAAGAGAGAGTGAGAGATAGAGACTTTTTAAAATGCCTTTAATGCATCACTCTTGAACTTCCTGCCTTTAATTCCTCAAATGTCCCCCAAGCATCCCGTAGCAGCCACCAGGACACAAACTTCAACATACTGTACACATTTGTACACACCATGAACAGCTCACCTGATCATCGCAGGGCCAACACACCCAAACACACCCAGGGGAAATTTGGAACAACCCATTAACCTAATGTGCATGTCTTTGGACTGTGAGAGGAAACCGGAGTACCCAGAGGAAACCTATGCAAGGAGGGGAACATGCAAACTCCACACAGAAATGCCTGAGCCCCAAACTCGCACCCAGAACCTTCTTGCTGTGAAGTGGGCGAGCTAACCACTACTCCATCATGCTGCCCAGTATATCCTTCATACCGTAAATATATTCATGGGGTAATCTGTTTGTGTATCAAAAGAACAGAGCACAGCTCTGCAGTGAGCAGTAACTTTTGGGAATTAATATGCCGCGTGACGCCATGCAACATTGGGACCTGTGAATGCAACATTGGGACGGCTTTTTTTTGTACAATGTGCACATGCGCATTGGCATTTTTACTATGGATCTGAGACAAAACACCAAACTCTGTATCAAAATCAAGAATTCAGCAGCAGAGACCCTTGAAAAGCTTCAGCAAGCCAATGACAATGAAGCAAGGAGCCAGACATGTCTTCTGACTGGCATTTGAGTGGTATCTGTGCATCATGAGAAGCAGAACATCATCCCTCAGTGATATCCTGCCCCTCTTGTAGCATGAATGTTACTTAAAACACCTCTCGCGGCTCATTCCTTTATTGCCACAGGCATGCTGAAGCATTTCAATGGTCTCATAGGTGTAACAGGTCCCAGTGTTGACAGAGCAAAATCAAGTGTCATACTGACTCGTGAGATTCCTAACTATTCGCTCACGCTGTATGTGCATGATCATGCTGAATACTCTTAAATTTGCTATGGTAACAGCACCAGAACTTGATTAAAACTCGTATATACATATAATGTACACGCAATCAAAACCATATGTATGTCCACATGAAAAAAGTGGCATATAATGATGCACAGTATCGTGACAGTTACCATAGCAACAAGAAGCTTGGAAGTCTTGTCAGTGAGTAACAGGTATAAGGTCATAGTCGATCTGGAGCCTATTCCTGTGCTAAACTGCGTCAATCTCAGATAAACAGGATTTAACTGTTATATCGCAGCACATTTCAACTATATATAATCCATGATATGGCACCACTCTCCCTGTCAGGAGATGTTTACTAACCCTTTATGGAAGGTGTCTTAAGCTTCGTAACAGTCAGGTTTCTGATACAGGAAAGTCTTGAGGACAGAGGAGTTTATATGTGCATTTTCACTATAACATGACATATTGACTTTTTTGGCTTATTAACTTCAAGAGAGAGAAGAAACGAGAGGTCAGTAATGGAAATGATAGCAAATGATGGGAATGATGGTACTCATTTAAAGTACATAGTGGTGGCACGGTGGTGTACTGGATAGCACATCCATCTCACAGCAAGAAGATTCAAGGTTTAAGTCCAGGGCTCGTTGAGGGCATTTCTGTGTGGAACTTGCATGTTGCTTGCCTGGGTTTTTTTGTTACGAGTACGAGTTCCACCCACAGTCCAAAGACATGCAGACATTATCACTCACTCACTCATTTGCTGAACCACTTAATCCTACCATTAGGGTCGAAGAAAGGCTGGAGCCTGCCAGACCATCGCAGGGTAACACACACAACCATTCACACTCACACCTAGGAGCAATTTAAAACAGCATAATGTGCATGTGTACCCAGAGAAAACCCACGCATGCATGGGGAGAACATGCAAACTCCATATAGAAACGCCCGAGCCTGGGACTCGAACCCAGGACCTTCTTACTCTGAGGCAGACATGCTAACCACTATGCCGCCATGCCGCCCTATGCACATGATTCTAATTGGATATTCTCGATTGCCCCAGATGTGTACGTGAGTGTGAATGGTTGTGTCTGTGTTGCCCTGCGATGGTCTACCAAGCTGTTCACAGTGTACCTTGCCTTCGCCCAGAGTCAGTGGGATGAGCTCCAGCCTCCCTGCAACCCTGATAAAGGATAAAATGGTTTGGAAAATTAAACGAAATGAAATGTATAAAGTAAGTGCTGTCAGGAACTTTTCTCATGGATGTTCCATATACAATTAAAATGCACAATGTGTTGTTCATTAATAAATGAAAAATTGTACTCATTTTCAAACGAGGCCATGCTGTTATGTTAAAATATTCCCCTTTAGGGTGGTAACCCCCCTGGATTATTTTCATATCACAGCACGATCTATTGTGAGTTATTCCTTACTTACAAAACAGAATTATTCAGAACTCTTCACGAATAAAAAACCCAAACATATCTAACATTTCTTTACCGAGAAAGGGTTTTTTAAAATTTATTATTATTTTTTTTTTGGAGGATGAATGTAATTGCAAAAATAATCCAGTTCAAAGATTTACATTATGAATATTCCTCTGTTATCTTCTTCTATCCATTTTCCTGGTCAGATTAAATAGTAATAAATATCACAGCTAATATAATTATTAATATTAATTCATTTACGGAAATGATGTTAATGGCAACCACACACACACACACACACACACACACACACACACATATACACTTACAAATAAACCCCTATTCATGCCCCATTCTGCCACCACAGAGGAAGTGGCAGCGCCACCCGTAACCTGATCCTTACCCACAGCTGTCCAAACACAGGAGGTAGAGGTGCAGAAAGAAATAGACAGAAAGATAGAAAGAAAGACACAGGGATAATGTGAGCTAGAAACGAAGGGCTGCTTGCGGTCTGAGGAAAGACAGTGCTCTACACTATAACGGAGGGATACTTTAAGGTCATCTTCATCTCTACTTACTGTCTTTCTTTTTGTCTTTCCTAGCCTCTCTCTTTCTCTCTCTCACTCCCCTGGCACTTTCCCCCCTCCTCCCTAATACCACAGTCTGCTGTGCAATGCTGGGCCAATCACTAGGGCATCTGGGACCACACTCAGGGTGGGGGAATGCAGCAGCACACAGTGTGTGCATCTCACACAAGCGCAGGACTGGGTGTGTGAGCGAGGGAGTGTTAATGCGTACGAGTGGGATTTTGGATTTCTTTTCTCCAACTCTGTTTATCCTTCTGTGTTTGGGAATGGTTAGCTCCAATCTGTCATCCATGTGTATTGTTTGGTGTAAGAAAGCCTGTTATGTTGTATGTGTGCATGCGTGTAGTGAATATGTTGGTTTGTCAAGAGCTTATTGTTGTTGCAGTATTGCATTGTGTTCAGCATATAAAGACGTGAATGTAAAGGTGCTGCACTGATAAGCAACAGGAACCTCAGCATCCAGCACATATGAGGTAGAAGGTGTGAGTGGGGTAGTTATGCACTGGGGTGTGCATGGCATAATAACTCCTGGAATCTGGATGTTTGTGTGTGTGTGTGTGTGTTTAGGCTCTAATCTGGCTCCTGTATGCTCATGTCAGAGTGTGCTCTCAGCTGGCTCCCCTGAGGACAGTGACAGTAAAGTCTCTCTAATCCCCCCAGCCCTTCACAAACAACATACCTCCTACTGCATGCTGATGAACCCTACAGCACACACACACACACACACACACACACACACACACACACACACACACACACACACACACACACACACATGTGTACACTATAGGCAAAAACATAAGCACAGGCACACATATAACCCTCACATTAACATACAGTACACACCTCATAGAGGTGGAAAATTTTTTTTATTTCTTTTATATTAATGGCCAGGCAGCATGGTGGCATAGTGGTTAACATGTCTTTTTCACAGCAAGAAAGTCCTGGGTTCCAAGAAACTCCAGGTACTCCGGTTTCCTCCCACAGTCCTAAGACGTGCACATTAGGCTAACTGGCTGTTCTATATGTCCCCTTGGTGTAAGTGTGAATGGTTGTGTGTGTGTTGGTCCAGTGATGGACTGGCAACATGTTCAGGGTGTTATCTTCCCTTGCCCAGGCTGAGATAGGCTCCAGCTCTCCCGGGAGTTCAGTAGGATTAAGTGGTTCAATAAAGGAATGAACAAATAAGAGTAAATGGCCTGACACACCGAAATGACCATAGGCCATTGAATGCTGTCAAGTGTGTGTGGCAGATCATCACAACTGAGCAGCTAACACCCATTGAGCTTGTTGAATCAGTGGTGAAAACGAGCAGGAGAAACGGCTCTTTGATTGGCTACTGAACTGAATGAATAAGTGAAAAATGCAAAAATACAGCAACCAATTGGGAAACATCAATATTCATTCAAAATGCATAAGGACCTTTCCTTTTCATTTATGGCTATTAATACTGATATGGGGCGGCTTGATGGTGCAGTGGTCGGCACTGTCGGCTCACATTACGAAAGTTCTGTGTTTGAATGTCTCACTCAACTTGGGCCTTTCTGTTTGGCGATTGAAGGTTCTCTTGGCGGCACAGTGCTGCAGTGGTTAGCACATCTGACCCACAGAAAGAACATCCTTGGATTAAGTCCCAGGCTTTGTGAGGGCGTTTCTGTGTAGAGTTTGCATGTTCTCCACTTCCTCATGTGGATTTTCTCAGGGTACTCCGGTTTCCTCCTACAGTCCAAAGACTTACACATTAGACTAATTGGCTAATTGTTCCAAATTAGCCTCTAGGTATGAGAGTGTGTGTAAATGGCTGTGTGTGTTGGATTGACAAGCTGTTCAGGGTCTACCTCGCTTTCACCCAGGTTCGGCTGAGATAGACTCCAGCCTCCCTGTGACCATAGGAGGATTAAGCGGCTTAGCAAATAAATTAATGGATGACTAAATGAACGTTTTCCTCTTGCTTGTGTGGGTTTTGCACCAGAAGCTCAAAGGTGGATTAGATCAAGTGTGAGTGTGAATGGTGGTCTGTCTCTGTCTTACCCTTGAGATAGACTGCCATCATGACCAGGGTGTACCCCGCTCCTCACCCATAATGAGCTGGGATTGGCTCCAGCTCACCCGCGACCCACAATGGATAAGTGATACCAAAAATGATCAAAGAATATTGATTGTGTTCCTAATTATGCTGTTGCACTTTCCTCTTTGTGATGCGGTTCAGAAATATGTGTTATATTACAGGCCACCGTAGAAAAGAAATACAAGTGAGAAAAGCAATGGGTCATAGCTTGCTGTATTTTAGCAATGAAAATTTTAGCGACATGAACAACTCACCAGACCATCGCAGGGCAACACAAACACACCCATTCACACTCACACCTAGGGGCAATTTGTAACAGCCAATTAGCCTACTGTGCATGTCTTTGGCTGTGGGAGGAAACTGTAGTACCCACGTGAGCATGGGGAGAACATGCAAACTCTACACAGAGATTCCATCGCCTGGGACTCCTTGTAGAGTTTACATGTTCTTCCCATGCTTGCATGGGTTTCCTATTTGTACTAGGGTTTTCCCTTACAGTCTAAAAACATGCATATCAGGCTAACTGGCTATTCAAAATTGCCCATAGGTGTGGATGTATTCCTGTATGTATTATGTATTCCAATGGAAATGCTCAGAACACTTACAGCATAATTTCTGTTGACCCCTGGAAGGCTAAAAATTGTCTACCGTGGGCTTCTGTGAAATAATTCTGGTGATGTGATACCTAGACTTAAGTTATCACAGCATGACCACATTTGTGAAATGCTGGGCCAGATTACACCCAGTCTCACAAAGCAAACCTCTAGCTTTCTCTAGAGCGTCTGGTACCTTTTTGTTAAGAACCATCTACTTTCGCAAAAAGTTTGATCAGCACAGCGAAAGAAAAGTATGCCCAAGATCTCTCAGCAAAAGACTCGGTACTCAATCTTACTCTCTCTTGCCCTAGACAGGCCTGGGAACTGATAAAGAGCAGAACCCAAATTAACAGGGGATAGAGAAAAAGAAAAAGGACTAAGTCCTAATAATCAGCCCCTCCTTCTCTTCATTTCCCACTGAAAGAGAAGGAACGAGGGAAAAGGCCCTACTGCATGGATTAGAAACGAGAGACAAAGAGAGCCAGGGAATCCAGGCGGGATGTCAGATCTAAGCCTGCATGCTCTTCTACATGCTGCTCCAAAGAGAGGGATTTGCACTCCCACTGAGGTAAGGATGGAGCATGGAATGAGAACGAAGGGAGAACAACACACAGGAGAGACAGACAGAGAATGGCCAATGAAGCATCAGGAAAATCAGTAGTACAAGTGCATCGGATTCATCAACCTTCAGACCATGTCTTCTTGTATGTGATAAATATATATATATATACGTACGTATGTATGTATGTATATATATATATATACACACACACACATACATACATACATACACACACACACACACACACACACACGTATAACCGTACATCTGGCTTGTGCACATGCATTAATAGACGGGCAGCCTTTTCAGTTGCCCCTTCCCATACTTTTAACACTGTTTTTTTTTCTTATTGACTTTAACTTTATTTCTTGTACTTATTATTTTTTTGTTCATAAGTAGCTGCTCTCTCAATATATGGGTTGAGAAGGTTTTTTTGACTTTTTATAGCTGCGAAACTTTTTTCACGGAGAGTTGGGACCGCAGCGCAGCAACTACATGCAGCGCATTTTGTTTACTCCAGGGATCAGCTGATCGCCCTGAAGCCGGCCAGACTGACTGACTTACTGGCTGAAATCTGGAGAAAAACACATCGTGAATGAAGAGGAGGAGGACAGAAGAGGAGAAAGAGGGAGGGAGTGAGACAGCAGAGACTTAGAGAGGAAAAGGTACAAGCCGTGTCTCCCGTCTATTATAATGGGGAACGTGAGTTCACTGGCGAATAAGATAGCTAGCCCGGAGTCAGAGGGAGTATCGGAAGTGTAGTTTCATGTGCTTCGTGGAGACATGGCTGCATCAGGATATTCCCGATGATGACGTACCCATCGTGGGCTTTCACAGGTCACCATGGACAATACATTCTCAAACTTTGTGCAGTACATGGACAGTTCCACCAGAGAGGAGAGAACTTTAGATCTGTTGTAGGCAAATCCTAAGGATGCCTACAGTTCCTCCCCCCTCACCCCAATGGGGAGATCAGACCACAATTTAATTAATTTTTCTCCATGCTATGTGTCTGTTGTGAAGTGGCAACCATGGTCGGAGGAGGCCTTGGAAAAATTACAGGACTGCGTTGAAGTGACAGACTGGCCGGCGCTCTGTGAGCACCACTGTATGGACATTGATAGGCTTATTGAGTCTATTTCACACTACATACCTTTCTGCACTAATGCCATTGTCCCAGCTAAGGCAGTCTATTGTTACACAAATAACAAGCCGTGGGTGACTAAAGACATCAAAGCCCTCCTTAATAACAAGAAGAGGGCATTCAGGGTTGGTAATAGAGAGGAGGTGAGAACGATCCAAAGTTTACTGAGAGTCAAGATCAGAGAGGCTAAGGACAATTACAGGAGAAAGCTGGAGTGGAAACTCCAACATAACATGAGAGGTTTGGAGTGGTATGAATATTATATACATACACACACACACACACACACACACACACCTTTTACTTGACAAAGTTGCTCATTTGTGTTTTTTTACGTGACTATATAAAAATAAGAGCTATAATAACAACAATAATAATAATACTATAATAATAATAAATAATGCCTAATATTGCCAATCCTCATAAGCCCCATATTGTGCATGCTCAAGCTGGAGAAAATCACTGGTACGCAGCTGTTGGTTTAAATTTAACAAAATGTTAGAAAGGAAAACGCATCATTTCTATATAATATAAAATGTAGCTGTGGCTGCGTCCATGACACATACAATCAATGACTTATACAGACAGATTCCGGATACTGGGACACTAAAGACTAAAATTGTACATTTGGTTTATTTAAGACTTGTTGTTTAAAACATAAGCTTCTCTGAGTAGCTAGTGATAGTGAATGATCTACCTTGATATTGAAACCCTTTTGTGATGCCATAAAGCCCAGATTAAACCCAAAGCTTTCTCGCCATCCTAAGATGCCTGCTTTGTGCTTTATGCTTTTCTAGCTGCAAGAATGAGGTTCGGATTGCACTTAGGGTTCTGGCAGTAATGGCCACACTAGCAATGGGTTATAAAACTCAAACACAGCTTTTATGTCTATTGTGGCAGCCATTGCCATTCACAAAAAATATCAATTGTGCCTCTACACAGGTTAGATGTGTTTCTTAACACCCCCAAAGGTACACACACATAAAATAAAAAAACATTTCAAGGCAATGGATAAATCATGAGCTGTGAGAGGTGGCAAAAAAAATAAAATAAAATGGCATGTATCAAGGTAGGTAGAGTCCTTAAAAAAAAAAAAAAAGAAAAAAAAAAAGAAAAGAGAAAAATGGTTCTGATCTCTATCTTTACAAGCAGGTAAACAGCTGGGTACCTAGGCTATCAGGTAAATAATAGTCAAGAGTCTGAATCATCTGGGTCAAAACCTGCCGCAGACAAACAGGCAGGCAGAGAGGGAGAAGCGAAGAGAAGAACACAAAACGAAAGGGCAGTAAATGAATGGAAAATGTGAATCGCGTCATGCATATTCCTCTTGCTTTTCGTGCAAAAAAAAAAAAAAAAAAAAAAAAAAAGAGTGGTGACAATGCTGCTAGGCAGTGACTCCTGCGCACCGTTGATATTTGGCCTCACTACTTTTCCATTCTAATCTGGCTGAAGAGTAATGGACCAGTGGTGCGTTAATACCAAGCAGCACGTTGGTGGATGGTGGTAGCTGAGTGAGTGCGGGGCTGGAAAAGGTCACGGACAGTGGGATCAGCCATCAGACCTCATTCTCATCGAGTGCAACATAATACTTTCTGGCCCAAATCAGCTCACCTGGTAGACCATGTTCTCACACCGGCTGTCTACAAACATGCCACACAAAACCAATCACTTTGCACACACTTTAAATATTACCATACACAAGAACACTCCTCTTAATCACACCCTGAATTTTGCCGTGTCTTATCTTGCTCTCTAACACACTCTCGGCTTGTCAAAACCAGAAGTGGACAACATGCTGCATAGTTCACACCCAGAGAGAAAGAAAGAGACCCTTGACTAGAAGCTGAAGGGGAGGCACAAAGCCACAATACTTAAATGCTAAAGCACCAAGTTATGCATGTGATGCCCTCAACAGATATTCTATAATTAACACCAAGCTAGTCCTTCCTGTCCATACTGGTGATAGGTAATTACTATTGTAATCCTGCGGTGAAGGTGCAAGGGTCAACATTTTACAATCGACACCACATCAAATAGCATACACGTAGTCGTCGTCGTCGTCCCCCATGGAAGAAAAAAAATAATACTTTGCTCAGGGGGAAAAAGCCACAAAAGGAGGGGCTAGACAGGCTCTGGACTGCTTGCAAAATTTCCATCACTGCATTTAACAAGCTGCAAGATTTATGAATGAGTCAAGCAGCAAGAGATAAAATTAACAGAGGGGAAGAAAGATGATGAGGTAATGATAATGAGAATGAAGAGAAGAATGGCATGATGGGATGTGCATTAGCTATTTTAGTGTCCAGTTTAGCATGGAGTTTATTGAGCTGAACTTAGTTGGAAAGTTGAAAACGGGTGCTATTTCATACAAGGGTGGGCTGAAAAGTTCATGAGCCGACTAAGGAGGTGTCATTTTTTGACCCTGAGGATGAGAGCTTCTATACCAAAGGGATCCGAGCGCTGCAACACCAAAGGAAGAAATGTGTATAGCGCAGGGGAGACTACAATAAACCCCATTTGGTCAAATTCCATCACTGCATCATGACCAGCCTATGAACTTTTCACCGTACCACGTTATTGTGGGGGGAAGTTTCACATCCTTTCTTTAAACAGGGCCAACTTAAAAATAATAGCACTATCATTCAGGCCTGTTCTTATTCACATCCTTCCTTATAGCACGGCTCACCATCAGGGCAAGAGTATGACACATCGTTTGCGTCACAGGACCATGAACCTGATTACAGCCTGCTTTGTGGTACAGATCATGATGCACAGTCATAACAGCATCACTTGGCTGATTTAAATACAAGCATTTTATGATACTTTTCAAATAATCAGTATGGTTATTAACATCTTCCTCCCCAGGTTTTCACAGTGATTAACTAACCTAAAAAGATCATGTACTAATCGGCCAGTTAAAAATATACAGTATAAGTTGTTAAATTAAAGTAAAATGTAAGGTAACACTTGGTAGTTTGTATATTTTCTCTCGCTCTCAAACAGATATGTGACAAGAGCAACTGGAGCAAGGACCCTGATTAGGTTAAAATGAAGCAAAACCAAAAGTTGAAGATAAACAGAAATCCATTTAATAATAATTTTAATAAAGCCAACGATGAGGTAATTGGCTTATCCTACACCCTGTCTAAACATGACACTGCAAGAACCTATTTACCATCTGTTCTGTTTAAAGGATGAGCAGGAATATTTCGATATCCGGCCTAGCATTAGTGAGTAATGTGGAATTCAAAGCAATTTGATTTTCTCCAAACAAAAACAGAACAAGAGCACCCGACAATAAAACATGCTGAATGCAAACTGAGTCATTAATCTTAGCTGTCTGCAGTCAGACCCTGACATGCCTACTTGTTGAGCTCCATCTCCATTGACCATGCTGGCTGGAGGTGGTGGTGGCGTGAGGAGTGGCAGATCTGGGCTGAGTAACTGGCCGGACTCCAGTGGAGGGGTGTGTTCAGCCATGACTCCCTCATTCAACCTAGAAGAGGCACAAAACACACAAGTAAAGTCAGTCGTAGAAGTGGTTATTAGAGCAACTACACAGCAGTACAGTGATGTTCAAATGGCTGTCATTACTGACGTGTTCTTATCCAGGAGTAAAATCCTCAATCATCCATACTCTAGAATCCAAGTCCATTGTGATATGGATCCTCCAGGTCACAAAGTTCCCCAAAAGGACCAATGAAAACAACTTACAATAGAAGTTACAATATACCGGTGAAACTCAAAAAATAAATTTGAATATCATGCAAAAAAGTTTATTTATTTCAGTAATTCAACATAAAAAGGTTAAACTAACAGATAACATAAACTCATTTATCTGTTATAACTTTGATGATTATGGCTTACAGCTTGTGAAAAAACAAAATCCAGAATCTCAGAAAATTAGATTACATGAAATCAATAAAAAAAGGATTTTAAATACAGAAATGTCAACCCTCTGAAAACTATAATCATGTATATGTACTCAGTACTTGGTTTGGGCCCCTTTTGCATGACATACTGCCTCAGTGCGGCGTGGCATGGATGCTATCAGCCTGTGGCACTGCTGAGGTGTTATGGAAGACCAGGATGCTTCAATAGCGGCCTTTAGCTCTTCTGCATTGTTCGGTTTCGTGTCTCATCTTTCTCTTGGCAATACCATGTAGATTTTCTATGAGGTTCAGATCAGGCGAGTTAACTGGCCAATCCAGCACAGTAATCCCACGGACAGTGAACCAGGTTTTGGTACTTTTGGCAGTGTGGGCAGATGCCAAGTCCTGCTAGAAAATGAAGTCAGCATCTCCATAAAGCTTGTCTGCTGAAGGAAGAATGAAGTGCTCTAAAAAGTCTTGGCAGACGACTGTGTTTACTCTGGACTTAATAAAGCACAGTGGACACCAGCAGATGACGCTGCTCCCCAAATCAACACAGACTGTGGAAACTTCACACTGGACTTCAAGCATCTTGGATTGTGTGCCTCTCCATTTTTCCTCCAGACTCTGGGACCTTGGTTTCCAAATGAGATGCAAAATTTGCTCTCATCATAAAAGAAGACTTTGGGCCACCCACCCACCCCCGCCCGCCTGTTATTTGGGAGATGAATAGACCCAGTTGTTTAATCATCACAAAGTAGCCCTTGTCATAGACACCCATAACCTTACACTTGCTCATTTTTCCTGCTCCCAACATTTTGAGAACAAACTGGATACATTCTGACTAATACATCCCACTCCTTGGTAGGTGCCACTGTAAAGATAAAAGATAAAAGATAATCAAATGTAATTCACTTCATTATCTGTGGTGATAATATTTTTAAAGTTATGGCTGACTGGTGGATACAACGGCTCTTCCAAACACACAAAGACAAAATGCTAAGTGTCAACATGCCTGAAATACAACCGAGTGTGTGAACTTCACATTTAAATAAGTTTTTTTTTTTAATCTGAGATTTCATTTTAAAATATCAGAATGCAAACTTTGGCGTTTACTGACATCATGCACTACTACTATACAGTACTGTATTATAACGTTTCACACTGCTAGTAAATTGGTTAGGCGTTCAGACTCAGAACTTGCAACTGAAAGACACAAGCCCGGTATCTCTTTTCTCAAACCTTTCAAACCATTAGGGATGTGAATCGAACAACAACTCACGATTCAATTCGATTCTGATTTTTGGGGTGACGATTCGATTCAGAATCTATTCTTGATTCAAACCGATGTTTGATTCATAACCATTACAAACAAAGGGAGCCAATTTCACGAGTAACTACATTCTTCTATAAGCTAGGAACAACTTGTCTATAAGAAAGAAATGATATTACTAGACAGCTGGATTTGTAGATGTACTGATCCGCTTTGCTCGTTGAGAGTTGGTTGGGAGTTTAGAGAAGTGATGGAGTGTGCGTTCGTCAGGAGTTGGTCGAGCTGCTGCTCCGGTTCTTTTAGCTCCGGATGATGGTGTAAGATGTGGGCTCGAGGATTTGAAGTGTTTCCCAAATATTTGACTTTTATTTTGCACACCGCATGTCATGTCAAACTCCTTCTTACCCGGAAATTATAAAATCCGAAGTACAAGCATTTGCCTTCAGCGAAGACGGCGATGGCTGTATTTCTTTTTCCTCATCCATGTTAAAGCTAGGCTAAAAGCTAGTTCTGGAGCCGCCACTCACTGGAACAATTCACAACGGAGGCCGTGTCTGGACAAACGGTATGTGTTGTGAGTAAGGCTGGAAATGCTCGAAAAAACGTGTTCTTAAAAATCAATTCTTGAAAATTTGGATCGATTCAGAATGCTAATAAATAAGAATCACAATTCAGACGTGAATCGATTTTTTTTCCAGCACCCCTACAAACCATACAATAAAAATTTAAACTTGTTCATCAGCAATGTAAATTCACTAGCCATCAACCTCAAGCTGTCCGACATTATCTAAGATTTATTAAGACTTTAACCCTTTAGAGGATGCTGTTACCGGAAAATACAATTGTCAAGTGCCGTCTCAGTTGGTAAGTAGTGTTTTTTGTGTCCAAAAACAACCTCCCATTAAAATAAAACCTTACATTTAGAGATTTCTGTATTGCATGTTTTACTAAATTAAACCCAGAATCAACTACTGTATAGATTTGAATCTTAGTAAGAGCAGAACCGGCACGGTGGCATAGTGGTTAGCACATCCCCCTCAGAGCAAGAAGGCCGGGGTTTGATTCCCAGCTCTGGCGTTTCTGTGTGGAGTTTGTGTGTGTGTGTGTGTGTGTCCCTGTTTTTAACCTTTCTGGGGGCAACCAAGGTAGAATACTGAATAAGTGGAATGTCAACCGTCACCTCTTCCATCACCCAATGCACACTTTTAACACAGCTGTGTGTAACAGAGACTATTTTTAGACTGGCTCATTGTGTTTAGGAACTGGGCTGACATGAAACAGTACAAAGATAGCGATTTTATTCTCCCTGTCACATTTACACCACGATCACACGCAGTCAACATGATGCAAATAAAAACCATCAGTCACAGTATGGACCTGGTGACTACAAAGCACAAGGATGCTCGCTCTCACTCTCTCTCTCTCTCTCTCTGACTGATCAGACATGCAGTGAATCATACACAGAGAGCTAATAAGTGGGAAATGGCATGCATCCTTAAAGCTAATTAGTATCTGGCGCATGCGTTAACAGAGCTGACGGTGATCAGATTAATCAGTCAGCCAACCCCCTGCTTAAGTGTCGGGTGATGTGTGTAAGAATGAATCCCACTGAAGGCCTATTTTTGGACTAGCTTTGCATAAGGAGGTGGGGTAATGTAATAATTTCTGAAGACTGGGATTTCAGTCCTGTCCAAACACATCACATCAGTAATTTTCTATGTGAATGCATTACACCATATTGTAATGTCTAAAGAAAAAAAAAAAAAAAAAAAAACAGCTGTAGGAATAATTCCAGGTAGCATACATCCTGTGTAAAATGACATCTTGGTACAACACCCAGTACGTTCTATGGGAAGAGGTTTTATGCTTCTTCTTCAGTACAGATATTTCTAGGGAACAGTCTTCAATCACTTCCCACGAAAACAAAACCAGAACCAAAACACAGATGATGTTTAAACAGCTTTGTTAGAGAAGTGATTCTTCCATTCCAATTAAAATTTCAAGCTCAGGTAAAGGCATTACAGTCATGTGACCTACTAACATTAAAAGGCTTATTATACACTATAAATTCTTATAATAACGTAAAAATCAATTCATGTGCATTAAAATGAGGTGTATATTAACATGACAACCACGTATACATATTCACGACACTCCCTTGCGTACAAGTCCTCTATTAAACAGCCTCTTTACACAAACAGAAGTATTGCCTTATTAGCTCTATTGTCATCCTACCAGCTATTAGAAAATGACTGACAGGTGCATAGGGGAGGGTGTTTACAGACCTAAATGCATTTGCTCCTTTTGTTAGATGTTTTTATCCAAAGAACCTCACACATGAAGCAAAACAATCAAAACACAAATTGTGAAATGAGCTAATGGTGGTGGTGGTGGTGGTATGATTACCGACAAGAACAGAGGAAGGGAAAAAAGAATGGGCTCGAAAAAGAGCTAGCATACGAAAGTAGGGGTGAGTGTTTGACAGTATTAGAATGATTTGATCTGTCACAGATATATCACTCAGACACCCACAGTTGTTTTGTCTGTCCAATGTTTCAACACACAAATAAAAGTAAACACTAGCGTGTGTTTTGGATTTCTTCTGTTCCCCGCATGCAATGCATGGCGTGACATACCTGTACAATATCTAGTGGCATAGGTGACAATAATGAAGATAAAAGAATAGAATATTGGTAGAATGAAACCGGTTTGGAGTAACAGTGTACAAACAATGCTTATTTGCACATGGTGCAAAAATAAAATTGACATCACACTGACGAGCAGTGACAGCAGCAGCAGAAGTGTTCGCTATGGTTCAGCAGTGGAACAGTTCACACTGCTGGTGTTAGACTGGTTAACTTTGATTCAACTCTGAATATAAAACAATGCACATTAATCTCAGTTAAGAGGATACAAGAAACATTTCAGGTGATTCAACCAATCAAAGCAGAAAAACTCTTATGGGGCGGGACATCAGAACTGACAAAAACTATTTGCCACATTTTTGAAAGCCTTTCTTTTAATAACGTAAAAATCAATCCTCATCCTTCAGTCCCAAAGCTTTGACTATTACTGGAATCCATTTTCTGTTATAAAGTACATTAGTTCTTTATCCCCATCATTTTTGGCCGATTCGAATTACACGAAACTTATTTTGGTCTAAAATAATTATGGTCTGAGTGTTGCATTACACTCAGTCTTTTTCCCCCCAGTGTGATCTTGCCTAAGGTTCACACATCAAATTGCAACGAACGTTTTCAACCGCCTCAAAAGAAAGCACCCGAAAGATTACGCTGGCAGTCAAACTGTGAAGGGGATCCCACAAGTGCCTCAGTTTCAATGGAACAGCCAGAGGCTACAAGGCTTAAGCAAACAATTCTGATGAAGGCATTTAAAAAAGGCATTCTGTATGACAGGACAAGTTAGAAGCACCAGACTGGTGCTACAGAGAGGCAACTGATGCAGTGATACTTTACTTGGCCAAGGACACGATTCCCATACAGTCTGTTCAAAATAACTGATCCATGGTACGAGATACCCGACCACAACATTATTCCGTCGTACTCTGAGCACCACAACATTCAACCCAGATTTTAGCTGTTGATGGAAATGCTACGAGTGGCGTGATGGCTGTTTCAAATTGCTCCTAGGTGTGAATGTGTTGTAGTTGTATGTGTTGCCCTGCGATGGACAAGGTCAAGTTGCTCAAGGTGTACCGCATCTTCACCCAGATTCGGCTGATAAGGGCTCCAGCCTCCTGGTGAACCAAATAGGATTCAGCAGTTCAGCAAATGAATGAATGAAAGAAAGTGTTACTGGTTTGCTGAAGCTCTAATAGGTTGCCCAGCTCTTACAACTCCTGCCATCATTCGAATTATTTTAATTTTATGTATCAACTGTGAACCATTGTTCATTTGTGGATGCCACTTCTGCTAAAGTCCCAGTTGAATGTTCGCACAGACACATGATTAAATTTTACATGAAATGGTACTCTCCTCTATATGATCTGTAATTCTACTAGGTTTTCTATTAGGTTTTAGCACCCCACTCTGGGTGATTTGCACCGAGTTTGATTGCACTGTTCAATTATATGCAAAACAGTCTTAAAAACTAACTGTGATCCTGATAAATATCATATGATATTTAGGCCATATCACCCACACTTACATAAAAGCACCACAGTCAGGACAGTTATGTGTATGTTATAAAGAACATAATAGATTGCGCTGTTATAGGAAAATAATTGACAATGGGGTGCTGTGGCGTTGCTCTTACCACACATAGTATCACAGCATAGTAGGTATTAAGTTGGGAATTATTAATTTTGAGTTATTGGTTCCATTTTTTTTTAGCTGATATCCTAAGCTTTAAAATGATACCAAATTTTTAACATAACTTACATAATAACATTCCAAAATAATTGTCATGTTTTTTGGAGTAACTAACCAAAAGCTGAAAGAAATTTTCAGCCTTTTAAGCAAACAAATTTGGAGGAAATCGTGTTTAAAGTTCAACAAAGTATTTAATTATTTCGTCTAATTACCCTCTTTGCTGTGATCGGTGACATTTATTAATGAATCTCAAGAGTTTAGTCTTCTGTGGCTAAATTGTGGGTTATATTTAACATTTTCCTGTTATCATTTTCACTATAGCAGCTATAAACAATTTTTCCCTGACCAGCCTCTCTCTCTTGAAATGATACTAAGATACCAAAAAGTTCAAAGTCCTCCATCCTGAAGAGCCTCCCATAATGGAGAACTTACTATCACAAAGTGCTGACACTGGATATGCCTTCCATAAACGTTATACTGAATAAAAGTCTCCTTACAATATTATGATGTGAAAGCTTCAGAAAATTAAAAATAAAAGAAAGAAAACTCAGATCTGAGAATTGTAGATCACTGCGGTACAAAAGCTTGAGTAATATTCCCCTTCTTATGCAGAGCTCTGTCATTCTCTCAGAGGAGGTTAGAGCACAAGAGTGCTAAAGGGTAGTTAGTGCACAAAGTGCAATCCTGCTCTTGCTGTCCCTCTCAGCCTCACGGCCAGGTGACGTGAGCTATGGGGTGCAGCCACAATGACCAAATCTGCTCCCTTTGAAGCAAGAGGCCAGAAAGCGTGAACATGAATTCTTATTAGGAATTGAGGAAAGCGAGTAAAGAGAGAGAAAGCACACTGACAGCCAGTCTCGTGCTACGCTTCTGAGTAAGCTGCAATTATTTCAAGTGGTGATGACATGAGCAGTCTCCCGACCCGTTTGGTCACACACAGGGTTTTCCTTTGCAATGTCACAGCAGTCAACACCCAAAAAGCCTGCAATTCCACAGTAGATACATGAGGATATTACAGGTCAGCGAGAAAGCAGGAACGGAGAGAGAGAGAGAGAGAGAGAGAGAGAGGTTAATAGTATGCAGGTGTTACAAAGCAAGAACAACACTCAGCTGCATGTCATGTGGACCTACAGGTTATCAGTGTTTGTGTAATGCTGTAAAATTGTTAGCAGATGAGTTACTACTTCAAAAGAAGCTCAAGGCAAAGGCTGCCAGCTCTTCCCCACCTAGCTGGGCACTGCTGGCATGCAATAAAGCAAAGACTGAACTGGGAATTAGCTACACAGGAAGAAAGGGGTTTTTCTCTCCACAACTTGCAACTAAACTCTAAACAAAAGTCTAAATGATATTACAGTACAGTCTCATGAGAAAATACATTTTATCATCTAAACTGTGTTATTTTAATGAATGAAACCTTTCATCAACACCCCCCCCCCAATGTAGGGAAGGCAAAATGGGCATAATGCATTGTCAATGGTACTGATCTACCATGGAACTGACCACTGATGCACTGACCTACGAGGCTGCCCACTGACCCACCACGGCACTGACCACTGACCTACCATGGCCAAGTTTTTCAGACTACTGACAGAAATTCACCACGTCACTCAAAATTTAAAACATGCGGGCAGAGTGGGAATTTTCCCTCACAACTGGCACATGAGGGTTTTTCGCCCACTCCTGGTTCACCTTAAGAAGGAGCTAT
>JAQMYF010000004.1:27973481-27987194 GCA_030014195.1 Neosilurus mollespiculum
TATATTTAGCTCTACTTCGACGTATCGAGCACTGTTCCACGGAAAATCGACTCAAGATCTTATATATATATATATATGCACATTATTATGGGGCAGCCGTAGCCTAATGGTTAGAGGAGCGGTTTTAAGACCGAAAGGTCGCTGGTTCGATTCCTGCAGGAAAAATATGTGGTGGTTTAGAAGTGAGCTGCACCTTCCTTTCCTCCACTTTCACGGCTAAAGTGCCCTTGAGCAAGGCACCTAACCCCCAACTGCTCTCCAGGGAACCTCAATATGCGTGGCAGCCCACTGTCCCAAGTGTGTGCTCACTGTTTAAATGTGTGTGTGCTCACTTTGGATATGCCCACTATGCCACCGTGCTGCCCTAACATTAGATGTCTGTAAGCTAAATGCTAATTTGTCTCTAGCAAGGTGATGTAAGGTGCACTTCTACCAAACCATGAATCAGGAAATGAAATAAACACCCTGAATGAAAAATATCCTAAGTCAGTGTAATATTAAAAGTGCGCTCACACTATACCTATCATGATCCCAATTTGAGACGATCATATTCCAATGGTATTTCGATATTTCAGCTAATTTTATTCCAATGTGTATGGATGGTAGTCAATTTTTTTTCTATGCTTCCCGATGTCTGCAGGTTTCCCAGAAAGATTACAACTTCTGCACTGGTTTAACTAACATAGAAAACTAAATTTCCATAGGTATGATAATAATAAATATAATAAACAGATATCACTCACTCACTTATTTGGGTCGTGGGAATCTCAGCCGACACTGAGTGAAGGTGGGGTACACCCTGAACTGCTCGCCATACCATCACTGGGCAACACCCACAACTATTCACACTCACATTCACACCTGGGACAATCTGGAACAGCCAATTAGCCTAATGTGCATGTTTGTGGGCTGTGGGAGGAAACCAGAGTACCAGGAGGAAACCCACTCAAGCACAGGAAGAACATGCAAACATCATACAGAACTGCCTTTGCCCAGGCAAGGACTTGAACCCAGGACCCTCTTCCTGTTAGCCACTACACCACCGTACTGCTCTCTATGCATATATCGATATTTAAAAAGATTTCCCAGGCTTAGAAATCTCACAAGCTATTACACACTCAACAATAACACAATGACTAATAAAACTAACATGACTGGGCTGAACCAGAACCGCAGTTTGTGGCTTTTCGGCTGTACAAATGTGTGCGTGTGAGCGCATGTGCGCAAATGTGTCTCAGTATGGTTTGTTTTAAAGTAGATGAGTGTTTTCTGTGAGCTTGAAAAACTTTTGGCTCCATGCTCATGGGTGAGGGCATGTGCGTGACAGAGGCTCCCTAAGAGCTCCACAGCAGAGCCCCAAGCCTATTCAGCAAGCCTCTGACCTCCAGTGACTGGCTGTATATGTGTGGGTGAGTGTGAAACAGCTTTCTAAGCCTGTTTATGCTGCATTCACAAAAGTGACTAAGCATGTCAGAATGTGATGTGTTCAGCATCTGTCATTTTCCACTTCTGCATTACGTAGTGGCATTAGCATTGAACATATAAGTGTTTGAACAAAAGAAAACGAAGGCGGAAGGAAGCAAGAAAAGAAGTTCTTCTGACTGTACTAACAGTAGCGCTGTCTCCCACACCACTAGTACTCTCACTGTCAGCTAATGTTAACACTCCAGCATTAAAAATAAGTTCCATCTGTTTGCGACCCTGGCAGCCTGTAAAAGAGCTCCTGATGCTCCAACAGTTGCCTCAGCGCCTCATCTCTGGAAGAATGCTGTACCATGGTGCTCATGAGCCCCTAACCTGTCACACTCTCTTGCTTTAGTACACTGTCGACCATCAGAGCCTTGTGTTGCCTCAGAGTGTACGTGTGGGGTGAATGCAGGGTGAGAATGTACGTGGAGGGCGACAGCTGCGTGCGCCCCTCCCTGTCTCCACCCGCTGGGGGCTCGGCTGTACTTCAGGCTGCGGCCGTCAGCCTCTTTTAATCTACCAGCGGGGCTCCGCAGCTGCTGTAAGCTCGCCCAGAATCATCTAAAGCCACACTCAGCCTTTATGTGCTTTAACCCTTTTTGGCTCAGTTTGTCCATGTCTCCTTCCTTAACTCTCTCTAAATCTCTCTATGCCTTTCACTTTTCTTTTGTAAGGTGAATCAGACCTCCTACGCCTGGTTAAGATGAGAAATACTGTACATAATGCTACTTCTGGGTCCATTTCTGTTATGCCTGTCAAAGTACTCGACAATGCTGCATTATGATTACTTTGAAATGCCCTTTCTGAATGCATTTGAAAAGTAATGAGGGTGGAATGGTGGTGTAGTGGTTAGCATGTCGGCCTGACAGCAAGAAAGGCCCGGGTTTGAGTTCCAGGCTCTGGAATTTCTGTGTGAGTTTGCATTTTCTCCCCGAGCTTACGTGGGTTTCCTCCGGGTACTCCAGTTTCCTCCCACAGTCAAAGGACATACAAATCGCCCTTGGGTGTGGATTTAAGTGTGAATAATTGTGTGTGCTGCCCTGCGATGGCCTGGCGAGCTGTTTAGGGTGTGCCCTGCCTTCGCCCAGTGTTGATCGAGAACCTTGGAACCCCGGTAGAATTAAGCGATTCAGCAAACAAGTAAAATGATGAGAATGAAGTACAAATGCTTTTCTATGGAAAAGAAAATGTATTTATTGCAAAATCTCTATTATATTACTGATTATAACTTTTCTTACTCAGTTTAAAATGTGGTGACTACGTCACTCCCCCGCCTCCCTTATGCTTAGCCCTCCAAGTCGAGATTCTTCCTAACAATGGCAAGCACAATGAAAAAATAAGGGACAAGAGACTTGAATGTACTGAAGATCAAATGCTTGAAAAACACTGGAGCTCGTTCATGTTTCTTAAAATGGCGTCTGTTGGAGCACCATGCAAGGTAGAGTTGAGATTCACATGACTGGACAACTGTTCCTATGGTTCTGTCTTGCACTCGGCTGCAGAGGGAGTTGGTGATTCTTTGCTGGCCAAATCTCCTGCCACGTCTCTCTCAGCTTCAGACTCAATTAGTAAATTAGTTCCACATGACTGGGCAATAAACAGCGATCTGGGAGCTGATAAACACACACTCCCCACCCTATTAAGAATCACCTCCACTCAGGAATACAACCCTCCTCCCAAAAAAACTCCAAAAGCAAAAAAACAAACACCAAACACTCCTTGATAAACTCTGCACACTGTTTGTGAGTATGCATTCACCAAGTTTTCCTCTCCAAGCTACTGGCTCAGCCTTGGTCTCGAACCAATTACACTCCAGGGATAGAAAGACTATGTGTGTATGTGCGAGACATAAGCTGGGGAAATGAGACATCAGGCCACCAACACCTCCTCTGTATCACACATTAAATCCATATTGCAAATGAAGCATTATGGACGAGTCGGAGGCTGCCGCTAATAGGCAGACCACAGGAAGTCTGAGGGAGCGGGGGGCTGTCACAGAGAGAACGAGAGCGCGAGCGAGAGAAGGGGGGAGATGACAGAATCTGTAGGAGACAATAACAGGAGGAAACTTTTAAATTATGCGCCGTGAAATGTGTTCGACAGAACATCAAGTGCTATCACATTCCACTTCTTCTCTCACACACGGAAAGACAAGTCTATCTTCAGCATGCACGCACACACGTACACACACACACACACACAAGGTGTAGCAATGTGGGTCTGACGTGGTCTGCAGAAACGCACAAATATGCCGTAACACAGACACACACACACTGGGAGGAAGGTTGGGAGGGAGGGTTTTTGAGAGAATGGAACAGTTTGTGATAACAGTGGTTAAAGCACTTAAGCTGCTGTAATTAGTGTGTGACAGAAGATCTGCATTTATCTGCCATTGCACAAAGCAGCGTGAGAGGGATCAACAGCCGAGACAAACAGCACTGCTCCCAACTAGGCTTTTAAACTATCTTAGACGCACACACACATACCCCTTTTCCACCAAGGCAGTTCCATGGCCAGTTTGGAGTCAGTGCCTAACCTCAAATCAGTTCTTTGCATTTAGACAGCCAAAGTACCAGCTGTGGATTCAAGAGTGGCACCAACACTTTGCTGTGATTTTGTGATTGCCATAAAAAACAGTGTAACATCTAGTCTTCTTAATCCAAAGAAGAAGAAAAAGATATGCCATTGTTAATATTATGTTTAGTGCTAGCAATGCTGGGCGGCACTGTGGCACGTTCACCTCACAGCAAGGAGGCCTTGGCTTCGAGTCCCGGGCTCAGTGAGGGTGTTTCTGCGTGCAGTTTACATGTTCTTCCCGTGCTTGTGTGGGTTTCCTTCCACAGTCCAAAGACATGAACGTTAGGCTAACTGGCTACTCCAAATTGACCCTAGGTGTGAGTGTGAATGGTTTTGAGTGTGTGTGTGTGTGTGTGTGTGTGTGTGTGTGTGTGTGTGTGAGAGTGTGAGCTGTTCAGGAAGTACCTCTCCTTCGCCCACTGTCGGCTGAGATAGGCTCCAGGCTCAATGTGACCCTAACAGGATTCAGTGGTTTGGCAAATGAGTGAGAGTCAGTGTGCGCTAGCAATGCTAATGTTTCTGGGAAAGCAGATATGTAGCAATACATATACAGATGTATTCAATAAGGTACTGATGTGGCTCTATGGTGGATTTCAAGCATATGGAAAAGCAAATTGGTTCTTAGAAGTTTCCCACGTTAAACCAATGTGGAAGCCACACTAACACCAGCCCAAGACTTGCATCTATATCTATTATGTGTTGGTGGAATGGGGTTTTGTGTTGCTAGATAAGGGTTTTGCATTGGTGGGAAGGTGCTTTGCATTCGAGTAAATGGGTGCTGCATTATTGGAAAGGGATTTTGTGTTGGTGGAAAAGGGTTTTGGGTTGTTTTATGTTGGTGAAAAGACAGGACAGGCAGAAAAAGAGACTTCTGGAAACAATGTCACAGACACCGAGACTTGCTTCCTGTCTATACCTCCATGCACATGTCTTTGTATGTGAATGGTCATGTGCATTTTCAGATATGTTACTACAGACAAGGGTTATTTCAGGAGCTTTTTTTTAAAAAAAAGACTTTTAAAATGACAATGTATTAATGAAGCCAAAAACTCCACAAAACATCGAAGTGTTAATACCCCCGACTGACTTCATACTGCATTATTTGGGTGGGGTACAAAAACAGTTCTAAGAGCCTTTTCTATTCTCGCGTATGTTTCAGTTCTATTATATATATATATAAAAAACATGTACGTTTTTTGTATTACAGTGAACCATGTTGTGTTAAGCGTTTATATTTGATCAAGTCAGGGTGAACTAAAACCTGCCTGGCGGTTATTTGCTTCCCTGTGGTAGGGCTGCAGTGACCTTGACCTCTGACCTCTAATCAGTTCACCCTTTAGTCAGATTGGACTTTTATGCAAAGTTGGAAGAACTTGAGATATCGCATTCACAACAATGGCCTGGACGGAGGACAACCCTAAAACATTATGCCTCCAGTCCTGGCTACCGCCTGCACAGAGGTATAAAAATGCTGGAATATTCTTTTAACTAAGTTTGTATCCAGCCTGCTGGCTCAACTCTGGCCTGTGTTCCCTGGAGTCAGTAACACTGGTGCTTTCTGTTGAAGGGCCGTGCCTCCTCCACACTGACTCTGTGTTCCTCAGGGACAAGAGCAGGGAGGAGAGTTTGGGTTGGGGGGCTGTGTCTGGGATAAAGCGCTACAGTTTCTCTGGCAACATCCACCCCAGTCCACTCTGGGAATTCACCAGTAATGTACACTTATAAAATAGAGAGATAGTGGAATACAGAGCGAGAGAGAAGGTGGTGTAGAAAGGAGCTGGGTCATCATGCCCCATTCAAGGCTTCCGTTTTGATCATGTGTGAATGTCTGAGGTTTGAAGTGAGAGAATTACAGACAAGAAAATGGAGACATATTTCTGCCCTGTCTTCACGGTGACATGAAATCACAGGGAAAGATGGCACTCAGACTTCACCATGGCTACAGGATGAGGTGTGTGCACGTGCGTGCTTAACTGTGTGTGTGACAGGTGATGTGTACGAGTGTGGATAGGCTTTTCCATGTGAAGTGCCCTCGGTTCTCATTTCTCTCCTCTTCTCTCCTCTCTTCCTTGCCTCTGTCCTTCGCTTTTCTTGCCTCGCTGGAGTCATTACTGCCTAATTAAGTGCATGGCTTGTAACATAAGCAAAGCATTAAATTGAAACATTTCGCCCTTGTAAACGATGGGAATGATTATCATGCTAATTCGGCTGCTCTGCTGAGAAAACCAGGCAGCAGGCAAGCCGTGGATCTGTTTATTTCTGACAAACAGCCCGCGTGCTCCTTTGATTCTCTCTTCCTCCAGCTTCACCGTATTGTTGAGACTGTTTGTAGCGTCACCCTCTGCTAATGACAGACTAAATAGCAGACTTTCTCCCAGGTACTTTGCATATATTTGCACATTTTTAAAGAAGTGACGCGGCAAGGCATGTGAATGGAATTTGTCTCTTCTTAAGAACAGAACACATGCACGTGTACTCGTTTAATGTCATCAGCACTTTCTACTCCTTACGTTTTTTTATTTAGACCTCAAAGCTTTCTTCTTAGGCTGGTGCGGTGGTGTAGTGGCTAGCATGTCCATCTCACAGTGAGGAGGCTTTGGGTTTGAGTCCTGAGTCGTTTCTGTGTGGAGTTTGCACTTGGGATGTTCTCCCCATGCTTGCATGGGTTTCCTCCAGGTTCTATGGTTTCCACCCACAGTCGAAAGATATGCACGTTAGGCTAACTGGCTGTTACAAATTTCCTGTATGTGTGAGTGTAAATGGTTGTGTGTGTGTTGGCTGTGCGATGGTCTGGCGAGCTGTTGTACCCCGCCTTTGACCCCCGTAACCCTAACAGGGTTAAGCGTTTCTCCAGTGAATGAGTGAGTGAGGGTTCATCTTTTCTCATCCAGGCAATGGCTGTACAGTAAATATCAATCGATTAGGCTATGTGTAACTTCTAACCTTCTAACTTTCTAAGACTTCACAACGTAGTTAGCACTATAACTATCTGTGTGCATCTTGGTATGGATAACACACCAGTTTGCAGTATTGAACTAGACAAGGGCCCCTGGGACCACCGCTGTAAAATGCTTCAATATGCTGGTGTAAGCAGACTCGTAAGAACAAAGGTGTCTCCCAGAGGTATTATAGTACTGAACTTTTCATCATTTTTTAAAACCTTTTATTCAGTCTTTCAGTTTGTTTTTTGAAATTTCTGTTTAGTTTTCATTAAAAATGCAAGCTTTATTCTTATTTTATCTTGGGGACTTGATTAGTTGTTTAAATCTGAGTTCTAGCATTAGTTTTAGGTTATATTTTACTGCAACTAGTTTTAGTTTTTTTTTTTACATGCTACCTTCTAAAACCTTCCAAAACTGTTCTGTTACTGTCTCATCTTCATCTTCAAAGTGGTGTAGCAAACGTGGGGCGTGAGGGATGAAACAGAAACTGAATTCTGTAGTGTTTTAGTGCATAATTCATTATTCATTGTTTAAAAAGTGTTCTGTTTTATTTCAATTTCAGTTGATAAAATTGTTTTTCACTGATAATTTAAGTTTTTGGTAATTAAACACACCCTAGTGTCTCCTTTGAAAAAGATAACATTAACATGAAAAAGATAACATTTACTTGAAGTAAGTTAGCCTGTTTTATACCATCATATATTAGATAAACAAAAAATTTTAAAAACTCACTCATTTGCTGAACTGCTTAATCATATTAGGGTTGTGTGTCAGCCAGCACTGAGCGAAGGCTGATTACACCCTGAACAGCTCCCATAACCAAGGTCGTCAGACAGGCACAACCGTTTGAAACAGCCACTTAGCCTAATGTGCATGTTTTTGGACTGTGGGAGGAAACCGGAGTACCCAGAGGAATCCAATGCAAGCACAGGGAGAAAATGTCAACTCCGCACAGAAGAGGATACAAAGAACAAAGTCCGGGACTCGAACCCAGGACCTTGCTGAGAGATAGACATGCTAACCACTATGCCACCGTGCCACACAAGTCTATGTATAGAAACCTCTATATAGATAACACTTTTACTTTCTTCTCCTCATTATTATAGGATTTTAAATGAGTTATAGTTTAGTGACCTACGGCACAAGGGCTCAGTCTGTGCTTAATTGAAGTTCTCTATTTTTTTGATCTGCTCAAATAACCTGGGGGACTCTCTCACACACACACAAACACACACACACACACACACACACACACACACACACACACACACACACACACACACACACACACACACACACACATCCACACTTATTTGGCTAATTTGCAGTTAGGTATCTTAATGCTGGCTTTACAGCAGACAGCAGAGGCCAAACGTGTGTCAGCACCTCATCAGAGTTACAACTAGGAGCCTTGATAAATTCACATCCTCATGAGGTTGACTTACTGTGTGTATGTAACTGGACAGAGAAACACAGTCAGAGATATTCATTCATTCTATCATTAATCCCCTTCACATAATTTCTTTCATGATTACTCCTGGTTTGCACAGGATGGCAGGGATATAAACAAAAATCCAAATTATTTAAATTACATAAAACACAGCAACATGGAACCTAATAAAATCTACCTTTAGTCTTTTCTGTCCTATAAAAACCATCCTATCTCCCTACACACACACATGCGCACAAAACCCCCTGCTGTTGTAATTAAAGGTGTCCTTGACAGTGAGATGGACCGATTTTCACACCCCTGGACCCATGGCTTTTTTTTAGCACAACACCCATCCACTTCAACGGCACAGTAAGGGGGACCACACACACACACACACACACACACACACACACACACAAAGACACACACATACACACTTCAGGTTTGTGAGTCGTGATGAGTCGCTGAGAATCTACTATCAGAAAGGTGCTAAAGTCTTGATGAGACTTTTGGGGCTTCAAACAGACTCAAATCTCCCAACATGCTGTGAATTCTGCATTCTTTTCATGCATGGCTTAACAGGAGATTAAGTGTTTAGATTTTGGGGTATTCACTGCACATTTTCTTTTTAAAATCTTAATTATAATCTTCTGTAGTGTTAAAAAATATGACTGAAGTGCCAATTACCCTAAAGTAACTACTCTCACTTCAAACCTTATGCAGATATAGGTTTAGAAACTGCCTGGAAAGAGAGTTCCTGATAGATGTCTCTAGTGATAGGTGTCCAAGCCTGGGTTTGCTTTTCAGCATCGTTCCTTTCACTGGCTGATTTTTGCTTTCATGTGTATCACCTGTTTTTTTTTTTTTTTGTTTTTTTTTAGTTTAATTAAGAGTTCATGCTGTCAAGTTTCTGATTTCTGTTTGCTCCATGAACATTTATTTACCCGAAAGTCTGTCTGCCTACCTGTGTTAGATTCAGTTTGTTTTTAATAAAATCTGTTTGTTTGTTTGTTTTTTAGTGCTACCTGTCACCATGCAAGTCAGAGATACCAACCAATCATCATCAACTTAGCAACATGAAACCTTATTGGGCTTCCTGTGGTGGGCACGCACGGACTCTGGACATACACGGGACAGCCATCCAAGCCATGTTCCATGACTATGGTGTTCTGCTAAAAAGGCATGCACACTTATAAGAAGTAAGGAGAACATTCATTCATTCATTTTCTGAGCCGATTAATCCTAATTAGGCTCACAAGGAGGCTGGCGCCCCTCTCAGCCGACTCTGGGTGGGAACAGAGTCCACCCTGGACAGCTCATCAGGCCATCGCAGGGCAGAAACACGCTGACAGGAATACAGCCTACTCGACGAAAATCAGCAATGGTTCTTTTACATGCCTCTCACCATAGACTGTGAGAGTCATGGCTGGCCTTTGATAACCCAGTAAGCTGCACTGGGGGGTGAGAAGAACAATTTTCTGAATCTGCAACTCTTAACTACAGCCACTGACCATAAACTGCTAACCTGCTTGGATGCACCATCACAAAGAAGGTTCTAGTGTTTCCTATAAACAGATTAAAGGACACCAATCACTAATTTTCCAAACTGCTTTCTTCTCAGCCAACACTGGGAAAAGGTGGGGTACACCCTGAACAGCATGCCAGACCATCACAGGGCCAACACTCACATACACACACCCACACACACAACCATTCACACTCAGGACCCAGGACCCTCTCCCAGGAGTTCTTACTGAATTAAATTATTAGTCCATGCATCAAAATAATGTCACTAGTATTAAATTTTATAAGCTATTATTATTAGGTCATTGTGGATTCTGTTTTCAGTTCTTGTCTTTCAGCCGATCTTATATTTTGTGTGTGTGTTTTAATAAAAATTTGGGAGTACATGCTTGCAGCTGCCATTTTTCTGTATTTATGTTTGCTTGCCTCATCTCTGTGTTTGTTTATATGCCGTGTGCACCTACATACAGACAGTGGATCGATGATGACGGACCTGAGACAGGAAGTGGAATTCAGATTCTCTAATCAGACAGCAAAGGCCCCAGGCCACAAACACCGCATCTTCAATCTACCCCTGCGGCAACTGGTCATGTGTAAAAGCCAAATACAGGTGAAAATATAAGGAGATTAATACACTTTACACCGCTGCCACTTTCTCCTTTACTTTCTATTTCTCACTACAGGGAGGGGCACTGGAATTAAAAGGGGAAGAAAAGAATAAAAAAAAGAGGTGAAGAAGGAAAACTCACAGCACACACACACACACACACACACACACACACACACACATACACACACACATAAAACAGCCCAGTTATCAGATTAATTACTGCAGGAGTTCTCTTAACATCTGCTGGAATGTCAGGTCTAGGGAGGGGAGTGAGGGAGAAAGCAAAAGAGGGAACAAGGGAGTGAGGGATTGAGGGAGCGAGGGATCGTGTTAGGTCCTAACGGAGGTGTGAAGGTGCGGGTTAAAATAAGAACAGTGGCGTCTGTTCCAGCGGCTGAGAGACAGAGAGCCACAAATACATTCTGTTCCCTCTTAACACTAAGGCTCTGTGGGTGTATGGAGTGTGTGATTAAGAGGGTAAGCAGCAGAAGTATAGCTCCTAAGTGTGTGTCGCGTGTGCTGCCCGCTGTAGGTAGACAAGTAAATGGAGTCTGTGAGAGAGAGTGAGAGAGAGAGAGAGAGAGAGAGAGAGAGAGAGAGAGCAACAGAGAGAGAGAGAGAGTGATACACACACACACACACACACAGAAAGAGCGAGAGAGAGAGAGAGAGAGAGAGAGAGAGAAAGACAGCAACAGAGTGAGAGATACAGAGAGAGAGGGGAGAGTGAGAGAGAAAGAGACAGAGATAGAGAGTGACACACACACACACACACACACACACACACACACACACACAGAGTGAGACAGAGGCAGAGAGAGAGAGAGAGCAACAGAGAGAGAGAGTGATACACACACACACAGAAAGCGAGAGAGAGAGAGAGAGAGAGAGAGAGAGAGAGAGCAACAGAGAGAGAGATACACAGAGAGAGGGGGGAGTGAGAGAGAAAGAGACAGAGAGTGACACACACACACACACACACACACACACACACAGAGTGAGACAGAGAGAGAGAAAAAGAGACAGAAAGAGAGAGAGAGAGAGAGAGAGAGAGAGAGAGAGAGACAGAGAGAGACAGAATGAAAGGAAGAGAGATGCAGAGAGAAAGAACATGAAATAAAGGAAGAGATAGAGAGAGGTAGAAGATCACAGGGAGAACAGACAGATACACTGACACAAACAGACAGACAGATGTACAGAGAGAAAGACAGGCCTGAACATGCATATCTCTCTCTCTCTCTCTCCCCTTCTCTCTCTCACCTTCTCTCTCTATCTCTCTCTCTCTCTCTCCCCTTCTCTCTCTCACACCTTCTCTCTATCACTCACTATCTCACTCTATCTGTCTATCTCTCTCTCTGTATGCCTTTGTTGTCTTGCTCTTTCTCTATCTGTCTTTCTTTATCACTCTCTCTCTCTCTCTCTCTCTCTTCCTATATTGAATCCTTTCTTCCTTCATTGTTTTTACTCGGAATGTCTGCTTGTTAATTTTAACATCGCGTGCAGTTAGCCATTAGCGTTTAGCAGCACAGAGTCGCCTCGTGCTTCGCCTCCCTACAGATGCTGTGAGATAATGGTTTCTGCACTGCGTTAAACGTCCAGTGAGAAGTGATTTGGCCCTGAGCCGCTGTCTCCGCATGTTTTATTAGCGCGTCAGCGGTGAGTACATTAGATCCGCCCGCTACGCCTTTGTGTTTGCCAGGTTACAGTGTGTTATCTCTGACAGTAATGTCCCGCAGTACGAGCTCAGCTAATGAGATCCAGAACTTTCTAAAGACTCTGATGAGTACCGAACGACCTCCACACGGGACGCCGGGAAGCAGTGTGACTGTTACAGAGTGCTGACGCTGGAGACTCCTTCCATCACTGTTACATAAACACACTTCTCTGTTCAGGAAACGCATCACGAATGTGCACACGGACACGCCCCAGTGAATGAGCGGTTACTAAGGAAACGATAACATATCAAAACAAGTGCATTAATATAAAATTGCACTGCTGTCAGAGCTGCTGGAAAAAAGTGTGTGTGTGTGTGTGTGTGTGTGTTATCTTGAACACTTGTGCATGCGCAACACTTGCGACGTCAAAGTCAAAGTGTCTCCTCTTTAAGCGGACGGCACTGATTCCTGCACAGGGAATGTTAAACACTTCCTGAGACTGTGGGTTGTGATTGGGTGATTACGCACTGACAGCCAATCACAACACTCTCCTGTCTCTGCTCTTTACAGCTTACACAAACACTCCGGCGCTCACACTGACGAGACGTGAGACCAAACACACACACACACACACACACACACACACACACACACTGCGTCACATGCTGTAGGTCAATTTAAACCCCATTGATGACAAATTCTGGATTCTGATTGGAACAGCTGCTCTGACAGTAGTGCAGATGTATGTATATATACTGTATATATATATATATATAAAGAGGGCAGAATGGTGGTGCAGTGGTTAGCACGTCTTACAGCAAAAAGGTTCTGGTTCGAGTCCCGCCCTCAGCGAGGGTGTTTCTGTGTGTGTACTCTGGTTTCCCCCTACAGTCCAAAAACATGCACAGTTGGCTAAGTGGCTGTTCCAAATCGCCCCTAGGTGTGAGAGTGAGCGTGAATAGTTGGCGTGTGTTGGCCCTGTGATGATCTGGTGAGCTGTTCATCGTGTACCCTGCCTTCAAACAGAGTCGGCTGAGATAGGCTCCAGCCTCCCCACGACCTTAATAGAATTAAGCAGCTAAGTGAATGTATGGATGAATATTAACCCCTCATTCACAGGGGTGTGTACAGCAGATGTGCCAATCCTGGGCATCTGTGAGGAGGAAGCACGTGCTTGCGTTCGCACCTCCCTGGATGGTGTCATGTGTTGAAGAGGGAAGAAGTGTGTAACTGGTTAGGATTAAACCAGGAAAAATTCAATAAACAAACCCTAAAAAAAAAAGTGTGTAATGACTGATACAGTGACGTTTTCTGCAAGAAGAAATGGAACACGGATGGAAGGAGTCTCCAGTGTCAGCACTTTGTATCAGCCAGGGTAGCGTGGAACGACCTTACCCATCAGCCCATGCAGGACACACAAGCTTGTCACATGACCTGTTTGAACACTCACCTGTTTCCTGTTTGGATGTGATTGTTTATATCCGGTGGTTTTGGGTTCCATCTCAC